>CM066202.1:18551614-18996632 GCA_033675215.1 Rhodiola kirilowii | reverse complement strand
AGGTTTGTCTAAGTTCATTCCAAGTTAGTGTCTTTATAAGGACGAACTTAGACAAACCTTAGAATGAGACTAACGATACTAACTTGGGTTGAACAAAGACAAATTTTAGTCTCATTCTAAGGTTTGTCTAAGTTCGTCCCAAGTTAGTCTCTTTCTAACACTACAAGAAAACTGTCTATTTTCAACAGCCAATTCCGTTGCTTTTAACCTTTTTCCGTAAGAAATGTTATTAAAATTGACGGAATATTCCGTTGGAAAGTTGTCGATTATAAGGTTGTCGATTTTATCATATCCGTTGATTTTAACATCATTTACAACGGATAAGTCTGTTGATAATATCAAATTAAAAGAGTGAAAAAATCAAGAAAATCGACGCATAATCCGTTGATTTAAAGGTTGTAGCAATTAAATGTATTTACTATTATACCCTTTGCATTATTTGCGACGGATTTATTTCGTTGATTTTAAAAGTTGTAGGAAATAAATGTATTTACTATTATACCCTTTGCATTATTTACGGCGGATTTATTGTAATATTTATGCCCGAATGTCTGTTGATTATAAAGTTTGAAATATTTGAAAAAATGTCCAAAATCAACAAATTATTTGTTGGTTTTATTGTTTGTTGCAAATTTACATTTTGCCGCCAAATAATAATTACCACCAAAATTTCTTATCATCTTAAAATCCACAGAATTTCTGTAAATTTTAATTTGTCAATATTGAATATTGTTTCATAAATTGTTTTAATTAATTATAATTTAAATCAATATTTATTACAATAAATAATTCAGAAAAGTAGGTAATTGTGATGAAAATAAATTAAATTAAAATAAAATTAATTTGTTTATACTGCAACCATAATAAAGAGACCCCAATAAACGAAAGTGAATACATGATAACCTAATACTTAAAATGAAGCGTTGCTTGTTGCTTCTAGGTGTGGGTATCTTCAACACCATCAAGAGACCTTGTTGCATTCACTTGTCAATCCTTCTGTTTTTCCTGTAACATACATTTTAAAATGTTGATTTAGCAAATTTTTTATAAATATACATGAAATACTCTAAATTCATATGTAAATTACCTTAATTGAATGGTGGAATTTTGAGAAAATACTTTCTATTGTTGTTACCACAAGTCTCATAACTTCCTCTTTTTTCTCTTTATCCATAGCATCCTCGGAGTTTGAAGTACTTCCACTCATGTAATCTTCAGCCAAGCTTTCTACTTGTTCATGTGATACTTGAGTTTCTTTGAATAATGCACCCGAACTAGCACTTTGCAAAGTTTCTTTCACAACTTTGAAGAATAGGTCATTTGGAAGGCTCACGCCATAAGTTGATTGCAAGGGTGGATTCGCATTCAAAGACCTTGACAATAATTCGTTAGCCGGGATGCGCGGTTCACCAACAATGCGGTTCTTTTTTATTGGTCCTACCGCTTCAATCCACCACTCAATAGGTTCCTCCTCTTGCTCTCCTAATGTTTGAGATCGCTCTTCTAAAATTAACTTGTATCGCTCCTGCATGAGTTAATGCACATATTAAATATGTATGAAATGAATGACATTTAAATATATCTATAAACAAGCAATGACTAATGGTTAGGTGATGACTGAGTCAACAAGGCACAAACAGCAATGGAAAACTAGTCTATTCAGCATAAACTATTAGATGGATATCTCTAACAAATAAAAACTCTTTTCTTGAAGTCCCAGCAAACAAGCCAGACAATATAGACTAAATTAACTATAAAAATTCACTTCCTCTAGGTTCCAGCAAACAATCACACAAGATTAACTAAATAAATGCAGAGAAGGCCAACAATTGCCTAACCTTATAGCTTTGGCTGCTGTGATATTCATTACCAACTTATAGATAGATTAAATTAACTATGAAGTTAGAAAACATGAAGTAGCAAATGTAAACTCACAGCAATTGCTCTCGCTTCTTCTGAAGAATAAGCTTCAGTCCCTTTGTATTTATAAGTGGATTCGAAGAGCTCTAATCTTGTAGGATCACGCTTTCTTTTCTGCGCAAGATCCTGAAATGTATATGGACAATATTCAAGTCTAATATAACACATGAAATTTGCTAATATAAATTCTATTTCATGTATGCATGTAGTATCCATCAAATTATAACTTCAACCAAAATTTTGTGCATATTCAAACTAATTTATGCGAAAAGCTTCATGTATACCTTCTTAATTTTCGCGTGCGATGTGGAACCAGTACAATGAGACAAGACCTTTTTACTCCGGTTTATCTTGTTTATCTGAGACTTGGAAGCATGCTCTGGTCCTAGAAAGTGACTGCATAAAGAGGTCCAAAGAGCAGTAGAAAAATAAGATGGCTTATGATCAATTATTGATTTTCCGTTTGTAGCAGCCATCAAGAAAGCTTTATTTTTTTCTTCAGTTTTCATCCCGCGCATTCTGTTATCCACATAAGTTAGTACATCCTTGTTTCCTTGACTATCGCTTATCCCGTCTTCATATATGTAGTATCTCTATGCAGAAGATAAAAATTACACAAATTAATAAATGGGTAAAAAGGAACTTGGAATAGCAGTTAATATCGGAGCCACAATTAACACAGAACACATATGTGTCACTAGCAACAATAAACTTAATAAACTTGAAGAAGAAACTTACACGAAACTCTTTTAAGACGGTCTCTGGAAATTTCCCTTTAGTATTTATGTTAGCTTGACGATATGTGAAACACCCGACAGGCCAGTGTTGACGAATAATGCTTAACATTGTCCTACTAGCTGTGGGATCCATAATGCTTTACAAGGAAACAATACAAGAATGAGTTCATAACTTTAATGAATATGACAGGAAGTTTTATGATATTTTGAATACTTACTGCCCTCCCCCTACTGCAATTGCTTCTCTTTTATCAGGTGCAGGAGGACACCCCCAATCTCCAGTAGAATGGCTGCGCGGCTTACGAGTAGCACGTGCTTCATTCACCTCAATTTCATCATTGTTGTTGTCCTCTTCACTATCAATTTGATTCATATCATTTGTCTGACTCTCACCATTTTGACCAGATTCTAAATCATGATTTTCACAGCTACTCCCAGAAGGGATATTGGCAGCATCACGTCCTCTTCTACTCCCATGGTGACCGTGTTCTCTTCTGCGTCCACGTTGAGCAGCAGCAATCACAATTGATGCAAAGAGGAGGAGACATATAATTAACCCGCCATAGAAATCCTAGGTCAAATTGACAAGATGAGAACTTCATAATTAGAAACTAATGGCCGCCAAACATGAAGCTAGAACAAACTAAAGTGTTAAAATAAACAAGTATGATTTACCTTGAAAATAGAAGTGAAGCCACCACCGAGCAAACCCTTGTTAACCAGAATCATAGTTCTAGCCATGCCTGAAGACTGAGAAGTTTTTCAATTGCGAACAGAGAACAAAAAACTTCTATCAGCTAATTAGATATAACTTATATTTAGCGGGATTGATTTTCTTAAGCGGGAATAAGAAAATAAGGAAGAGTTTTTTTAGGAAATTTGGTTGACTCAGTAATCTTTTCAGAGTAGGCAGTTTATATCAGTTTATTTAATTTCTGTTACAATAAAATATTTTTATGATATCTAGTTTTTTGTTTTTTGGGAACTTATTATTACTTCTCTGGTTAATATAGGTTGATTAAGTAAGTCAAATAAAATCTACGATTGTTTCATTCCAAAATTTTAGGTAGGTTTTGAAAAGTTTTTGCTTTTTTGATTTGGCACAAAAGAAAGCTGTGCATTTATTTATTTAATTTGATAAAAAATAATTTAAAATATAAAACCAACAAACATGCATTTCCCACCGTAATTACATTTAGATTATAACATGAATAAAATATATCATTTAAAATCCAACAAATATTATCATAAATATTATCATACCTTATACCATATAGATCTCAACGGATTTATTTACAAGTAGGACATAAGACATGTACTTTAAGAATGCCCTTCAGTGTTAGTTATGGAGTGCTTGGCACTGCTAGAGGGATTGAAGCTTGCAAAAGAAGGAGGTTGGGTCCATTTTATCAGACAGAGCTTTTCCTTGAGTTTTTTTGTTTAAGTTGTGCTCATGTCTTGTTTTGTATTGTTGCATTTTCCTTCCTGTTTCGCTTTTGGTGTTTGTTTTTGGGGGTTGTTACCCCATCCTTCAATTGGAAAAAAAAGAATGCCAAGAAAGTATTTCTAAAGTTTGAACTGGACATTTCAGGAACCAAAAGCAGAAGACAAACTAAAAGCATGGATAGACCAGCCACTAAATAAGATGTACAATGGCTATTGGTTACATAACTACAACTATAGAAATGCTCACTTCTGACTTGAAGTTATCTAGCACTTGTGACTTGGGAATACAAGGAAAACAACAAAACAACTACAAGAGGAACCAGCACAAACGCCACGCAGGGCACTGAACAAAGGAAAAGAAAAACACTGATGACTTTAAGTGATTTCACCACAATAAGAAGGCATCCTCCTCTGAACTCCAGTGCTCTCTCCTAGCTCTTTTTGCTAGGTAGTCCGCCGAATGATTTCCCTCCCTCAATACATGAGACAACCTCCAGTTTAACTGAATACTCACTTGCTCGTGACTGCATCAAATTAAGATCATTGTCTTGCTGTCCCCTGCAACCACTTTTAAATATTCCCATTACACTGCAGAGACACTTCCACACACAAGAGTCATATATATGGTCTACGCTTGGATATTTCTATCTGAATATACTTGTAATTTAAGTTAACATTCACATGAATAAATTGATAACAGTAAGCATTAAAACCGAACTCATGCAGCTTTTAACAAATGAAACAGTAAGTAACAGCAAGTTAATTTGAGCATACAAATAAATTCCTGTAGCTTTACTGAAACTGAAACAGAGAGTATTATAAAACTGTAGCTTTACTGAAACTAAAACTGTAGCTTTACTGAAACTAAAACTGTAGCTTTACTGAAACAGAAATTCCTGTAGCTTTACTGAAACTAAAACTGAAACAGCAGTTTTACAGAGAACTAAAACATATAACATTCACTGATAAAACAAAGTTAGTTAATTTGAACATGCATTTGCGGCAGTGTCATGCATGTTAACATACAGCAGCAAACATATATGAATTTGCAAACACAGGTTGGGTGAAAGCATATATGGAAATATGGATTTCAAACAACCTACTGTTCTTAATACGGATTTCATTTTACCCAAAGATAACTCTCAAAAGACCACCAACAACAGTGTATCACCACATAAAACAAGATTTTGAGCAAAATAATATAGAATAGAAGCAGACTAACATCAAACTCACTAAATGAATAATGAAAATTATAGAAAAATCTAACAAGTTAATATATATCATCAAAACCATCATTATTATCATTGACGTCATCAGCATCCCCTTCTTCTTCCTCATCATCTTCATCGGCTAACTCATCATCTTCATACTCATCAATATCAGCCAAAGTTTCATTTTCATTATCATTGAAACTGTTATTGATTTCTTCAGGAATGAACTCCATATTGCTTTGAGAGTTCGACAAAATTTCAGCATTTGACACATCTTCTTGAAATGCATTTTCACTTGCTAGTGAAACTGTTTCATCAAACGGAAGACTCTTAGTTGTCACTACCGTGTACCATGTGCTGCGAGGGTTCACAACATTAGGTGCATAGTAAACTTGAGTAGCTTGACTAGCTAGTATAAAAACATCATCCGTCTTCAATCTCGATTTAACGTCAACGGTCACCACACCATTCCTATCCATAACTCTGTGTTTTTCTGAAGTACTAAACCAATGACATTTGAACAAAATAACTTGGTATCCTCCTTGGTAGTTGACTCGGACCACTTCTGCCAAGCGGCCATAGTAATTGTCTAGAAGATTGGTTGAACAGCTTCCTTTAACCAATACTCCCGAACTACTTGAAGTGAGTTTTGTCAAGTCACCACACTTGAACTTATAACCATTACAAATACATGACTTAAATGGTGTGACAAGCCTTAATGGACCTTTAATTAGCTCATCAAACCTTGTTAAAAGGATTGGATCTGCTTCCACCTGAGTAAGTAGTATACATAGTTGAAAAATCTAAAAAAGACGTATTAAAATAAACTAAATAATAAACAAATACAAACCTTTTTTTTAAACCACCGCTTGAATTTCCTTTTCGTAATTGATTCCATCTCTTCGCCACTGGTATATGGACGCGACGTAATTATCCTAGCTTCAAATGTCCTGCATATAAATTCATTTTAAAATCCTTTACAAGCATGTTGAGAAAAAGATGAAAGTTTAATGACTTACTCAAGAAATGGTGCAACTTCTGGCATGTTTTGAAGCACATAGTTTTCTATAACTTGTAGTTCATCATCATCCAAGTATCTATCCTTATCGGGGTTGTATAACTTTACCGGATATGTATATGCCTCCAATAAATTAGAATCGGTTACTGAACTTACAGCTTCATTGCGTCGCAATTGATTATGTACTGTGTATACATCCGATTCAAAATATAAAGAACAGAAGTTCACAAGCTCCTCCTCTGTATAACGCTCGGCAATTGAACCCTCCACACGAGCTTTATTTTTCACCTTCATTTTCATCTTACGCATCATTCTCTCAAATGGATACATCCATCGATAATGAACAGGTCCACCAAGTTTGCATTCCGAAGACAAATGCAAAGGCAAATGCTCCATCGAGTCAAAAAAACTTGGCGGAAAAATAGTTTCAAGCTTACATAATATTTTTACTATTTCCTTTTCCAATTTATCCAAGTCCTCAGATTTTAGTACCGTTGAGGATATATTTAGGAAAAAGTTAGAAATCCCTGTAAGGTTATCCACAACGTCTCGCGGTAGTAGTTCACGGAACGCAATAGGCATCAGTTTTTGTAAAAATATATGACAGTCATGTGACTTCATACCTTGGAATTTACCTTGTTCCACCTTGCTGCAACGTGCAATATTCGAAACATACCCATCCGGAAATTTTAACTTACTAACCCATTCACAAAGTTGTACGACTTGTTCCTTTGTTATTGTATATTTTGCTTTCGGTTTCGTTCCGTTAGGATTTAACCATAACTCTTTACGAATCTGCATATGCTTCAAATCTAACCTTGCCTTTGTACCATCTTTCGTTTTACTGCCATCATCTAACACTGTGTAAAAAATGTTATCGAATATATTTTTCTCCGTGTGCATAACATCAATGCAGTGACGCAAGCTAAGAGTTTTCCAGTATGGAAGTTCAAAGAAAATTGGGAAATGAGTCCAATTATGTCTCTTCCCATACTCAACAGCTCTTTCCTTGCTGTGAGATTTTCCTGGTGGTGGAAAATGAATATTTTCAAGTTTACTCTTCAATTCTTCACCCGTATATCGACCTTTAACTGAGCGTTTTTCTATACGACCATATTTATAATTTCTTCGAATAGGATCATTTTCATCCAAAAAAAGCCGAGAAGTCCCAAAAAAGCTGCATTTTCCTCCGTATTTAAGTTGGAATCCTTGGGCATCGCCAAGGCATACTGGACATGCTAATTTACCATGAGTGGACCATCCGCTAATCATGCCATAAGCTGGGAAATCATGAATTGTCCAAAGCAATGCTGCCCTCATAGTAAAATTTTCTTTCAAAGATTTATCAAATGTTGTAACGCCTATATCCCATAGTACCTTTAGTTCATCAATCAAAGGTCTCAAATAAACGTTGATATCTTTTGTTGGACTTTTTTCTCCCGGTATGAGGAGTGTCATGAACATGTAAGGATCCTTCATACACATTGAAGGAGGAAGATTGTACACAACCATTATAACAGGCCACACAGAATACTGTTTGGAATAGCCATTATTAAAAGGACAAAATCCATCTGTCGCTAGACCAAGCCTGACATTTCGAATCTCTTTCGCAAATGATGGATGCATAAGGTCAAAACGTTTCCATTCTTCTCCATCAGATGGGTGAGTCAACTCCCCTTGTTGCTTATTTCTTGTTTTATACCATTTCATATGTCCCGCTGTATGTGATGACATGAACAACCTTTGTAGCCTAGGAGTAAGAGGAAAGTATCGAAGAATTTTTCGAGGTACTTTCTTCTGTTCCTTTGTTGTTCCGTCTTTATAACGACCCACACCACATATATCACACTGCGACTTATCGAAGTTGTCTCCATAAAATAGCATACAATCATTTTCACATGCATCAATCTTTTGATATCCCAAATTCAGTTCTTTTACCATTTTCTTCACCTCATAGTAAGATTTTGGTAACTTATGATCTTCTGGTAAAACATTACCAATAAGCTCAAGTAGTTCATCGAAACCCCTCTCACTACATCCATACATATTTTTAAAATGAAGAAGCTTTGTAACAAAACTCAGCCTTGTAAATTTTGTATTCGTTGGATAAATAGGCATTGAAGCATCTTCTAGTACCTAGTAAAATCGAGATGCGTCCCCATGGGGTTGTTGATCTTCTCCACTTGCTTGGGCCCTTTCAAAACTAGATATATCAGGTAGTCCTGCAGCATCTGTCAGCATTTCAACACTGTCATAAACATTTTCATCACCAGACGCTCGATGATCGTAATTCGGCTGGTGTATCTCTTCTTCTACTTGCTCATAATCTTCACCATGAAGATTCCATATTTCATAGCCCCCAAGAAATCCATACCGATACAGATCATATTTAACTTCATCGAGACTCTTCCAATACATGTTCTTACACTTCAAACAAGGACATCTAATCATATTCGTTGAATCCATTGATTTTTCATTTGCTGCAAAATTTAAAAACTCATTCACACCCGCTCTGAACTCATCTGTTAAACTTGTGCCATTGAAAATAACCCTATTGTACATCCAACGTCGATCTGTCGACATCTATAAGTGAACAAAAAATTGATGATTAGTTATATCAGAGGATGACACTAAGCTAGCAATGTGCATCATCCCACTCGCGTACCACTAGCCTCAGTGATTGGTAATAATGAAGATACAAATTTAAAGTTTATCTTAAGCCAGCAAAGTAGACGAGAAAGATGAAATTGATTCGGTGTCTAACCTTAGCGACTTCTTTATGAAATGGTTTTTGATGACCAAGCTGCTAGACCCTTCCGACTTCGTTATCAAGTGCCGCTGTCGTTGTGCAACTATGGCCTGCGATCATAATTGAAGTCGATGGCTGGGACAGAAGACAAAGAACGATAATACAATCTGACAATCCCGATGAGCCCTGTTCTCCGTCTCTGCCTCTAGGCGATTCAGGTCGTCGATTTCTATTGCGCGATTGGAGATAATTGATGTTGGCAGCTGCTTTCCAAATCGATCAATACAAACAAGCTAGCTAGATCAGTCGTCTTTGGCAGTTGCTTTCCAAATCAATCGCCATCCGTCAAAGTGAAAAAGGAAAAGGATTGAATTTCTTTTTCTAGGTTTTGTCGACAGTGAAGTTGGAAGTCTAATGGATTGAAAAACAATTAGAGAGAAACCCAATTTAATGTAGAGTAGTATAATATTAATCTATTTGCTTAATCTGTTTTTGCTTTTTTGATTTGGCACAAAAGAAGCATTTGTTTATTTAATTTGATAAAAAAATAATTTAAAATATAAAACCAACAAACCTGCATTTCCCACCGTAATTACATGTAGATTATAACATGAATAAAATATATCATTTAAAATCCAACAAACATTATCATAAATATTATCATACCTTATAACATATAAATCTCAACGGATTTATTTCCAACAAAATTTTGAAGGTTTTACATATATATTATCAACAACATACTTTCCGTTGAATTTAATTTGTAGCTTTTAACATATAACTTGCAACGGTTTTATTTCCAACCAAATTTTGAAGGTTTTATAAATATATTAACAACAAAATAACTTCCGTTAAATTTAATTTGTAGCTTATAATATATAAATCTCAACGGATTTATTTCCAACAAGTGTTTGTAGGTTTTACATATATATTATCAACAACATCAGTTCCGTTGAATTTAATTTGTAGCTTATAACATATAAATTGCAACGGATTTACTTCCAACAAAATTTTGAAGGTTATAGATATATAATCAACAAAATACATTCCGTTGATTTTAAGTCGTTGCTTATAAGGCCTTTTCTTGTAGTGTAAGGACGAACTTAGACAAACCTTAGAAGGAGACTAACGAGACTAACTTGGGAAGAACAAAGACAAACTTTAGTCTTATTCTAAGGTTTGTCTAAGTTCGTCCCAAGATAGTCTGTTTCTAAGGACGAACTTAGACAAAACCTTAGAATGAGATTAACGAGACTAACTTGGGACAAACAAAGACAAACTTTAGTCTCATTCTAAGGTTTGTCTAAGTTCGTCCCATGTTAGTCTCTTTCTAAGGACGAACTTAGACAAAACCTTAGAATGGGACTAACGAGACTAACTTTGGACGAACAAAGACTAACTTTAGTCTCATTCTAAGGTTTGTCTAAGTTCATCCCAAGATAGTCTCTTTCTAAGGACGAACTTAGACAAAACCTTAGAATGAGACTAACGAGACTAACTTGGGACGAACAAAGACAAACTTTAGTCTCATTCTAAGGTTTGTCTATGTTTGTCCCAAGTTAGACTCTTTGTAAGGACTAACTTAGACAAAACCTTAGAATGAGACTAACGAGACTAACTTGGGACTAACAAAGACGAACCTTAGTCTCATTCTAAGGTTTGTCTAAGTTCGTCCAAAGTTAGTCTCTTTCTAAGGACGTACTTAGACAAAACCTTAGAATGAGACTAACGAGACTAACTTGGGACGAACAAAGACAAACTTTAGTCTCATTTTAAGGTTTACCTAATTTCGTCAAAATTTAGTCTCTTTCTAAGGACGCGCTTTGACAAACCCATAGAATTAGACTAACGGACTAACTTGGGACGAACAAAGACTAACTTTAGTCTCATTCTAAGGTTCGTCTAAGTTCGGCCCAAGATAGTCTGTTTCTAAGGACGAACTTAGACAAAACCTTAGAATGAGACGAACGAGACTAACTTGGGACGAACAAAGACAAACTTTAGTCTCATTCTAAGTTTTGTCTAAGTTCGTCCCAAGTTAGTCTCTTTCTAAGGACGAACTTAGACAAAACCTTAGAATGGGACTAACAAGACTAACTTGGGACGAACAAAGACAAACTTTAGTCTCATTCTAAGGTTTGTCTAAGTGCGTCCCAAGTTAGTCTCTTTCTAAGGACGAACTTAGACAAAACCTTAGAATGGGACTAACGAGACTAACTTGGGATGAACAAAGACAAACTTTAGTCTCATTCTAAGGTTCGTCTAAGTTCGTCCCAAGTTAGTCTCTTTCTAAGGACGCGCTTTGACAAACCCATAGAATTAGACTAACGGACTAACTTGGGATGAACAAAGACAAACTTTAGTCTCATTCTAAGGTTTTTCTAAGTTCGTCCCAAGTTAGTCTCTTTCTAAGGACGAACTTAGACAAAACATTAGAATGAGACTAACGAGACTAACTTGGGACGAACAAAGACTAACTTTAGTCTCATTCTAAGGTTCGTCCCAAGATAGTCTCTTTCTAAGGACGAACTTAGACAAAACCTTAGAATGAGACAAACGAGACAAACTTGGGACGAACAAAGACAAACTTTAGTCTCATTCTAAGGTTTGTCTAAGTTCGTCCCAAGTTAGTCTCTTTCTAAGGACGAACTTAGACAAAACCTTAGAATGGGACTAACGAGACTAACTTGGGACGAACAAAGACAAACTTTAGTCTCATTCTAAGGGTTGTCGAAGTTCATCCCAAGTTAGTCTCTTTCTAAGGACGAACTTAGACAAAACCTTAGAATGAGACTAACTAGACTAACTTGGGACGAACAAAGACTAACTTTAGTCTCATTCTAAGGTTCGTCTAAGTTCGTCCCAAGATAGTCTCTTTCTAAGGACGAACTTAGACAAAACCTTAGAATGTGACTAACGAGACTAACTGGGACGAACAAAGACAAACTTTAGTCTCATTCCAAGGTTTGTCTAAGTTCGTCCCAAGTTACTCTCTTTCTAAGGACGAACTTATACAAACCTTAGAATGAGACTAACGAGACTAACTTGGGTTGAACAACGACAAACTTTAGTCTCATTCTAAGGTTTGTCTAAGTTCGTCCCAAGTTAGACTCTTTCTAAGGACGAACTTAGATAAACCTTAGAATGAGACTAACGAGACTAACTTGGGAAGTACAAAGACTAACTTTAGTCTCATTCTAAGGTTTGTCTAAGTTCGTCCCAAGATAGTCTCTTTCTAAGGACGAAATTAGACAAAACCTTAGAATGAGATTAACGAGACTAACTTGGGACGAACAAAGACAAACTTTAGTCTCATTCTAAGGTTTGTCTAAGTTCATTCCAAGTTAGTCTCTTTCTAAGGACGAACTTAGACAAACCTTAGAATGAGACTAACGAGACTAACTTTGGAAGAACAAAGACAAACTTTAGTCTCATTCTAAGGTTTGTCTAAGTTCGTCCCAAGTTAGTCTCTTTCTAAGGATGAACTTAGACAAAACCTTAGAATGGGACTAACGTGGCTAACTTGGGACGAACAAAGACTAACTTTAGTCTCATTCTAAGGTTTGTCTAAGTTCGTCCCAAGATAGTCTCTTTCTAAGGACGAACTTAGACAAAACCTTAGAATGAGACTAACGAGAATAACTTGGGACGAACAAAGACAAATTTTAGTCTCATTCTAAGGTTTGTCTAAGTTCGTCCCAAGTTAGTCTCTTTCTAAGGACGTACTTAGACAAAACCTTAGAATGGGACTAACGAGACTAACTTGGGACGAACAAAGACTAACTTTAGTCTCATTCTAAGGTTCGTCCCAAGATAGTCTCTTTCTAAGGACGAACTTAGACAAAACCTTAGAATGAGACTAACGAGACTAACTTGGGACGAACAAAGACAAACTTTAGTCTCATTCTAAGGTTTGTCTAAGTTCGTCCCAAGATAGTCTCTTTCTAAGGACGAACTTAGACAAAACCTTAGAATGAGACAAACGAGACAAACTTGGGACGAACAAAGACAAACTTTAGTCTCATTCTAAGGTTTGTCTAAGTTCGTCCCAAGTTAGTCTCTTTCTAAGGACGAACTTAGACAAAACCTTAGAATGGGACTAACGAGACTAACTTGGGACGAACAAAGACAAACTTTAGTCTCATTCTAAGGGTTGTCGAAGTTCATCCCAAGTTAGTCTCTTTCTAAGGACGAACTTAGACAAAACCTTAGAATGAGACTAACTAGACTAACTTGGGACGAACAAAGACTAACTTTAGTCTCATTCTAAGGTTCGTCTAAGTTCGTCCCAAGATAGTCTCTTTCTAAGGACGAACTTAGACAAAACCTTAGAATGTGACTAACGAGACTAACTGGGACGAACAAAGACAAACTTTAGTCTCATTCCAAGGTTTGTCTAAGTTCGTCCCAAGTTACTCTCTTTCTAAGGACGAACTTATACAAACCTTAGAATGAGACTAACGAGACTAACTTGGGTTGAACAACGACAAACTTTAGTCTCATTCTAAGGTTTGTCTAAGTTCGTCCCAAGTTAGACTCTTTCTAAGGACGAACTTAGATAAACCTTAGAATGAGACTAACGAGACTAACTTGGGAAGTACAAAGACTAACTTTAGTCTCATTCTAAGGTTTGTCTAAGTTCGTCCCAAGATAGTCTCTTTCTAAGGACGAAATTAGACAAAACCTTAGAATGAGATTAACGAGACTAACTTGGGACGAACAAAGACAAACTTTAGTCTCATTCTAAGGTTTGTCTAAGTTCATTCCAAGTTAGTCTCTTTCTAAGGACGAACTTAGACAAACCTTAGAATGAGACTAACGAGACTAACTTTGGAAGAACAAAGACAAACTTTAGTCTCATTCTATGGTTTGTCTAAGTTCGTCCCAAGTTAGTCTCTTTCTAAGGATGAACTTAGACAAAACCTTAGAATGGGACTAACGTGGCTAACTTGGGACGAACAAAGACTAACTTTAGTCTCATTCTATGGTTTGTCTAAGTTCGTCCCAAGATAGTCTCTTTCTAAGGACGAACTTAGACAAAACCTTAGAATGAGACTAACGAGAATAACTTGGGACGAACAAAGACAAATTTTAGTCTCATTCTAAGGTTTGTCTAAGTTCGTCCCAAGTTAGTCTCTTTCTAAGGACGTACTTAGACAAAACCTTAGAATGGGACTAACGAGACTAACTTGGGACGAACAAAGACTAACTTTAGTCTCATTCTAAGGTTCGTCCCAAGATAGTCTCTTTCTAAGGACGAACTTAGACAAAACCTTAGAATGAGACTAACGAGACTAACTTGGGACGAACAAAGACAAACTTTAGTCTCATTCTAAGGTTTGTCTAAGTTCGTCCCAAGTTAGTCTCTTTCTAAGGACGAACTTAGACAAAACCTTAGAATGGGACTAACGAGACTAACTTGGGACGAACAAAGACAAACTTTAGTCTCATTCTAAGGGTTGTCGAAGTTCATCCCAAGTTAGTCTCTTTCTAAGGACGAACTTAGACAAAACCTTAGAATGAGACTAACTAGACTAACTTGGGACGAACAAAGACTAACTTTAGTCTCATTCTAAGGTTCGTCTAAGTTCGTCCCAAGATAGTCTCTTTCTAAGGACGAAATTAGACAAAACCTTAGAATGAGATTAACGAGACTAACTTGGGAAGAACAAAGACAAACTTTAGTCTCATTCTAAGGTTTGTCTAAGTTCATTCCAAGTTAGTCTCTTTCTAAGGACGAACTTAGACAAACCTTAGAATTAGACTAACGAGACTAACTTTGGAAGAACAAAGACAAACTTTAGTCTCATTCTAAGGTTTGTCTAAGTTCGTCCCAAGTTAGTCTCTTTCTAAGGATGAACTTAGACAAAACCTTAGAATGGGACTAACGTGGCTAACTTGGGACGAACAAAGACTAACTTTAGTCTCATTCTAAGGTTTGTCTAAGTTCGTCCCAAGATAGTCTCTTTCTAAGGACGAACTTAGACAAAACCTTAGAATGAGACTAACGAGAATAACTTGGGACGAACAAAGACAAATTTTAGTCTCATTCTAAGGTTTGTCTAAGTTCGTCCCAAGTTAGTCTCTTTCTAAGGACGTACTTAGACAAAACCTTAGAATGGGACTAACGAGACTAACTTGGGACGAACAAAGACTAACTTTAGTCTCATTCTAAGGTTCGTCCCAAGATAGTCTCTTTCTAAGGACGAACTTAGACAAAACCTTAGAATGAGACTAACGAGACTAACTTGGGACGAACAAAGACAAACTTTAGTCTCATTCTAAGGTTTGTCTAAGTTCGTCCCAAGTTAGTCTCTTTCTAAGGACGAACTTAGACAAAACCTTAGAATGGGACTAACGAGACTAACTTGGGACGAACAAAGACAAACTTTAGTCTCATTCTAAGGGTTGTCGAAGTTCATCCCAAGTTAGTCTCTTTCTAAGGACGAACTTAGACAAAACCTTAGAATGAGACTAACTAGACTAACTTGGGACGAACAAAGACTAACTTTAGTCTCATTCTAAGGTTCGTCTAAGTTCGTCCCAAGATAGTCTCTTTCTAAGGACGAACTTAGACAAAACCTTAGAATGTGACTAACGAGACTAACTGGGACGAACAAAGACAAACTTTAGTCTCATTCCAAGGTTTGTCTAAGTTCGTCCCAAGTTACTCTCTTTCTAAGGACGAACTTAGACAAACCTTAGAATGAGACTAACGAGACTAACTTGGGTTGAACAAAGACAAACTTTAGTCTCATTCTAAGGTTTGTCTAAGTTCGTCCCAAGTTAGTCTCTTTCTAAGGACGAACTTAGACAAACCTTAGAATGAGACTAACGAGACTAACTTGGGAAGTACAAAGACTAACTTTAGTCTCATTCTAAGGTTTGTCTAAGTTCGTCCCAAGATAGTCTCTTTCTAAGGACGAAATTAGACAAAACCTTAGAATGAGATTAACGAGACTAACTTGGGACGAACAAAGACAAACTTTAGTCTCATTCTAAGGTTTGTCTAAGTTCATTCCAAATTAGTCTCTTTCTAAGGACAAACTTAGACAAACCTTAGAATGAGACTAACGAGACTAACTTTGGAAGAACAAAGACAAACTTTAGTCTCATTCTAAGGTTTGTCTAAGTTCGTCCCAAGTTAGTCTCTTTCTAAGGATGAACTTAGACAAAACCTTAGAATGGGACTAACGAGGCTAACTTGGGAAGAACAAAGACTAACTTTAGTCTCATTCTAAGGTTTGTCTAAGTTCGTCCCAAGATAGTCTCTTTCTAAGGACGAACTTAGACAAAACCTTAGAATGAGACTAACGAGAATAACTTGGGACGAACAAAGACAAATTTTAGTCTCATTCTAAGGTTTGTCTAAGTTCGTCCCAAGTTCGTCTCTTTCTAAGGACGTACTTAGACAAAACCTTAGAATGGGACTAACGAGACTAACTTGCAACGAACAAAGGCTAACCTTAGGCTCATTCCAAGGTTTGTATAAGTTCGTCCCAATTTAGTCTCTTTCTAAGGACAAACTTAGACAAACCTTAGAATGAGACTAACGAGACTAACTTGGGACGAACAAAGACAAAATTTAGTCACATTCTATGGTTTGTCTAAGTTCGTCCCATGTTAGTGTCTTTCTAAGGACGAACTTAGATAAAACCTTAGAATGAGACTAACGGGACTAACATGGGATGAACAAAGACAAACTTTAGTCTCATTCTAAGGTTTGTCTAAGTTCGTCCCAAGTTAGTCTCTTTCTAAGGACGCACTTAGACAAACCTTAGAATGAGACTAACGAGACTAACTTGGGTTGAACAAAGACAAACTTTAGTCTCATTCTAAGGTTTGTCTAAGTTCGTCCCAAGTTAGTCTCTTTCTAAGGACGAACTTAGACAAACCTTAGAATGTGACTAACGAGACTAACTTGGGAAGAACAAAGACAAACTTTAGTCTCATTCTAAGGTTTTTCTAAGTTCGTCCCAAGTTAGTCTCTTTCTAAGGACGAACTTAGACAAAATCTTAGAATGGGACTAACGAGACTAACTTGGGACGAACAAAGACTAACTTTGGTCTCATTCTAAGGTTTGTCTATGTTCGTCCCAAGATAGTCTCTTTCTAAGGACGAACTTAGACAAAACCTTAGAATGAGACTAACGAGACTAACTTGGGACGAACAAAGACAAACTTTAGTCTCATTCTAAGGTTTGTCTAAGTTCGTCCCAAGTTAGTCTCTTTCTAAGGACGTACTTAGACAAAACCTTAGAATGGGACTAACGAGACTAACTTGGGAAGAACAAAGACAAACTTTAGTCTCATTCTAAGGTTTGTCTAAGTTCGTCCCAAGTTAGTCTCTTTCTAAGGACGAACTTAGACAAACCTTAGAATGAGACTAACGAAGGTTTGTCTAAGTTCGTCCCAAGTTAGACTCTTTCTAAGGATGAACTTAGACAAAACCTTAGAATGAGACTAACGAGACTAACTTGGGACTAACAAAGACGAACCTTAGTCTCATTCTAAGGTTTGTCTAAGTTCGTCCCAAGTTAGTCTCTTTCGAAGGACGTACTTAGACAAAACCTTAGAAAGAGACTAACGAGACTAACTTGGGATGAACAAAGACAAACTTTAGTCTCATTTTAAGGTTTATCTAATTTCGTCAAAAGTTAGTCTCTTTCTAAGGGCGAACTTAGACAAAACCATAGAATGAGACTAACAGGACTAACTTGGGACTAACAAAGACAAACTTTAGTCTCATTCTCCGGTTTGTCTAAGTTCATTCCAAGTTAGTGTCTTTATAAGGACGAACTTGGACAAACCTTAGAATGAGACTAACGAGACTAACTTGGGTTGAACAAAGACAAACTTTAGTCTCATTCTAAGGTTTGTCTAAGTTCGTCCCAAGTTAGTCTCTTTCTAAGGATGAACTTAGACAAAACCTTAGAATGAGACTAACGAGACTAACTTGGGACAAACAAAGACGAACCTTAGTCTCATTCTAAGGGTTGTCTAAGTTCGTCCCAAGTTAGTCTCTTTCTAAGGACGTACTTAGACAAAACCTGAGAATGAGACTAACGAGACTAACTTGGGACGAACAAAGACAAACTTTAGTCTCATTTTAAGCTTTATCTAATTTCGTCAAAAGTTTGTCTCTTTCTAAGGGCGAACTTAGACAAAACCATAGAATGAGACTAACAGGACTAACTTGGGACTAACAAAGACAAACTTTAGTCTCATTCTCAGGTTTGTCTAAGTTCATTCCAAGTTAGTGTCTTTATAAGGACGAACTTGGACAAACCTTAGAATGAGACTAACGAGACTAACCTGGGTTGAACAAAGACAAACTTTAGTCTCATTCTAAGGTTTGTCTAAGTTCGTCCCAAGTTAGTCTCTTTCTAAGGACGAACTTAGACAAACCTTAGAATGAGACTAACGAGACTAACTTGGGAAGAACAAAGACAAACTTTAGTCTCATTCTAAGGTTTGTCTAAGTTCGTCCCAAGATAGTCTCTTTCAAAGGACGTACTTAGACAAAACTTTAGAATGGGACTAACGAGACTAACTTGCGACGAACAAAGGCTAACCTTAGGCTCAGTCCAAGGTTTGTATAAGTTCGTCCCAAGTTAGTCTCTTTCTAAGGACGAACTTAGACAAACCTTAGAATGAGACTAACGAGACTAACTTGGGACGAACAAAGACAAACTATAGTCACATTCTATGGTTTGTCTAAGTTCGTCCCATGTTAGTGTCTTTCTAAGGACGAACTTAGATAAAACCTTAGAATGAGACTAAAGGGACTAACATGGGACGAACAAAGACAAACTTTAGTCTCATTATAAGGTTTGTCTAAGTTCGTCCCAAGTTAGACTCTTTCTAAGGACGCACTTAGACAAACCTTAGAATGAGACTAACGAGACTAACTTGGGACGAACAAAGACAAACTTTAGTCTCATTCTAAGGTTTGTCTAAGTTCGTCCCAAGTTAGTCTCTTTCTAAGGACGTACTTAGACAAAACCTTAGAATGGGACTAACGAGACTGACTTGCGACGAATAAAGGCTAACCTTAGGCTCATTCCAAGGTTTGTATAAGTTCGTCCCAAGTTAGTCTCTTTCTAAGGACGAACTTAGACAAACCTTAGAATGAGACTAACGAGACTAACTTGGGACGAACAAAGACAAACTTTAGTCACATTCTATGGTTTATCTAAGTTCGTCCCATGTTAGTGTCTTTCTAAGGACGAACTTAGATAAAACCTTAGAATGAGACTAACAGGTCTAACATGGGACGAACAAAGACAAACTTCAGTCTCATTCTAAGGTTTGTCTAAGTTCGTCCCAAGTTAGTCTCTTTCTAAGGACGCACTTAGACAAACCTTAGAATGAGAATAACGAGACTAACTTGGGTTGAACAAAGACAAACTTTAGTCTCATTCTAAGGTTTGTCTAAGTTCGTCCCAAGTTAGTCTCTTTCTAAGGACGAACTTAGACAAACCTTAGAATGAGACTAACGAGACTAACATGGGAAGAACAAAGGCAAACTTTAGTCTCATTCTAAGGTTTGTCTAAGTTCGTCCCAAGTTAGTCTCTTTCTAAGGACGAACTTGGACAAAACCTCAGAATGGGACTAACGAGACTAACTTGAGACGAATAAAGGCTAACCTTAGGCTCATTCCAAGGTTTGTATAAGTTCGTCCCAAGTTAGTCTCTTTCTAAGGACGAACTTAGACAAAACCTTAGAATGGGACTAACGAGACTAACTTGGGAAGAACAAAGACAAACTTTAGTCTCATTCTAAGGTTTGTCTAAGTTCGTCCCAAGTTAGTCTCTTTCTAAGGACGAACTTAGACAAAACCTCAGAATGGGACTAACGAGACTAACTTGGGACGAACAAAGACTAACTTTAGTCTCATTCTAAGGTTTGTCTAAGTTCGTCCCAAGATAGTCTCTTTCTAAGGACGAACTTAGACAAAACCATAGAATGAGACTAACGAGACTAACTTAGGACGAACAAAGACAAACTTTAGTCTCATTCTAAGGTTTGTCTAAGTTCGTCCCAAGTTAGACTCTTTCTAAGGACGAACTTAGACAAAACCTTAGAATGAGACTAACGAGACTAACTTGGGACTAACAAAGACGAACCTTAGTCTCATTCTAAGGTTTGTCTAAGTTCGTCCCAAGTTAGTCTCTTTCTAAGGACGTACTTAGACAAACCTTAGAATGAGACTAACGAGACTAACTTGGATGAACAAAGACAAACTTTAGTCTCATTTTAAGGTTTATCTAATTTCGTCAAAAGTTAGTCTCTTTCTAAGGGCGAACTTAGACAAAACCATAGAATGAGACTAACAGGACTAACTTGGGACGAACAAAGACAAACTTTAGTCTCATTCTCAGGTTTGTCTAAGTTCATTCCAAGTTAGTCTCTTTCTAAGGACGTACTTAGACAAAACCTTAGAATGGGACTAACGAGACTAACTTGGGTTGAACAAAGACAAACTTTAGTCTCATTCTAAGGTTTGTCTAAGTTCGTCCCAAGTTAGTCTCTTTCTAAGGATGAACTTAGACAAACCTTAGAAAGAGACTAACGAGACTAACTTGGGAAGAACAAAGACAAACTTTAGCCTCATTCAAAGGTTTGTCTAAGTTCGTTACAAGATAGTCTCTTTTTAAGGACGAACTTAGACAAAACCTTAGAATGAGACTAACGAGACTAACTTGGGACGAACAAAGACAAACCTTAGTCTCATTCTAAGGTTTGTCTAAGTTCGTCCCAAGTTAGTCTCTTTCTAAGGACGTACTTAGACAAAACCTTAGAATGGGACTAACGAGACTAACTTGCGACGAACAAAGGCTAACCTTGGGCTCATTCCAAGGTTTGTATAAGTTCGTCCCAAGTTAGTCTCTTTCTAAGGACAAACTTAGACAAACCTTAGAATGCGACTAACGGGACTAACATGGGACGAACAAAGACAAAGTTTAGTCTCATTCTAAGGTTTGTCTAAGTTCGTCCCAAGTTAGTCTCTTTCTAAGGACGTACTTAGACAAAACCTTAGAATGGGACTAACGAGACTAACTTGCGACGAATAAAGGCTAACCTTAGGCTCATTCCAAGGTTTGTATAAGTTCGTCCCAAGTTAGTCTCTTTCTAAGGACAAACTTAGACAAACCTTAGAATGCGACTAACGGGACTAACATGGGACGAACAAAGACAAAGTTTAGTCTCATTCTAAGGTTTGTCTAAGTTCGTCCCAAGTTAGTCTCTTTCTAAGGACGTACTTAGACAAAACCTTAGAATGGGACTAACGAGACTAACTTGCGACGAATAAAGGCTAACCTTAGGCTCATTCCAAGGTTTGTATAAGTTCGTCCCAAGTTAGTCTCTTTCTAAGGACGAACTTAGACAAAACCTTAGAATGGGACTAACGAGACTAACTTGGGAAGAACAAAGACAAACTTTAGTCTCATTCTAAGGTTTGTCTAAGTTCGTCCCAAGTTAGTCTCTTTCTAAGGACGAACTTAGACAAAACCTCAGAATGGGACTAACGAGACTAACTTGGGACGAACAAAGACTAACTTTAGTCTCATTCTAAGGTTTGTCTAAGTTCGTCCCAAGATAGTCTCTTTCTAAGGACGAACTTAGACAAAACCATAGAATGAGACTAACGAGACTAACTTAGGACGAACAAAGACAAACTTTAGTCTCATTCTAAGGTTTGTCTAAGTTCGTCCCAAGTTAGACTCTTTCTAAGGACGAACTTAGACAAAACCTTAGAATGAGACTAACGAGACTAACTTGGGACTAACAAAGACGAACCTTAGTCTCATTCTAAGGTTTGTCTAAGTTCGTCCCAAGTTAGTCTCTTTCTAAGGACGTACTTAGACAAACCTTAGAATGAGACTAACGAGACTAACTTGGATGAACAAAGACAAACTTTAGTCTCATTTTAAGGTTTATCTAATTTCGTCAAAAGTTAGTCTCTTTCTAAGGGCGAACTTAGACAAAACCATAGAATGAGACTAACAGGACTAACTTGGGACGAACAAAGACAAACTTTAGTCTCATTCTCAGGTTTGTCTAAGTTCATTCCAAGTTAGTCTCTTTCTAAGGACGTACTTAGACAAAACCTTAGAATGGGACTAACGAGACTAACTTGGGTTGAACAAAGACAAACTTTAGTCTCATTCTAAGGTTTGTCTAAGTTCGTCCCAAGTTAGTCTCTTTCTAAGGATGAACTTAGACAAACCTTAGAAAGAGACTAACGAGACTAACTTGGGAAGAACAAAGACAAACTTTAGTCTCATTCAAAGGTTTGTCTAAGTTCGTTACAAGATAGTCTCTTTTTAAGGACGAACTTAGACAAAACCTTAGAATGAGACTAACGAGACTAACTTGGGACGAACAAAGACAAACCTTAGTCTCATTCTAAGGTTTGTCTAAGTTCGTCCCAAGTTAGTCTCTTTCTAAGGACGTACTTAGACAAAACCTTAGAATGGGACTAACGAGACTAACTTGCGACGAACAAAGGCTAACCTTGGGCTCATTCCAAGGTTTGTATAAGTTCGTCCCAAGTTAGTCTCTTTCTAAGGACAAACTTAGACAAACCTTAGAATGCGACTAACGGGACTAACATGGGACGAACAAAGACAAAGTTTAGTCTCATTCTAAGGTTTGTCTAAGTTCGTCCCAAGTTAGTCTCTTTCTAAGGACGTACTTAGACAAAACCTTAGAATGGGACTAACGAGACTAACTTGCGACGAATAAAGGCTAACCTTAGGCTCATTCCAAGGTTTGTATAAGTTCGTCCCAAGTTAGTCTCTTTCTAAGGACGAACTTAGACAAACCTTAGAATGAGAATAACGGGACTAACTTGGGACGAACAAAGACAAACTTTAGTCACATTCTATGGTTTATCTAAGTTCGTCCCATGTTAGTGTCTTTCTAAGGACGAACTTAGATAAAACCTTAGAATGAGACTAACAGGTCTAACATGGGACGAACAAAGACAAACTTCAGTCTCATTCTAAGGTTTGTCTAAGTTCGTCCCAAGTTAGTCTCTTTCTAAGGACGCACTTAGACAAACCTTAGAATGAGAATAACGAGACTAACTTGGGTTGAACAAAGACAAACTTTAGTCTCATTCTAAGGTTTGTCTAAGTTCACCCCAAGTTAGTCTCTTTCTAAGGACGAACTTAGACAAACCTTAGAATGAGACTAACGAGACTAACATGGGAAGAACAAAGGCAAACTTTAGTCTCATTCTAAGGTTTGTCTAAGTTCGTCCCAAGTTAGTCTCTTTCTAAGGACGAACTTAGACAAAACCTCAGAATGGGACTAACGAGACTAACTTGAGACGAATAAAGGCTAACCTTAGGCTCATTCCAAGGTTTGTATAAGTTCGTCCCAAGTTAGTCTCTTTCTAAGGACGAACTTAGACAAAACCTTAGAATGGGACTAACGAGACTAACTTGGGAAGAACAAAGACAAACTTTAGTCTCATTCTAAGGTTTGTCTAAGTTCGACCCAAGTTAGTCTCTTTCTAAGGACGAACTTAGACAAAACCTCAGAATGGGACTAACGAGACTAACTTGGGACGAACAAAGACTAACTTTAGTCTCATTCTAAGGTTTGTCTAAGTTCGTCCCAAGATAGTCTCTTTCTATGGACGAACTTAGACAAAACCATAGAATGAGACTAACGAGACTAACTTGGGACGAACAATGACAAACTTTAGTCTCATTCTAAGGTTTGTCTAAGTTCGTCCCAAGTTAGACTCTTTCTAAGGACGAACTTAGACAAAACCTTAGAATGAGACTAACGAGACTAACTTGGGACTAACAAAGACGAACCTTAGTCTCATTCTAAGGTTTGTCTAAGTTCGTCCCAAGTTAGTCTCTTTCTAAGGACGTACTTAGACAAACCTTAGAATGAGACTAACGAGACTAACTTGGACGAACAAAGGCAAACTTTAGTCTCATTTTAAGGTTTATCTAATTTCGTCAAAAGTTAGTCTCTTTCTAAGGGCGAACTTAGACAAAACCATAGAATGAGACTAACAGGACTAACTTGGGAAGAACAAAGACAAACTTTAGTCTCATTCTCAGGTTTGTCTAAGTTCATTCCAAGTTAGTCTCTTTCTAAGGACGTACTTAGACAAAACCTTAGAATGGGACTAACGAGACTAACTTGGGTTGAACAAAGACAAACTTTAGTCTCATTCTAAGGTTTGTCTAAGTTCGTCCCAAGTTAGTCTCTTTCTAAGGACGAACTTAGACAAACCTTAGAAAGAGACTAACGAGACTAACTTGGGAAGAACAAAGACAAACTTTAGTCTCATTCAAAGGTTTGTCTAAGTTCGTTACAAGATAGTCTCTTTTTAAGGACGAACTTAGACAAAACCTTAGAATGAGACTAACGAGACTAACTTGGGACGAACAAAGACAAACCTTAGTCTCATTCTAAGGTTTGTCGAAGTTCGTCCCAAGTTAGTCTCTTTCTAAGGACGTACTTAGACAAAACCTTAGAATGGGACTAACGAGACTAACTTGCGACGAACAAAGGCTAACCTTGGGCTCATTCCAAGGTTTGTATAAGTTCGTCCCAAGTTAGTCTCTTTCTAAGGACAAACTTAGACAAACCTTAGAATGCGACTAACGGGACTAACATGGGACGAACAAAGACAAAGTTTAGTCTCATTCTAAGGTTTGTCTAAGTTCGTCCCAAGTTAGTCTCTTTCTAAGGACGTACTTAGACATAACCTTAGAATGGGCCTAACGAGACTAACTTGCGACGAATAAAGGCTAACCTTAGGCTCATTCCAAGGTTTGTATAAGTTCGTCCCAAGATAGTCTCTTTCTAAGGTTTGTCTAAGTTTGTCCCAAGTTAGTCTCTTTCTAAGGACGAACTTAGGCAAACCTTAGAATGAGACTAACGAGACTAACTTGGGACGAACAAAGACAAACTTTAGTCACATTCTATGGTTTGTCTAAGTTCGTCCCATGTTAGTGTCTTTCTAAGGACGAACTTAGATAAAACCTTAGAATGAGACTAACGGGACTAACATGGGACGAACAAATACAAACTTTAGTCTCATTCTAAAGTTTGTCTAGGTTCGTCCCAAGTTAGTCTCTGTCTAAGGACGCACTTAGACAAACCTTAGAATGAGACTAACGAGACTAACTTCGGTTGAACAAAGACAAACTTTAGTCTCATTCTAAGGTTTGTCTAAGTTCGTCCCAATTTAGTCTCTTTCTAAGGACGAACTTAGACAAACCTTAGAATGAGACTAACGAGACTAACTTGGGAAGAACAAAGACAAACTTTAGTCTCATTCTAAGGTTTGTCTAAGTTCGTCCCAAGTTAGTCTCTTTCTAAGGACGAACTTAGACAAAACCTTAGAATGGGACTAACGAGACTAACTTGGGACGAACAAAGACTAACTTTGGTCTCATTCTAAGGTTTGTCTAAGTTCGTCCCAAGATAGTCTCTTTCTAAGGATGAACTTAGACAAAACCTTAGAATGAGACTAACTTGGGACGAACAAAGACAAACTTTAGTCTCATTCTAAGGTTTGTCTAAGTTCGTCCCAAGTTAGTCTCTTTCTAAGGACGTACTTAGACAAAACCTTAGAATGAGACTAACGAGACTAACTTGGGACGAACAAAGACAAACTTTAGTCTCATTTTAAGGTTTATCTAATATCGTCAAAAGTTAGTCTCTTTCTAAGGGCGAACTTAGACAAAACCATAGAATGAGACTAACAGGACTAACTTGGGACGAACAAAGACAAACTTTAGTCTCATTCTCAGGTTTGTATAAGTTCATTCCAAGTTAGTGTCTTTATAAGGACGAACTTGGACAAACCTTAGAATGAGACTAACGAGACTAACTTGGGTTCAACAAAGACAAACTTTAGTCTCATTCTAAGGTATGTCTAAGTTCGTCCCAAGTTAGTCACTTTCTAAGGACGAACTTAGACAAACCTTAGAATGGGACTAACGAGACTAACTTGGGACGAACAAAGACTAACTTTAGTCTCATTCTAAGGTTTGTCTAAGTTCGTCCCAAGATAGTCTCTTTCTAAGGACGAACTTAGACAAAACCTTAGAATGAGACTAACGAGACTAACTTGGGACGAACAAAGACAAACTTTAGTCTCATTCTAAGGTTTGTCTAAGTTCGTCCCAAGTTTGTCTCTTTCTAAGGACGTACTTAGACAAAACCTTAGAATTAGACTAACGAGACTAACTTGCGACCAACAAAGGCTAACCTTAGGCTCATTCCAAGGTTTGTCTAAGTTCGTCCCAAGTTAGTCTCTTTCTAAGGGCGAACTTAGACAAAACCATAGAATGAGAATAACAGGACTAACTTGGGACGAACAAAGACAAACTTTAGTCTCATTCTCAGGTTTATATAAGTTCATTCCAAGTTAGTGTCTTTATAAGGACGAACTTGGACAAACCTTAGAATGAGACTAACGAGACTAACTTGGGTTCAACAAAGACAAACTTTAGTCTCATTCTAAGGTTTGTCTAAGTTCGTCCCAAGTTAGTCACTTTCTAAGGACGAACTTAGACAAACCTTAGAATGAGACTAACGAGACTAACTTGGGAAGAACAAAGACAAACTTTAGTCTCATTCTAAGGTTTGTCTAAGTTCGCCCCAAGTTAGTCTCTTTCTAAGGACGAACTTAGACAAAACCTTAGAATGGGACTAACGAGACTAACTTGGGACGAACAAAGACTAACTTTAGTCTCATTCTAAGGTTTGTCTAAGTTCGTCCCAAGATAGTCTCTTTCTAATGACGAACTTAGACAAAACCTTAGAATGAGACTAACGAGACTAACTTGGGACGAACAAAGACAAACTTTAGTCTCATTCTAAGGTTTGTCTAAGTTCGTCCCAAGTTTGTCTCTTTCTAAGGACGTACTTAGACAAAACCTTAGAATTAGACTAACGAGACTAACTTGCGACCAACAAAGGCTAACCTTAGGCTCATTCCAAGGTTTGTCTAAGTTCGCCCCAAGTTAGTCTCTTTCTAAGGACGAACTTAGACAAACCTTAGAATGAGACTAACGAGACTAACTTGGGACGAACAAAGACAAACTTTAGTCACATTCTATGGTTTGTCTAAGTTTGTCCCATGTTAGTCTCTTTCTAAGGACGAACTTAGATAAAACCTTAGAATGAGACTAACGGGACTAACATGGGACGAACAAAGACAAACTTTAGTCTCATTCTAAGGTTTGTCTAAGTTCGTCCCAAGTTAGTCTCTTTCTAAGGACGCACTTAGACAAACCTTAGAATGAGACTAACGAGACTAACTTGGGTTGAACAAAGACAAACTTTAGTCTCATTCTAAGGTTTGTCTAATTCGTCCCAAGTTAGTCTCTTTCTAAGGACGAACTTAGACAAAACCTTTGAATGGGACTAACGAGACTAACTTGGAACGAACAAAGACTAACTTTAGTCTCATTCTAAGGTTTGTCTAAGTTCGTCCCAAGATAGTCTCTTTCTAAGGACGAACTTAGACAAAACCTTAGAATGAGACTAACGAGACAAACTTGGGACGAACAAAGACAAACTTTAGTCTCATTCTAAGGTTTGTCTAAGTACTTCCCAAGTAAGACTCTTTCTAAGGACGAACTTAGACAAAACCTTAGAATGAGACTAACGAGACTAACTTGGGACTAACAACGAAGAACCTTAGTCTCATTCTAAGGTTTGTCTAAGTTCGTCCCAAGTCAGTCTCTTTCTAAGGACGTACTTAGACAAAACCTTAGAATGAGACTAACGAGACTAACTTGGGATGAACAAAGACAAACTTTAGTCTCATTTTAAGGTTTATCTAAGTTCGTCCCAAGTTAGTCTCTTTCTAAGGACGTACTTAGACAAAACCTTAGAATGGGACTAACAAGACTAACTTGCGACGAACAAAGGCTAACCTTAGGCTCATTCCAAGGTTTGTATAAGTTCGTCCCAAGTTAGTCTCTTTCTGAGGACGAACAAAGACAAACCTTAGAATGAGACTAACGAGACTAACTTGGGACGAACAAAGACAAACTTTAGTCACATTCTATGGTTTGTCTAAGTTCGTCCCATGTTAGTGTCTTTCTAAGGACGAACTTAAATAAAACCTTAGAATGAGACTAAAGGGACTAACATGGGACGAACAAAGACAAACTTTAGTCTCATTCTAAGGTTTGTCTAAGTTCGGTCCAAGTTAGTCTCTTTCTAAGGACGCACTTAGACAAACCTTAGAATGAGACTAACGAGACTAACTTGGGTTGAACAAAGAGAAACTTTAGTCTCATTCTAAGGTTTGTCTAAGTTCGTCCCAAGTTAGTCTCTTTCTAAGGACGAACTTAGACAAAACCTTAGAATGGGACTAACGAGACTAACTTGGGACGAACAAAGACTAACTTTGGTCTCATTCTAAGGTTTGTCTAAGTTCGTCCCAAGATAGTCTCTTTCTAAGGACGAACTTAGACAAAACCTTAGAATGAGACTAACGAGACTAACTTGGGACGAACAAAGACAAACTTTAGTCTCATTCTAAGGTTTGTCTAAGTTCGTCCCAAGTTTGTCTCTTTCTAAGGACGTACTTAGACAAAACCTTAGAATTAGACTAACGAGACTAACTTGCGACCAACAAAGGCTAACCTTAGGCTCATTCCAAGGTTTGTCTAAGTTCGTCCCAAGTTAGTCTCTTTCTAAGGACGAACTTAGACAAACCTTTGAATGAGACTAACGAGACTAACTTGGGACGAACAAAGACAAACTTTAGTCACATTCTATGGTTTGTCTAAGTTTGTCCCATGTTAGTCTCTTTCTAAGGACGAACTTAGATAAAACCTTAGAATGAGACTAACGGGACTAACATGGGACGAACAAAGACAAACTTTAGTCTCATTCTAAGGTTTGTCTAAGTTCGTCCCAAGTTAGTCTCTTTCTAAGGACGCACTTAGACAAACCTTAGAATGAGACTAACGAGACTAACTTGGGTTGAACAAAGACAAACTTTAGTCTCATTCTAAGGTTTGTCTAATTCGTCCCAAGTTAGTCTCTTTCTAAGGACGAACTTAGACAAACCTTAGAATGAGACTAACGAGACTAACTTGGGAAGAACAAAGACAAACTTTAGTCTCATTCTAAGGTTTGTCTAAGTTCGTCCCAAGTTAGTCTCTTTCTAAGGACGAACTTAGACAAAACCTTTGAATGGGACTAACGAGACTAACTTGGAACGAACAAAGACTAACTTTAGTCTCATTCTAAGGTTTGTCTAAGTTCGTCCCAAGATAGTCTCTTTCTAAGGACGAACTTAGACAAAACCTTAGAATGAGACTAACGAGACAAACTTGGGACGAACAAAGACAAACTTTAGTCTCATTCTAAGGTTTGTCTAAGTACTTCCCAAGTAAGACTCTTTCTAAGGACGAACTTAGACAAAACCTTAGAATGAGACTAACGAGACTAACTTGGGACTAACAACGAAGAACCTTAGTCTCATTCTAAGGTTTGTCTAAGTTCGTCCCAAGTCAGTCTCTTTCTAAGGACGTACTTAGACAAAACCTTAGAATGAGACTAACGAGACTAACTTGGGATGAACAAAGACAAACTTTAGTCTCATTTTAAGGTTTATCTAAGTTCGTCCCAAGTTAGTCTCTTTCTAAGGACGTACTTAGACAAAACCTTAGAATGGGACTAACAAGACTAACTTGCGACGAACAAAGGCTAACCTTAGGCTCATTCCAAGGTTTGTATAAGTTCGTCCCAAGTTAGTCTCTTTCTGAGGACGAACAAAGACAAACCTTAGAATGAGACTAACGAGACTAACTTGGGACGAACAAAGACAAACTTTAGTCACATTCTATGGTTTGTCTAAGTTCGTCCCATGTTAGTGTCTTTCTAAGGACGAACTTAAATAAAACCTTAGAATGAGACTAAAGGGACTAACATGGGACGAACAAAGACAAACTTTAGTCTCTTTCTAAGGACGCACTTAGACAAACCTTAGAATGAGACTAACGAGACTAACTTGGGTTGAACAAAGAGAAACTTTAGTCTCATTCTAAGGTTTGTCTAAGTTCGTCCCAAGTTAGTCTCTTTCTAAGGACGAACTTAGACAAAACCTTAGAATGGGACTAACGAGACTAACTTGGGACGAACAAAGACTAACTTTGGTCTCATTCTAAGGTTTGTCTAAGTTCGTCCCAAGATAGTCTCTTTCTAAGGACGAACTTAGACAAAACCTTAGAATGAGACTAACGAGACTAACTTGGGACGAACAAAGACAAACTTTAGTCTCATTCTAAGGTTTGTCTAAGTTCGTCCCAAGTTTGTCTCTTTCTAAGGACGTACTTAGACAAAACCTTAGAATTAGACTAACGAGACAAACTTGCGACTAACAAAGGCTAACCTTAGGCTCATTCCAAGGTTTGTCTAAGTTCGTCCCAAGTTAGTCTCTTTCTAAGGACGAACTTAGACAAACCTTAGAATGAGACTAACGAGACTAACTTGGGACGAACAAAGACAAACTTTAGTCACATTCTATGGTTTGTCTAAGTTCGTCCCATGTTAGTCTCTTTCTAAGGACGAACTTAGATAAAACCTTAGAATGAGACTAACGGGACTAACATGGGACGAACAAATACAAACTTTAGTCTCATTCTAAGGTTTGTCTAAGTTCGTCCCAAGATAGTCTCTTTCTAAGGACGAACTTAGACAAAACCTTAGAATGAGATTAACGAGACTAACTTGGGACGAACAAAGACAAACTTTAGTCTCATTCAAAGGTTTGTCTAAGTTCGTCCCAAGTTAGTCTCTTTCTAAGGACGTACTTAGACAAAACCATAGAATGGGACTAACGAGACTAACTTGCGACCAACAAAGGCTAACCTTAGGCTCATTCCAAGGTTTGTCTAAGTTTGTCCCAAGTTAGTCTCTTTCTAAGGACGAACTTAGGCAAACCTTAGAATGAGACTAACGAGACTAACTTGGGACGAACAAAGACAAACTTTAGTCACATTCTATGGTTTGTCTAAGTTCGTCCCATGTTAGTGTCTTTCTAAGGACGAACTTAGATAAAACCTTAGAATGAGACTAACGGGACTAACATGGGACGAACAAATACAAACTTTAGTCTCATTCTAAAGTTTGTCTAGGTTCGTCCCAAGTTAGTCTCTTTCTAAGGACGCACTTAGACAAACCTTAGAATGAGACTAACGAGACTAACTTCGGTTGAACAAAGACAAACTTTAGTCTCATTCTAAGGTTTGTCTAAGTTCGTCCCAATTTAGTCTCTTTCTAAGGACGAACTTAGACAAACCTTAGAATGAGACTAACGAGACTAACTTGGGAAGAACAAAGACAAACTTTAGTCTCATTCTAAGGTTTGTCTAAGTTCGTCCCAAGTTAGTCTCTTTCTAAGGACGAACTTAGACAAAACCTTAGAATGGGACTAACGAGACTAACTTGGGACGAACAAAGACTAACTTTGGTCTCATTCTAAGGTTTGTCTAAGTTCGTCCCAAGATAGTATCTTTCTAAGGATGAACTTAGACAAAACCTTAGAATGAGACTAACTTGGGACGAACAAAGACAAACTTTAGTCTCATTCTAAGGTTTGTCTAAGTTCGTCCCAAGTTAGTCTCTTTCTAAGGACGTACTTAGACAAAACCTTAGAATGAGACTAACGAGACTAACTTGGGACGAACAAAGACAAACTTTAGTCTCATTTTAAGGTTTATCTAATATCGTCAAAAGTTAGTCTCTTTCTAAGGGCGAACTTAGACAAAACCATAGAATGAGACTAACAGGACTAACTTGGGACGAACAAAGACAAACTTTAGTCTCATTCTCAGGTTTGTATAAGTTCATTCCAAGTTAGTGTCTTTATAAGGACGAACTTGGACAAACCTTAGAATGAGACTAACGAGACTAACTTGGGTTCAACAAAGACAAACTTTAGTCTCATTCTAAGGTTTGTCTAAGTTCGTCCCAAGTTAGTCACTTTCTAAGGACGAACTTAGACAAACCTTAGAATGAGACTAACGAGACTAACTTGGGAAGAATAAAGACAAACTTTAGTCTCATTCTAAGATTTGTCTAAGTTCGTCCCAAGTTAGTCTCTTTCTAAGGACGAACTTAGACAACACCTTAGAATGGGACTAACGAGACTAACTTGGGACGAACAACGACTAACTTTAGTCTCATTCTAAGGTTTGTCTAAGTTCGTCCCAAGATAGTCTCTTTCTAAGGACGAACTTAGACAAAACCTTAGAATGAGACTAACGAGACTAACTTGGGACGAACAAAGACAAACTTTAGTCTCATTCTAAGGTTTGTCTAAGTTCGTCCCAAGTTTGTCTCTTTCTAAGGACGTACTTAGACAAAACCTTAGAATTAGACTAACGAGACTAACTTGCGACCAACAAAGGCTAACCTTAGGCTCATTCCAAGGTTTGTCTAAGTTCGTCCCAAGTTAGTCTCTTTCTAAGGGCGAACTTAGACAAAACCATAGAATGAGAATAACAGGACTAACTTGGGACGAACAAAGACAAACTTTAGTCTCATTCTCAGGTTTATATAAGTTCATTCCAAGTTAGTGTCTTTATAAGGACGAACTTGGACAAACCTTAGAATGAGACTAACGAGACTAACTTGGGTTCAACAAAGACAAACTTTAGTCTCATTCTAAGATTTGTCTAAGTTCGTCCCAAGTTAGTCACTTTCTAAGGACGAACTTAGACAAACCTTAGAATGAGACTAACGAGACTAACTTGGGAAGAACAAAGACAAACTTTAGTCTCATTCTAAGGTTTGTCTAAGTTCGCCCCAAGTTAGTCTCTTTCTAAGGACGAACTTAGACAAAACCTTAGAATGGGACTAACGAGACTAACTTGGGACGAACAAAGACTAACTTTAGTCTCATTCTAAGGTTTGTCTAAGTTCGTCCCAAGATAGTCTCTTTCTAAGGACGAACTTAGACAAAACCTTAGAATGAGACTAACGAGACTAACTTGGGACGAACAAAGACAAACTTTAGTCTCATTCTAAGGTTTGTCTAAGTTCGTCCCAAGATAGTCTCTTTCTAAGGACGAACTTAGACAAAACCTTAGAATGAGATTAACGAGACTAACTTGGGACGAACAAAGACAAACTTTAGTCTCATTCAAAGGTTTGTCTAAGTTCGTCCCAAGTTAGTCTCTTTCTAAGGACGTACTTAGACAAAACCTTAGAATGGGACTAACGAGACTAACTTGCGACCAACAAAGGCTAACCTTAGGCTCATTCCAAGGTTTGTCTAAGTTTGTCCCAAGTTAGTCTATTTCTAAGGACGAACTTAGGCAAACCTTAGAATGAGACTAACGAGACTAACTTGGGACGAACAAAGACAAACTTTAGTCACATTCTATGGTTTGTCTAAGTTCGTCCCATGTTAGTGTCTTTCTAAGGACGAACTTAGATAAAACCTTAGAATGAGACTAACGGGACTAACATGGGACGAACAAATACAAACTTTAGTCTCATTCTAAAGTTTGTCTAGGTTCGTCCCAAGTTAGTCTCTTTCTAAGGAAGCACTTAGACAAACCTTTGAATGAGACTAACGAGACTAACTTCGGTTGAACAAAGACAAACTTTAGTCTCATTCTAAGGTTTGTCTAAGTTCGTCCCAATTTAGTCTCTTTCTAAGGACGAACTTAGACAAACCTTAGAATGAGACTAACGAGACTAACTTGGGAAGAACAAAGACAAACTTTAGTCTCATTCTAAGGTTTGTCTAAGTTCGTCCCAAGTTAGTCTCTTTCTAAGGACGAACTTAGACAAAACCTTAGAATGGGACTAACGAGACTAACTTTGGACGAACAAAGACTAACTTTGGTCTCATTCTAAGGTTTGTCTAAGTTCGTCCCAAGATAGTATCTTTCTAAGGATGAACTTAGACAAAACCTTAGAATGAGACTAACTTGGGACGAACAAAGACAAACTTTAGTCTCATTCTAAGGTTTGTCTAAGTTCGTCCCAAGTTAGTCTCTTTCTAAGGACGTACTTAGACAAAACCTTAGAATGAGACTAACGAGACTAACTTGGGACGAACAAAGACAAACTTTAGTCACATTCTATGGTTTGTCTAAGTTTGTCCCATGTTAGTCTCTTTCTAAGGACGAACTTAGATAAAACCTTAGAATGAGACTAACGGGACTAACATGGGACGAACAAAGACAAACTTTAGTCTCATTCTAAGGTTTGTCTAAGTTCGTCCCAAGTTAGTCTCTTTCTAAGGACGCACTTAGACAAACCTTAGAATGAGACTAACGAGACTAACTTGGGTTGAACAAAGACAAACTTTAGTCTCATTCTAAGGTTTGTCTAAGTTCGTCCCAAGTTAGTCTCTTTCTAAGGACGAACTTAGACAAACCTTAGAATGAGACTAACGAGACTAACTTGGGAAGAACAAAGACAAACTTTAGTCTCATTCTAAGGTTTGTCTAAGTTCGTCCCAAGTTAGTCTCTTTCTAAGGACGAACTTAGACAAAACCTTAGAATGGGACTAACGAGACTAACTTGGGACGAACAAAGACTAACTTTGGTCTCATTCTAAGGTTTGTCTAAGTTCGTCCCAAGATAGTATCTTTCTAAGGATGAACTTAGACAAAACCTTAGAATGAGACTAACTTGGGACGAACAAAGACAAACTTTAGTCTCATTCTAAGGTTTGTCTAAGTTCGTCCCAAGTTAGTCTCTTTCTAAGGACGTACTTAGACAAAACCTTAGAATGAGACTAACGAGACTAACTTGGGATGAACAAAGACAAACTTTAGTCTCATTTTAAGGTTTATCTAATATCGTCAAAAGTTATTCTCTTTCTAAGGGCGAACTTAGACAAAACCATAGAATGAGACTAACAGGACTAACTTGGGACGAACAAAGACAAACTTTAGTCTCATTCTCAGGTTTGTATAAGTTCATTCCAAGTTAGTGTCTTTATAAGGACGAACTTGGACAAACCTTAGAATGAGACTAACGAGACTAACTTGGGTTCAACAAAGACAAACTTTAGTCTCATTCTAAGGCTTGTCTAAGTTCGTCCCAAGTTAGTCACTTTCTAAGGACGAACTTAGACAAACCTTTGAATGAGACTAACGAGACTAACTTCGGAAGAACAAAGACAAACTTTAGTCTCATTCTAAGATTTGTCTAAGTTCGTCCCAAGTTAGTCTCTTTCTAAGGACGAACTTAGACAACACCTTAGAATGGGACTAACGAGACTAACTTGGGACGAACAAAGACAAACTTTAGTCTCATTCTAAGGTTTGTCTAAGTTCGTCCCAAGATAGTCTCTTTCTAAGGACGAACTTAGACAAAACCTTAGAATGAGACTAACGAGACTAACTTGGGACGAACAAAGACAAACTTTAGTCTCATTCTAAGGTTTGTCTAAGTTCGTCCCAAGTTAGTCACTTTGGAAGGACGAACGTAGACAAACCCATAGAATGAGACTAACAGGACTAACTTGGGACGAACAAAGACAAACTTTAGTCACATTCTATGGTTTGTCTAAGTTTGTCCCATGTTAGTCTCTTTCTAAGGACGAACTTAGATAAAACCTTAGAATGAGACTAACGGGACTAACATGGGACGAACAAAGACAAACTTTAGTCTCATTCTAAGGTTTGTCTAAGTTCGTCCCAAGTTAGTCTCTTTCTAAGGACGCACTTAGACAAACCTTAGAATGAGACTAACGAGACTAACTTGGGTTGAACAAAGACAAACTTTAGTCTCATTCTAAGGTTTGTCTAATTCGTCCCAAGTTAGTCTCTTTCTAAGGACGAACTTAGACAAACCTTAGAATGAGACTAACGAGACTAACTTGGGAAGAACAAAGACAAACTTTAGTCTCATTCTAAGGTTTGTCTAAGTTCGTCCCAAGTTAGTCTCTTTCTAAGGACGAACTTAGACAAAACCTTAGAATGGGACTAACGAGACTAACTTGGAACGAACAAAGACTAACTTTAGTCTCATTCTAAGGTTTGTCTAAGTTCGTCCCAAGATAGTCTCTTTCTAAGGACGAACTTAGACAAAACCTTAGAATGAGACTAACGAGACTAACTTGGGACGAACAAAGACAAACTTTAGTCTCATTCTAAGGTTTGTCTAAGTACGTCCGAAGTAAGACTCTTTCTAAGGACGAACTTAGACAAAACCTTAGAATGAGACTAACGAGACTAACTTGGGACTAACAACGAAGAACCTTAGTCTCATTCTAAGGTTTGTCTAAGTTCGTCCCAAGTTAGTCTCTTTCTAAGGACGTACTTAGACAAAACCTTAGAATGAGACTAACGAGACTAACTTGGGATGAACAAAGACAAACTTTAGTCTCATTTTAAGGTTTATCTAAGTTCGTCCCAAGTTAGTCTCTTTCTAAGGACGTACTTAGACAAAACCTTAGAATGGGACTAACGAGACTAACTTGCGACGAACAAAGGCTAACCTTAGGCTCATTCCAAGGTTTGTATAAGTTCGTCCCAAGTTAGTCTCTTTCTGAGGACGAACTAAGACAAACCTTAGAATGAGACTAACGAGACTAACTTGGGACGAACAAAGACAAACTTTAGTCACATTCTATGGTTTGTCTAAGTTCGTCCCATGTTAGTGTCTTTCTAAGGACGAACTTAAATAAAACCTTAGAATGAGACTAAAGGGACTAACATGGGACGAACAAAGACAAACTTTAGTCTCATTCTAAGGTTTGTCTAAGTTCGGTCCAAGTTAGTCTCTTTCTAAGGACGCACTTAGACAAACCTTAGAATGAGACTAACGAGACTAACTTGGGTTGAACAAAGACAAACTTTAGTATCATTCTAAGGTTTGTCTAAGTTCGTCCCAAGTTAGTCTCTTTCTAAGGACGAACTTAGACAAAACCTTATAATGGGACTAACGAGACTAACTTGGGACGAACAAAGACTAACTTTGGTCTCATTCTAAGGTTTGTCTAAGTTCGTCCCAAGATAGTCTCTTTCTAAGGACGAACTTAGACAAAACCTTAGAATGAGACTAACGAGACTAACTTGGGACGAACAAAGACAAACTTTAGTCTCATTCTAAGGTTTGTCTAAGTTCGTCCCAAGTTTGTCTCTTTCTAAGGACGTACTTAGACAAAACCTTAGAATTAGACTAACGAGACAAACTTGCGACCAACAAAGGCTAACCTTAGGCTCATTCCAAGGTTTGTCTAAGTTCGTCCCAAGTTAGTCTCTTTCTAAGGACGAACTTAGACAAACCTTAGAATGAGACTAACGAGACTAACTTGGGACGAACAAAGACAAACTTTAATCACATTCTATGGTTTGTCTAAGTTCGTCCCATGTTAGTCTCTTTCTAAGGACGAACTTAGATAAAACCTTAGAATGAGACTAACGAGACTAACTTGGGACGAACAAAGACAAACTTTAGTCTCATTCTAAGGTTTGTCTAAGTTCGTCCCAAGATAGTCTCTTTCTAAGGACGAACTTAGACAAAACCTTAGAATGAGATTAACGAGACTAACTTGGGACGAACAAAGACAAACTTTAGTCTCATTCAAAGGTTTGTCTAAGTTCGTCCCAAGTTTGTCTCTTTCTAAGGACGTACTTAGACAAAACCATAGAATGGGACTAACGAGACTAACTTGCGACCAACAAAGGCTAACCTTAGGCTCATTCCAAGGTTTGTCTAAGTTTGTCCCAAGTTAGTCTCTTTCTAAGGACGAACTTAGGCAAACCTTAGAATGAGACTAACGAGACTAACTTGGGACGAACAAAGACAAACTTTAGTCACATTCTGTGGTTTGTCTAAGTTCGTCCCATGTTAGTGTCTTTCTAAGGACGAACTTAGATAAAACCTTAGAATGAGACTAACGGGACTAACATGGGACGAACAAATACAAACTTTAGTCTCATTCTAAAGTTTGTCTAGGTTCGTCCCAAGTTAGTCTCTTTCTAAGGACGCACTTAGACAAACCTTAGAATGAGACTAACGAGACTAACTTCGGTTGAACAAAGACAAACTTTAGTCTCATTCTAAGGTTTGTCTAAGTTCGTCCCAATTTAGTCTCTTTCTAAGGACGAACTTAGACAAACCTTAGAATGAGACTAACGAGACTAACTTGGGAAGAACAAAGACAAACTTTAGTCTCATTCTAAGGTTTGTCTAAGTGCGTCCCAAGTTAGTCTCTTTCTAAGGACGAACTTAGACAAAACCTTAGAATGGGACTAACGAGACTAACTTGGGACGAACAAAGACTAACTTTGGTCTCATTCTAAGGTTTGTCTAAGTTCGTCCCAAGATAGTATCTTTCTAAGGATGAACTTAGACAAAACCTTAGAATGAGACTAACTTGGGACGAACAAAGACAAACTTTAGTCTCATTCTAAGGTTTGTCTAAGTTCGTCCCAAGTTAGTCTCTTTCTAAGGACGTACTTAGACAAAACCTTAGAATGAGACTAACGAGACTAACTTGGGACGAAAAAAGACAAACTTTAGTCTCATTTTAAGGTTTATCTAATATCGTCAAAAGTTAGTCTCTTTCTAAGGGCGAACTTAGACAAAACCATAGAATGAGACTAACAGGACTAACTTGGGACGAACAAAGACAAACTTTAGTCTCATTCTCAGGTTTGTATAAGTTCATTCCAAGTTAGTGTCTTTATAAGGACGAACTTGGACAAACCTTAGAATGAGACTAACGAGACTAACTTGGGTTCAACAAAGACAAACTTGAGTCTCATTCTAAGGTTTGTCTAAGTTCGTCCCAAGTTAGTCACTTTCTAAGGACGAACTTAGACAAACCTTAGAATGAGACTAACGAGACTAACTTGGGAAGAATAAAGACAAACTTTAGTCTCATTCTAAGATTTGTCTAAGTTCGTCCCAAGTTAGTCTCTTTCTAAGGACGAACTTAGACAACACCTTAGAATGGGACTAACGAGACTAACTTGGGACGAACAAAGACTAACTTTAGTCTCATTCTAAGGTTTGTCTAAGTTCGTCCCAAGATAGTCTCTTTCTAAGGACGAACTTAGACAAAACCTTAGAATGAGACTAACGAGACTAACTTGGGACGAACAAAGACAAACTTTAGTCTCATTCTAAGGTTTGTCTAAGTTCGTCCCAAGTTTGTCTCTTTCTAAGGACGTACTTAGACAAAACCTTAGAATTAGACTAACAAGACTAACTTGCGACCAACAAAGGCTAACCTTAGGCTCATTCCAAGGTTTGTCTAAGTTCGTCCCAAGTTAGTCTCTTTCTAAGGGCGAACTTAGACAAAACCATAGAATGAGAATAACAGGACTAACTTGGGACGAACAAAGACAAACTTTAGTCTCATTCTCAGGTTTATATAAGTTCATTCCAAGTTAGTGTCTTTATAAGGACGAACTTGGACAAACCTTAGAATGAGACTAACGAGACTAACTTGGGTTCAACAAAGACAAACTTTAGTCTCATTCTAAGATTTGTCTAAGTTCGTCCCAAGTTAGTCACTTTCTAAGGACGAACTTAGACAAACCTTAGAATGAGACTAACGAGACTAACTTGGGAAGAACAAAGACAAACTTTAGTCTCATTCTAAGGTTTGTCTAAGTTCGCCCCAAGTTAGTCTCTTTCTAAGGACGAACTTAGACAAAACCTTAGAATGGGACTAACGAGACTAACTTGGGACGAACAAAGACTAACTTTAGTCTCATTCTAAGGTTTGTCTAAGTTCGTCCCAAGATAGTCTCTTTCTAAGGACGAACTTAGACAAAACCTTAGAATGAGACTAACGAGACTAACTTGGGACGAACAAAGACAAACTTTAGTCTCATTCTAAGGTTTGTCTAAGTTCGTCCCAAGATAGTCTCTTTCTAAGGACGAACTTAGACAAAACCTTAGAATGAGATTAACGAGACTAACTTGGGACGAACAAAGACAAACTTTAGTCTCATTCAAAGGTTTGTCTAAGTTCGTCCCAAGTTAGTCTCTTTCTAAGGACGTACTTAGACAAAACCTTAGAATGGGACTAACGAGACTAACTTGCGACCAACAAAGGCTAACCTTAGGCTCATTCCAAGGTTTGTCTAAGTTTGTCCCAAGTTAGTCTCTTTCTAAGGACGAACTTAGGCAAACCTTAGAATGACACTAACGAGACTAACTTGGGACGAACAAAGACAAACTTTAGTCACATTATATGGTTTGTCTAAGTTCGTCCCATGTTAGTGTCTTTCTAAGGACGAACTTAGATAAAACCTTAGAATGAGACTAACGGGACTAACATGGGACGAACAAATACAAACTTTAGTCTCATTCTAAAGTTTGTCTAGGTTCGTCCCAAGTTAGTCTCTTTCTAAGGACGCACTTAGACAAACCTTTGAATGAGACTAACGAGACTAACTTCGGTTGAACAAAGACAAACTTTAGTCTCATTCTAAGGTTTGTCTAAGTTCGTCCCAATTTAGTCTCTTTCTAAGGACGAACTTAGACAAACCTTAGAATGAGACTAACGAGACTAACTTGGGAAGAACAAAGACAAACTTTAGTCTCATTCTAAGGTTTGTCTAAGTTCGTCCCAAGTTAGTCTCTTTCTAAGGACGAACTTAGACAAAACCTTAGAATGGGACTAACGAGACTAACTTGGGACGAACAAAGACTAACTTTGGTCTCATTCTAAGGTTTGTCTAAGTTCGTCCCAAGATAGTATCTTTCTAAGGATGAACTTAGACAAAACCTTAGAATGAGACTAACTTGGGACGAACAAAGACAAACTTTAGTCTCATTCTAAGGTTTGTCTAAGTTCGTCCCAAGTTAGTCTCTTTCTAAGGACGTACTTAGACAAAACCTTAGAATGAGACTAACGAGACTAACTTGGGACGAACAAAGACAAACTTTAGTCTCATTTTAAGGTTTATCTAATATCGTCAAAAGTTAGTCTCTTTCTAAGGGCGAACTTAGACAAAACCATAGAATGAGACTAACAGGACTAACTTGGGACGAACAAAGACAAACTTTAGTCTCATTCTCAGGTTTGTATAAGTTCATTCCAAGTTAGTGTCTTTATAAGGACGAACTTGGACAAACCTTAGAATGAGACTAACGAGACTAACTTGGGTTCAACAAAGACAAACTTTAGTCTCATTCTAAGGTTTGTCTAAGTTCGTCCCAAGTTAGTCACTTTCTAAGGACGAACTTAGACAAACCTTAGAATGAGACTAACGAGACTAACTTGGGAAGAATAAAGACAAACTTTAGACTCATTCTAAGATTTGTCTAAGTTCGTCCCAAGTTAGTCTCTTTCTAAGGACGAACTTAGACAACACCTTAGAATGGGACTAACGAGACTAACTTGGGACGAACAAAGACTAACTTTAGTCTCATTCTAAGGTTTGTCTAAGTTCGTCCCAAGATAGTCTCTTTCTAAGGACGAACTTAGACAAAACCTTAGAATGAGACTAACGAGACTAACTTGGGACGAACAAAGACAAACTTTAGTCTCATTCTAAGGTTTGTCTAAGTTCGTCCCAAGTTTGTCTCTTTCTAAGGACGTACTTAGACAAAACCTTAGAATTAGACTAACGAGACTAACTTGCGACCAACAAAGGCTAACCTTAGGCTCATTCCAAGGTTTGTCTAAGTTCGTCCCAAGTTAGTCTCTTTCTAAGGGCGAACTTAGACAAAACCATAGAATGAGAATAACAGGACTAACTTGGGACGAACAAAGACAAACTTTAGTCTCATTCTCAGGTTTATATAAGTTCATTCCAAGTTAGTGTCTTTATAAGGACGAACTTGGACAAACCTTAGAATGAGACTAACGAGACTAACTTGGGTTCAACAAAGACAAACTTTAGTCTCATTCTAAGATTTGTCTAAGTTCGTCCCAAGTTAGTCACTTTCTAAGGACGAACTTAGACAAACCTTAGAATGAGACTAACGAGACTAACTTGGGAAGAACAAAGACAAACTTTAGTCTCATTCTAAGGTTTGTCTAAGTTCGCCCCAAGTTAGTCTCTTTCTAAGGACGAACTTAGACAAAACCTTAGAATGGGACTAACGAGACTAACTTGGGACGAACAAAGACTAACTTTAGTCTCATTCTAAGGTTTGTCTAAGTTCGTCCCAAGATAGTCTCTTTCTAAGGACGAACTTAGACAAAACCTTAGAATGAGACTAACGAGACTAACTTGGGACGAACAAAGACAAACTTTAGTCTCATTCTAATGTTTGTCTAAGTTCATCCCAAGATAGTCTCTTTCTAAGGACGAACTTAGACAAAACCTTAGAATGAGATTAACGAGACTAACTTGGGACGAACAAAGACAAACTTTAGTCTCATTCAAAGGTTTGTCTAAGTTCGTCCCAAGTTAGTCTCTTTCTAAGGACGTACTTAGACAAAACCTTAGAATGGGACTAACGAGACTAACTTGCGACCAACAAAGGCTAACCTTAGGCTCATTCCAAGGTTTGTCTAAGTTTGTCCCAAGTTAGTCTCTTTCTAAGGACGAACTTAGGCAAACCTTAGAATGAGACTAACGAGACTAACTTGGGACGAACAAAGACAAACTTTAGTCACATTCTATGGTTTGTCTAAGTTCGTCCCATGTTAGTGTCTTTCTAAGGACGAACTTAGATAAAACCTTAGAATGAGACTAACGGGACTAACATGGGACGAACAAATACAAACTTTAGTCTCATTCTAAAGTTTGTCTAGGTTCGTCCCAAGTTAGTCTCTTTCTAAGGACGCACTTAGACAAACCTTTGAATGAGACTAACGAGACTAACTTCGGTTGAACAAAGACAAACTTTAGTCTCATTCTAAGGTTTGTCTAAGTTCGTCCCAATTTAGTCTCTTTCTAAGGACGAACTTAGACAAACCTTAGAATGAGACTAACGAGACTAACTTGGGAAGAACAAAGACAAACTTTAGTCTCATTCTAAGGTTTGTCTAAGTTCGTCCCAAGTTAGTCTCTTTCTAAGGACGAACTTAGACAAAACCTTAGAATGGGACTAACGAGACTAACTTGGGACGAACAAAGACTAACTTTGGTCTCATTCTAAGGTTTGTCTAAGTTCGTCCCAAGATAGTATCTTTCTAAGGATGAACTTAGACAAAACCTTAGAATGAGACTAACTTGGGACGAACAAAGACAAACTTTAGTCTCATTCTAAGGTTTGTCTAAGTTCGTCCCAAGTTAGTCTCTTTCTAAGGACGTACTTAGACAAAACCTTAGAATGAGACTAACGAGACTAACTTGGGACGAACAAAGACAAACTTTAGTCACATTCTATGGTTTGTCTAAGTTTGTCCCATGTTAGTCACTTTCTAAGGACGAACTTAGATAAAACCTTAGAATGAGACTAACGGGACTAACATGGGACGAACAAAGACAAACTTTAGTCTCATTCTAAGGTTTGTCTAAGTTCGTCCCAAGTTAGTCTCTTTCTAAGGACGCACTTAGACAAACCTTAGAATGAGACTAACGAGACTAACTTGGGTTGAACAAAGACAAACTTTAGTCTCATTCTAAGGTTTGTCTAAGTTCGTCCCAAGTTAGTCTCTTTCTAAGGACGAACTTAGACAAACCTTAGAATGAGACTAACGAGACTAACTTGGGAAGAACAAAGACAAACTTTAGTCTCATTCTAAGGTTTGTCTAAGTTCGTCCCAAGTTAGTCTCTTTCTAAGGACGAACTTAGACAAAACCTTAGAATGGGACTAACGAGACTAACTTGGGACGAACAAAGACTAACTTTGGTCTCATTCTAAGGTTTGTCTAAGTTCGTCCCAAGATAGTATCTTTCTAAGGATGAACATAGACAAAACCTTAGAATGAGACTAACTTGGGACGAACAAAGACAAACTTTAGTCTCATTCTAAGGTTTGTCTAAGTTCGTCCCAAGTTAGTCTCTTTCTAAGGACGTACTTAGACAAAACCTTAGAATGAGACTAACGAGACTAACTTGGGACGAACAAAGACAAACTTTAGTCTCATTTTAAGGTTTATCTAATATCGTCAAAAGTTAGTCTCTTTCTAAGGGCGAACTTAGACAAAACCATAGAATGAGACTAACAGGACTAACTTGGGACGAACAAAGACAAACTTTAGTCTCATTCTCAGGTTTGTATAAGTTCATTCCAAGTTAGTGTCTTTATAAGGACGAACTTGGACAAACCTTAGAATGAGACTAACGAGACTAACTTGGGTTCAACAAAGACAAACTTTAGTCTCATTCTAAGGTTTGTCTAAGTTCGTCCCAAGTTAGTCACTTTCTAAGGACGAACTTAGACAAACCTTAGAATGAGACTAACGAGACTAACTTCGGAAGAACAAAGACAAACTTTAGTCTCATTCTAAGATTTGTCTAAGTTCGTCCCAAGTTAGTCTCTTTCTAAGGACGAACTTAGACAACACCTTAGAATGGGACTAACGAGACTAACTTGGGACGAACAAAGACTAACTTTAGTCTCATTCTAAGGTTTGTCTAAGTTCGTCCCAAGATAGTCTCTTTCTAAGGACGAACTTAGACAAAACCTTAGAATGAGACTAACGAGACTAACTTGGGACGAACAAAGACAAACTTTAGTCTCATTCTAAGGTTTGTCTAAGTTCGTCCCAAGTTTGTCTCTTTCTAAGGACGTACTTAGACAAAACATTAGAATTAGACTAACGAGACTAACTTGCGACCAACAAAGGCTAACCTTAGGCTCATTCCAAGGTTTGTCTAAGTTCGTCCCAAGTTAGTCTCTTTCTAAGGGCGAACTTAGACAAAACCATAGAATGAGAATAACAGGACTAACTTGGGACGAACAAAGACAAACTTTAGTCTCATTCTCAGGTTTATATAAGTTCATTCCAAGTTAGTGTCTTTATAAGGACGAACTTGGACAAACCTTAGAATGAGACTAACGAGACTAACTTGGGTTTAACAAAGACAAACTTTAGTCTCATTCTAAGGTTTGTCTAAGTTCGTCCCAAGTTAGTCACTTTCTAAGGACGAACTTAGACAAACCTTAGAATGAGACTAACGAGACTAACTTGGGAAGAACAAAGACAAACTTTAGTCTCATTCTAAGGTTTGTCTAAGTTCGCCCCAAGTTAGTCTCTTTCTAAGGACGAACTTAGACAAAACCTTAGAATGGGACTAACGAGACTAACTTGGGACGAACAAAGACTAACTTTAGTCTCATTCTAAGGTTTGTCTAAGTTCGTCCCAAGATAGTCTCTTTCTAAGGACGAACTTAGACAAAACCTTAGAATGAGACTAACGAGACTAACTTAGGACGAACAAAGACAAACTTTAGTCTCATTCTAAGGTTTGTCTAAGTTCGTCCCAAGTTTGTCTCTTTCTAAGGACGTACTTAGACAAAACCTTAGAATTAGACTAACGAGACTAACTTGCGACCGACAAAGGCTAACCTTAGGCTCATTCCAAGGTTTGTCTAAGTTCATCCCAAGTTAGTCTCTTTCTAAGGACGAACTTAGACAAACCTTAGAATGAGACTAACGAGACTAACTTGGGACGAACAAAGACAAACTTTAGTCACATTCTATGGTTTGTCTAAGTTTGTCCCATGTTAGTCTCTTTCTAAGGACGAACTTAGATAAAACCTTAGAATGAGACTAACGGGACTAACATGGGACGAACAAAGACAAACTTTAGTCTCATTCTAAGGTTTGTCTAAGTTCGTCCCAAGTTAGTCTCTTTCTAAGGACGCACTTAGACAAACCTTAGAATGAGACTAACGAGACTAACTTGGGTTGAACAAAGACAAACTTTAGTCTCTTTCTAAGGTTTGTCTAATTCGTCCCAAGTTAGTCTCTTTCTAAGGACGAACTTAGACAAACCTTAGAATGAGACTAACGAGACTAACTTGGGAAGAACAAAGACAAACTTTAGTCTCATTCTAAGGTTTGTCTAAGTTCGTCCCAAGTTAGTCTCTTTCTAAGGACGAACTTAGACAAAACCTTAGAATGGGACTAACGAGACTAACTTGGAACGAACAAAGACTAACTTTAGTCTCATTCTAAGGTTTGTCTAAGTTCGTCCCAAGATAGTCTCTTTCTAAGGACGAACTTAGACAAAACCTTAGAATGAGACTTACGAGACTAACTTGGGACGAACAAAGACAAACTTTAGTCTCATTCTAAGGTTTGTCTAAGTACGTCCCAAGTAAGACTCTTTCTAAGGACGAACTTAGACAAAACCTTAGAATGAGACTAACGAGACTAACTTGGGACTAACAAAGAAGAACCTTAGTCTCATTCTAAGGTTTGTCTAAGTTCGTCCCAAGTTAGTCTCTTTCTAAGGACGTACTTAGACAAAACCTTAGAATGAGACTAACGAGACTAACTTGGGATGAACAAAGACAAACTTTAGTCTCATTTTAAGGTTTATCTAAGTTCGTCCCAAGTTAGTCTCTTTCTAAGGACGTACTTAGACAAAACCTTAGAATGGGACTAACGAGACTAACTTGCGACGAACAAAGGCTAACCTTAGGCTCATTCCAAGGTTTGTATAAGTTCGTCCCAAGTTAGTCTCTTTCTGAGGACGAACTAAGACAAACCTTAGAATGAGACTAACGAGACTAACTTGGGACGAACAAAGACAAACTTTAGTCTCATTCTAAGGTTTGTCTAAGTACGTCCCAAGTAAGACTCTTTCTAAGGACGAACTTAGACAAAACCTTAGAATGAGACTAACGAGACTAACTTGGGACTAACAACGAAGAACCTTAGTCTCATTCTAAGGTTTGTCTAAGTTCGTCCCAAGATAGTCTCTTTCTAAGGACGAACTTAGACAAAACCTTAGAATGAGACTAACGAGACTAACTTGGGACGAACAAAGACAAACTTTAGTCTCATTCTAAGGTTTGTCTAAGTTCGTCCCAAGTTTGTCTCTTTCTAAGGACGTACTTAGACAAAACCTTAGAATTAGACTAACGAGACAAACTTGCGACCAACAAAGGCTAACCTTAGGCTCATTCCAAGGTTTGTCTAAGTTCGTCCCAAGTTAGTCTCTTTCTAAGGACGAACTTAGACAAACCTTAGAATGAGACTAACGAGACTAACTTGGGACGAACAAAGACAAACTTTAGTCACATTCTATGGTTTGTCTAAGTTCGTCCCATGTTAGTCTCTTTCTAAGGACGAACTTAGATAAAACCATAGAATGAGACTAACGAGACTAACTTGGGACGAACAAAGACAAACTTTAGTCTCATTCTAAGGTTTGTCTAAGTTCGTCCCAAGATAGTCTCTTTCTAAGGACGAACTTAGACAAAACCTTAGAATGACATTAACGAGACTAACTTGGGACGAACAAAGACAAACTTTAGTCTCATTCAAAGGTTTGTCTAAGTTCGTCCCAAGTTAGTCTCTTTCTAAGGACGTACTTAGACAAAACCTTAGAATGGGACTAACGAGACTAACTTGCGACCAACAAAGGCTAACCTTAGGCTCATTCCAAGGTTTGTCTAAGTTTGTCCCAAGTTAGTCTCTTTCTAAGGACGAACTTAGGCAAACCTTAGAATGAGACTAACGAGACTAACTTGGGACGAACAAAGACAAACTTTAGTCACATTCTATGGTTTGTCTAAGTTCGTCCCATGTTAGTGTCTTTCTAAGGACGAACTTAGATAAAACCTTAGAATGAGACTAACGGGACTAACATGGGACGAACAAATACAAACTTTAGTCTCATTCTAAAGTTTGTCTAGGTTCGTCCCAAGTTAGTCTCTTTCTAAGGACGCACTTAGACAAACCTTTGAATGAGACTAACGAGACTAACTTCGGTTGAACAAATACAAACTTTAGTCTCATTCTAAGGTTTGTCTAAGTTCGTCCCAATTTAGTCTCTTTCTAAGGACGAACTTAGACAAACCTTAGAATGAGACTAACGAGACTAACTTGGGAAGAACAAAGACAAACTTTAGTCTCATTCTAAGGTTTGTCTAAGTTCGTCCCAAGTTAGTCTCTTTCTAAGGACGAACTTAGACAAAACCTTAGAATGGGACTAACGAGACTAACTTGGGACGAACAAAGACTAACTTTGGTCTCATTCTAAGGTTTGTCTAAGTTCGTCCCAAGATAGTATCTTTCTAAGGATGAACTTAGACAAAACCTTAGAATGAGACTAACTTGGGACGAACAAAGACAAACTTTAGTCTCATTCTAAGGTTTGTCTAAGTTCGTCCCAAGTTAGTCTCTTTCTAAGGACGTACTTAGACAAAACCTTAGAATGAGACTAACGAGACTAACTTGGGACGAACAAAGACAAACTTTAGTCTCATTTTAAGGTTTATCTAATATCGTCAAAAGTTAGTCTCTTTCTAAGGGCGAACTTAGACAAAACCATAGAATGAGACTAACAGGACTAACTTGGGACGAACAAAGACAAACTTTAGTCTCATTCTCAGGTTTGTATAAGTTCATTCCAAGTTAGTGTCTTTATAAGGACGAACTTGGACAAACCTTAGAATGAGACTAACGAGACTAACTTGGGTTCAACAAAGACAAACTTTAGTCTCATTCTAAGGTTTGTCTAAGTTCGTCCCAAGTTAGTCACTTTCTAAGGACGAACTTAGACAAACCTTAGAATGAGACTAACGAGACTAACTTCGGAAGAACAAAGACAAACTTTAGTCTCATTCTAAGATTTGTCTAAGTTCGTCCCAAGTTAGTCTCTTTCTAAGGACGAACTTAGACAACACCTTAGAATGGGACTAACGAGACTAACTTGGGACGAACAAAGACTAACTTTAGTCTCATTCTAAGGTTTGTCTAAGTTCGTCCCAAGATAGTCTCTTTCTAAGGACGAACTTAGACAAAACCATAGAATGAGACTAACGAGACTAACTTGGGACGAACAAAGACAAACTTTAGTCTCATTCTAAGGTTTGTCTAAGTTCGTCCCAAGTTTGTCTCTTTCTAAGGACGTACTTAGACAAAACATTAGAATTAGACTAACGAGACTAACTTGCGACCAACAAAGGCTAACCTTAGGCTCATTCCAAGGTTTGTCTAAGTTCGTCCCAAGTTAGTCTCTTTCTAAGGGCGAACTTAGACAAAACCATAGAATGAGAATAACAGGACTAACTTGGGACGAACAAAGACAAACTTTAGTCTCATTCTCAGGTTTATATAAGTTCATTCCAAGTTAGTGTCTTTATAAGGACGAACTTGGACAAACCTTAGAATGAGACAAACGAGACTAACTTGGGTTCAACAAAGACAAACTTTAGTCTCATTCTAAGGTTTGTCTAAGTTCGTCCCAAGTTAGTCACTTTCTAAGGACGAACTTAGACAAACCTTAGAATGAGACTAACGAGACTAACTTGGGAAGAACAAAGACAAACTTTAGTCTCATTCTAAGGTTTGTCTAAGTTCGCCCCAAGTTAGTCTCTTTCTAAGGACGAACTTAGACAAAACCTTAGAATGGGACTAACGAGACTAACTTGGGACGAACAAAGACTAACTTTAGTCTCATTCTAAGGTTTGTCTAAGTTCGTCCCAAGATAGTCTCTTTCTAAGGACGAACTTAGACAAAACCTTAGAATGAGACTAACGAGACTAACTTAGGACGAACAAAGACAAACTTTAGTCTCATTCTAAGGTTTGTCTAAGTTCGTCCCAAGTTTGTCTCTTTCTAAGGACGTACTTAGACAAAACCTTAGAATTAGACTAACGAGACTAACTTGCGACCGACAAAGGCTAACCTTAGGCTCATTCCAAGGTTTGTCTAAGTTCATCCCAAGTTAGTCTCTTTCTAAGGACGAACTTAGACAAACCTTAGAATGAGACTAACGAGACTAACTTGGGACGAACAAAGACAAACTTTAGTCACATTCTATGGTTTGTCTAAGTTTGTCCCATGTTAGTCTCTTTCTAAGGACGAACTTAGATAAAACCTTAGAATGAGACTAACGGGACTAACATGGGACGAACAAAGACAAACTTTAGTCTCATTCTAAGGTTTGTCTAAGTTCGTCCCATGTTAGTCTCTTTCTAAGGACGCACTTAGACAAACCTTAGAATGAGACTAACGAGACTAACTTGGGTTGAACAAAGACAAACTTTAGTCTCTTTCTAAGGTTTGTCTAATTCGTCCCAAGTTAGTCTCTTTCTAAGGACGAACTTAGACAAACCTTAGAATGAGACTAACGAGACTAACTTGGGAAGAACAAAGACAAACTTTAGTCTCATTCTAAGGTTTGTCTAAGTTCGTCCCAAGATAGTCTCTTTCTAAGGACGAACTTAGACAAAACCTTAGAATGAGACTTACGAGACTAACTTGGGACGAACAAAGACAAACTTTAGTCTCATTCTAAGGTTTGTCTAAGTACGTCCCAAGTAAGACTCTTTCTAAGGACGAACTTAGACAAAACCTTAGAATGAGACTAACGAGACTTACTTGGGACTAACAAAGAAGAACCTTAGTCTCATTCTAAGGTTTGTCTAAGTTCGTCCCAAGTTAGTCTCTTTCTAAGGACGTACTTAGACAAAACCTTAGAATGAGACTAACGAGACTAACTTGGGATGAACAAAGACAAACTTTAGTCTCATTTTAAGGTTTATCTAAGTTCGTCCCAAGTTAGTCTCTTTCTAAGGACGTACTTAGACAAAACCTTAGAATGGGACTAACGAGACTAACTTGCGACGAACAAAGGCTAACCTTAGGCTCATTCCAAGGTTTGTATAAGTTCGTCCCAAGTTAGTCTCTTTCTAAGGACGAACTAAGACAAACCTTAGAATGAGACTAACGAGACTAACTTGGGACGAACAAAGACAAACTTTAGTCTCATTCTAAGGTTTGTCTAAGTACGTCCCAAGTAAGACTCTTTCTAAGGACGAACTTAGACAAAACCTTAGAATGAGACTAACGAGACTAACTTGGGACTAACAACGAAGAACCTTAGTCTCATTCTAAGGTTTGTCTAAGTTCGTCCCAAGATAGTCTCTTTCTAAGGACGAACTTAGACAAAACCTTAGAATGAGACTAACGAGACTAACTTGGGACGAACAAAGACAAACTTTAGTCTCTTTCTAAGGTTTGTCTAAGTTCGTCCCAAGTTTGTCTCTTTCTAAGGACGTACTTAGACAAAACCTTAGAATTAGACTAACGAGACAAACTTGCGACCAACAAAGGCTAACCTTAGGCTCATTCCAAGGTTTGTCTAAGTTCGTCCCAAGTTAGTCTCTTTCTAAGGACGAACTTAGACAAACCTTAGAATGAGACTAACGAGACTAAATTGGGACGAACAAAGACAAACTTTAGTCACATTCTATGGTTTGTCTAAGTTCGTCCCATGTTAGTCTCTTTCTAAGGACGAACTTAGATAAAACCTTAGAATGAGACTAACGAGACTAACTTGGGACGAACAAAGACAAACTTTAGTCTCATTCTAAGGTTTGTCTAAGTTCGTCCCAAGATAGTCTCTTTCTAAGGACGAACTTAGACAAAACCTTAGAATGACATTAACGAGACTAACTTGGGACGAACAAAGACAAACTTTAGTCTGATTCAAAGGTTTGTCTAAGTTCGTCCCAAGTTAGTCTCTTTCTAAGGACGTACTTAGACAAAACCTTAGAATGGGACTAACGAGACTAACTTGCGACCAACAAAGGCTAACCTTAGGCTCATTCCAAGGTTTGTCTAAGTTTGTCCCAAGTTAGTCTCTTTCTAAGGACGAACTTAGGCAAACCTTAGAATGAGACTAACGAGACTAACTTGGGACGAACAAAGACAAACTTTAGTCACATTCTATGGTTTGTCTAAGTTCGTCCCATGTTAGTGTCTTTCTAAGGACGAACTTAGATAAAACCTTAGAATGAGACTAACGGGACTAACATGGGACGAACAAATACAAACTTTAGTCTCATTCTAAAGTTTGTCTAGGTTCGTCCCAAGTTAGTCTCTTTCTAAGGACGCACTTAGACAAACCTTTGAATGAGACTAACGAGACTAACTTCGGTTGAACAAATACAAACTTTAGTCTCATTCTAAGGTTTGTCTAAGTTCGTCCCAATTTAGTCTCTTTCTAAGGACGAACTTAGACAAACCTTAGAATGAGACTAACGAGACTAACTTGGGAAGAACAAAGACAAACTTTAGTCTCATTCTAAGGTTTGTCTAAGTTCGTCCCAAGTTAGTCTCTTTCTAAGGACGAACTTAGACAAAACCTTAGAATGGGACTAACGAGACTAACTTGGGACGAACAAAGACTAACTTTGGTCTCATTCTAAGGTTTGTCTAAGTTCGTCCCAAGATAGTATCTTTCTAAGGATGAACTTAGACAAAACCTTAGAATGAGACTAACTTGGGACGAACAAAGACAAACTTTAGTCTCATTCTAAGGTTTGTCTAAGTTCGTCCCAAGTTAGTCTCTTTCTAAGGACGTACTTAGACAAAACCTTAGAATGAGACTAACGAGACTAACTTGGGACGAACAAAGACAAACTTTAGTCTCATTTTAAGGTTTATCTAATATCGTCAAAAGTTAGTCTCTTTCTAAGGGCGAACTTAGACAAAACCATAGAATGAGACTAACAGGACTAACTTGGGACGAACAAAGACAAACTTTAGTCTCATTCTCAGGTTTGTATAAGTTCATTCCAAGTTAGTGTCTTTATAAGGACGAACTTGGACAAACCTTAGAATGAGACTAACGAGACTAACTTGGGTTCAACAAAGACAAACTTTAGTCTCATTCTAAGGTTTGTCTAAGTTCGTCCCAAGTTAGTCACTTTCTAAGGACGAACTTAGACAAACCTTAGAATGAGACTAACGAGACTAACTTCGGAAGAACAAAGACAAACTTTAGTCTCATTCTAAGATTTGTCTAAGTTCGTCCCAAGTTAGTCTCTTTCTAAGGACGAACTTAGACAACACCTTAGAATGGGACTAACGAGACTAACTTGGGACGAACAAAGACTAACTTTAGTCTCATTCTAAGGTTTGTCTAAGTTCGTCCCAAGATAGTCTCTTTCTAAGGACGAACTTAGACAAAACCATAGAATGAGACTAACGAGACTAACTTGGGACGAACAAAGACAAACTTTAGTCTCATTCTAAGGTTTGTCTAAGTTCGTCCCAAGTTTGTCTCTTTCTAAGGACGTACTTAGACAAAACATTAGAATTAGACTAACGAGACTAACTTGCGACCAACAAAGGCTAACCTTAGGCTCATTCCAAGGTTTGTCTAAGTTCGTCCCAAGTTAGTCTCTTTCTAAGGGCGAACTTAGACAAAACCATAGAATGAGAATAACAGGACTAACTTGGGACGAACAAAGACAAACTTTAGTCTCATTCTCAGGTTTATATAAGTTCATTCCAAGTTAGTGTCTTTATAAGGACGAACTTGGACAAACCTTAGAATGAGACAAACGAGACTAACTTGGGTTCAACAAAGACAAACTTTAGTCTCATTCTAAGGTTTGTCTAAGTTCGTCCCAAGTTAGTCACTTTCTAAGGACGAACTTAGACAAACCTTAGAATGAGACTAACGAGACTAACTTGGGAAGAACAAAGACAAACTTTAGTCTCATTCTAAGGTTTGTCTAAGTTCGCCCCAAGTTAGTCTCTTTCTAAGGACGAACTTAGACAAAACCTTAGAATGGGACTAACGAGACTAACTTGGGACGAACAAAGACTAACTTTAGTCTCATTCTAAGGTTTGTCTAAGTTCGTCCCAAGATAGTCTCTTTCTAAGGACGAACTTAGACAAAACCTTAGAATGAGACTAACGAGACTAACTTGGGACGAACAAAGACAAACTTTAGTCTCATTCTAAGGTTTGTCTAAGTTCGTCCCAAGTTTGTCTCTTTCTAAGGACGTACTTAGACAAAACCTTAGAATTAGACTAACGAGACTAACTTGCGACCGACAAAGGCTAACCTTAGGCTCATTCCAAGGTTTGTCTAAGTTCTTCCCAAGTTAGTCTCTTTCTAAGGACGAACTTAGACAAACCTTAGAATGAGACTAACGAGACTAACTTGGGACGAACAAAGACAAACTTTAGTCACATTCTATGGTTTGTCTAAGTTTGTCCCATGTTAGTCTCTTTCTAAGGACGAACTTAGATAAAACCTTAGAATGAGACTAACGGGACTAACATGGGACGAACAAAGACAAACTTTAGTCTCATTCTAAGGTTTGTCTAAGTTCGTCCCATGTTAGTCTCTTTCTAAGGACGCACTTAGACAAACCTTAGAATGAGACTAACGAGACTAACTTGGGTTGAACAAAGACAAACTTTAGTCTCTTTCTAAGGTTTGTCTAATTCGTCCCAAGTTAGTCTCTTTCTAAGGACGAACTTAGACAAACCTTAGAATGAGACTAACGAGACTAACTTGGGAAGAACAAAGACAAACTTTAGTCTCATTCTAAGGTTTGTCTAAGTTCGTCCCAAGATAGTCTCTTTCTAAGGACGAACTTAGACAAAACCTTAGAATGAGACTTACGAGACTAACTTGGGACGAACAAAGACAAACTTTAGTCTCATTCTAAGGTTTGTCTAAGTACGTCCCAAGTAAGACTCTTTCTAAGGACGAACTTAGACAAAACCTTAGAATGAGACTAACGAGACTTACTTGGGACGAACAAAGAAGAACCTTAGTCTCATTCTAAGGTTTGTCTAAGTTCGTCCCAAGTTAGTCTCTTTCTAAGGACGTACTTAGACAAAACCTTAGAATGAGACTAACGAGACTAACTTGGGATGAACAAAGACAAACTTTAGTCTCATTTTAAGGTTTATCTAAGTTCGTCCCAAGTTAGTCTCTTTCTAAGGACGTACTTAGACAAAACCTTAGAATGGGACTAACGAGACTAACTTGCGACGAACAAAGGCTAACCTTAGGCTCATTCCAAGGTTTGTATAAGTTCGTCCCAAGTTAGTCTCTTTCTAAGGACGAACTAAGACAAACCTTAGAATGAGACTAACGAGACTAACTTGGGACGAACAAAGACAAACTTTAGTCTCATTCTAAGGTTTGTCTAAGTACGTCCCAAGTAAGACTCTTTCTAAGGACGAACTTAGACAAAACCTTAGAATGAGACTAACGAGACTAACTTGGGACTAACAACGAAGAACCTTAGTCTCATTCTAAGGTTTGTCTAAGTTCGTCCCAAGATAGTCTCTTTCTAAGGACGAACTTAGACAAAACCTTAGAATGAGACTAACGAGACTAACTTGGGACGAACAAAGACAAACTTTAGTCTCTTTCTAAGGTTTGTCTAAGTTCGTCCCAAGTTTGTCTCTTTCTAAGGACGTACTTAGACAAAACCTTAGAATTAGACTAACGAGACAAACTTGCGACCAACAAAGGCTAACCTTAGGCTCATTCCAAGGTTTGTCTAAGTTCGTCCCAAGTTAGTCTCTTTCTAAGGACGAACTTAGACAAACCTTAGAATGAGACTAACGAGACTAAATTGGGACGAACAAAGACAAACTTTAGTCACATTCTATGGTTTGTCTAAGTTCGTCCCATGTTAGTCTCTTTCTAAGGACGAACTTAGATAAAACCTTAGAATGAGACTAACGAGACTAACTTGGGACGAACAAAGACAAACTTTAGTCTCATTCTAAGGTTTGTCTAAGTTCGTCCCAAGATAGTCTCTTTCTAAGGACGAACTTAGACAAAACCTTAGAATGACATTAACGAGACTAACTTGGGACGAACAAAGACAAACTTTAGTCTGATTCAAAGGTTTGTCTAAGTTCGTCCCAAGTTAGTCTCTTTCTAAGGACGTACTTAGACAAAACCTTAGAATGGGACTAACGAGACTAACTTGCGACCAACAAAGGCTAACCTTAGGCTCATTCTAAGGTTTGTCTAAGTTTGTCCCAAGTTAGTCTCTTTCTAAGGACGAACTTAGGCAAACCTTAGAATGAGACTAACGAGACTAACTTGGGACGAACAAAGACAAACTTTAGTCACATTCTATGGTTTGTCTAAGTTCGTCCCATGTTAGTGTCTTTCTAAGGACGAACTTAGATAAAACCTTAGAATGAGACTAACGGGACTAACATGGGACGAACAAATACAAACTTTAGTCTCATTCTAAAGTTTGTCTAGGTTCGTCCCAAGTTAGTCTCTTTCTAAGGACGCACTTAGACAAACCTTTGAATGAGACTAACGAGACTAACTTCGGTTGAACAAATACAAACTTTAGTCTCATTCTAAGGTTTGTCTAAGTTCGTCCCAATTTAGTCTCTTTCTAAGGACGAACTTAGACAAACCTTAGAATGAGACTAACGAGACTAACTTGGGAAGAACAAAGACAAACTTTAGTCTCATTCTAAGGTTTGTCTAAGTTCGTCCCAAGTTAGTCTCTTTCTAAGGACGAACTTAGACAAAACCTTAGAATGGGACTAACGAGACTAACTTGGGACGAACAAAGACTAACTTTGGTCTCATTCTAAGGTTTGTCTAAGTTCGTCCCAAGATAGTATCTTTCTAAGGATGAACTTAGACAAAACCTTAGAATGAGACTAACTTGGGACGAACAAAGACAAACTTTAGTCTCATTCTAAGGTTTGTCTAAGTTCGTCCCAAGTTAGTCTCTTTCTAAGGACGTACTTAGACAAAACCTTAGAATGAGACTAACGAGACTAACTTGGGACGAACAAAGACAAACTTTAGTCTCATTTTAAGGTTTATCTAATATCGTCAAAAGTTAGTCTCTTTCTAAGGGCGAACTTAGACAAAACCATAGAATGAGACTAACAGGACTAACTTGGGACGAACAAAGACAAACTTTAGTCTCATTCTCAGGTTTGTATAAGTTCATTCCAAGTTAGTGACTTTATAAGGACGAACTTGGACAAACCTTAGAATGAGACTAACGAGACTAACTTGGGTTCAACAAAGACAAACTTTAGTCTCATTCTAAGGTTTGTCTAAGTTCGTCCCAAGTTAGTCACTTTCTAAGGACGAACTTAGACAAACCTTAGAATGAGACTAACGAGACTAACTTCGGAAGAACAAAGACAAACTTTAGTCTCATTCTAAGATTTGTCTAAGTTCGTCCCAAGTTAGTCTCTTTCTAAGGACGAACTTAGACAACACCTTAGAATGGGACTAACGAGACTAACTTGGGACGAACAAAGGCAAACTTTAGTCTCATTCTAAGGTTTGTCTAAGTTCGTCCCAAGATAGTCTCTTTCTAAGGACGAACTTAGACAAAACCTTAGAATGAGACTAACGAGACTAACTTGGGACGAACAAAGACAAACTTTAGTCTCATTCTAAGGTTTGTCTAAGTTCGTCCCAAGTTTGTCTCTTTCTAAGGACGTACTTAGACAAAACATTAGAATTAGACTAACGAGACTAACTTGCGACCAACAAAGGCTAACCTTAGGCTCATTCCAAGGTTTGTCTAAGTTCGTCCCAAGTTAGTCTCTTTCTAAGGGCGAACTTAGACAAAACCATAGAATGAGAATAACAGGACTAACTTGGGACGAACAAAGACAAACTTTAGTCTCATTCTCAGGTTTATATAAGTTCATTCCAAGTTAGTGTCTTTATAAGGACGAACTTGGACAAACCTTAGAATGAGACTAACGAGACTAACTTGGGTTCAACAAAGACAAACTTTAGTCTCATTCTAAGGTTTGTCTAAGTTCGTCCCAAGTTAGTCACTTTCTAAGGACGAACTTAGACAAACCTTAGAATGAGACTAACGAGACTAACTTGGGAAGAACAAAGACAAACTTTAGTCTCATTCTAAGGTTTGTCTAAGTTCGCCCCAAGTTAGTCTCTTTCTAAGGACGAACTTAGACAAAACCTTAGAATGGGACTAACGAGACTAACTTGGGACGAACAAAGACTAACTTTAGTCTCATTCTAAGGTTTGTCTAAGTTCGTCCCAAGATAGTCTCTTTCTAAGGACGAACTTAGACAAAACCTTAGAATGAGACTAACGAGACTAACTTGGGACGAACAAAGACAAACTTTAGTCTCATTCTAAGGTTTGTCTAAGTTCGTCCCAAGTTTGTCTCTTTCTAAGGACGTACTTAGACAAAACCTTAGAATTAGACTAACGAGACTAACTTGCGACCGACAAAGGCTAACCTTAGGCTCATTCCAAGGTTTGTCTAAGTTCTTCCCAAGTTAGTCTCTTTCTAAGGACGAACTTAGACAAACCTTAGAATGAGACTAACGAGACTAACTTGGGACGAACAAAGACAAACTTTAGTCACATTCTATGGTTTGTCTAAGTTTGTCCCATGTTAGTCTCTTTCTAAGGACGAACTTAGATAAAACCTTAGAATGAGACTAACGGGACTAACATGGGACGAACAAAGACAAACTTTAGTCTCATTCTAAGGTTTGTCTAAGTTCGTCCCAAGTTAGTCTCTTTCTAAGGACGCACTTAGACAAACCTTAGAATGAGACTAACGAGACTAACTTGGGTTGAACAAAGACAAACTTTAGTCTCATTCTAAGGTTTGTCTAATTCGTCCCAAGTTAGTCTCTTTCTAAGGACGAACTTAGACAAACCTTAGAATGAGACTAACGAGACTAACTTGGGAAGAACAAAGACAAACTTTAGTCTCATTCTAAGGTTTGTCTAAGTTCGTCCCAAGTTAGTCTCTTTCTAAGGACGAACTTAGACAAAACCTTAGAATGGGACTAACGAGACTAACTTGGAACGAACAAAGACTAACTTTAGTCTCATTCTAAGGTTTGTCTAAGTTCGTCCCAAGATAGTCTCTTTCTAAGGACGAACTTAGACAAAACCTTAGAATGAGACTTACGAGACTAACTTGGGACGAACAAAGACAAACTTTAGTCTCATTCTAAGGTTTGTCTAAGTACGTCCCAAGTAAGACTCTTTCTAAGGACGAACTTAGACAAAACCTTAGAATGAGACTAACGAGACTAACTTGGGACTAACAACGAAGAACCTTAGTCTCATTCTAAGGTTTGTCTAAGTTCGTCCCAAGTTAGTCTCTTTCTAAGGACGTACTTAGACAAAACCTTAGAATGAGACTAACGAGACTAACTTGGGATGAACAAAGACAAACTTTAGTCTCATTTTAAGGTTTATCTAAGTTCGTCCCAAGTTAGTCTCTTTCTAAGGACGTACTTAGACAAAACCTTAGAATGGGACTAACGAGACTAACTTGCGACGAACAAAGGCTAACCTTAGGCTCATTCCAAGGTTTGTATAAGTTCGTCCCAAGTTAGTCTCTTTCTGAGGACGAACTAAGACAAACCTTAGAATGAGACTAACGAGACTAACTTGGGACGAACAAAGACAAACTTTAGTCACATTCTATGGTTTGTCTAAGTTCGTCCCATGTTAGTGTCTTTCTAAGGACGAACTTAAATAAAACCTTAGAATGAGACTAAAGGGACTAACATGGGACGAACAAAGACAAACTTTAGTCTCATTCTAAGGTTTGTCTAAGTTCGTTCCAAGTTAGTCTCTTTCTAAGGACGCACTTAGACAAACCTTAGAATGAGACTAACGAGACTAACTTGGGTTGAACAAAGACAAACTTTAGTCTCATTCTAAGGTTTGTCTAAGTTCGTCCCAAGTTAGTCTCTTTCTAAGGACGAACTTAGACAAAACCTTAGAATGGGACTAACGAGACTAACTTGGGACGAACAAAGACTAACTTTGGTCTCATTCTAAGGTTTGTCTAAGTTCGTCCCAAGATAGTCTCTTTCTAAGGACGAACTTAGACAAACCTTAGAATGAGAGTAACGAGACTAACTTGGGAAGAACAAAGACAAACTTTAGTCTCATTCTAAGGTTTGTCTAAGTTCGTCCCAAGTTAGTCTCTTTCTAAGGACGAACTTAGACAAAACCTTAGAATGGGACTAACGAGACTAACTTGGGACGAACAAAGACAAACTTTAGCCTCATTCTAAGGTTTGTCTAAGTTCGTCCCAAGATAGTCTCTTTCTAAGGACGAACTTAGACAAAACCTTAGAATGAGACTAACGAGACTAACTTGGGACGAACAAAGACAAACTTTAGTCTCATTCTAAGGTTTGTCTAAGTTCGTCCCAAGATAGTCTCTTTCTAAGGACGAACTTAGACAAAACCTTAGAATGAGACTAACGAGACTAACTTGGGAAGAACAAAGACAAACTTTAGTCTCATTCTAAGATTTGTCTAAGTTCGTCCCAAGTTAGTCTCTTTCTAAGGACGAACTTAGACAACACCTTAGAATGGGACTAACGAGACTAACTTGGGACGAACAAAGACTAACTTTAGTCTCATTCTAAGGTTTGTCTAAGTTCGTCCCAAGATAGTCTCTTTCTAAGGACGAACTTAGACAAAACCTTAGAATGAGACTAACGAGACTAACTTGGGACGAACAAAGACAAACTTTAGTCTCATTCTAAGGTTTGTCTAAGTTCGTCCCAAGTTTATCTCTTTCTAAGGACGTACTTAGACAAAACATTAGAATTAGACTAACGAGACTAACTTGCGACCAACAAAGGCTAACCTTAGGCTCATTCCAAGGTTTGTCTAAGTTCGTCCCAAGTTAGTCTCTTTCTAAGGGCGAACTTAGACAAAACCATAGAATGAGAATAACAGGACTAACTTGGGACGAACAAAGACAAACTTTAGTCTCATTCTCAGGTTTATATAAGTTCATTCCAAGTTAGTGTCTTTATAAGGACGAACTTGGACAGACCTTAGAATGAGACTAACGAGACTAACTTGGGTTCAACAAAGACAAACTTTAGTCTCATTCTAAGGTTTGTCTAAGTTCGTCCCAAGTTAGTCACTTTCTAAGGACGAACTTAGACAAACCTTAGAATGAGACTAACGAGACTAACTTGGGAAGAACAAAGACAAACTTTAGTCTCATTCTAAGGTTTGTCTAAGTTCGCCCCAAGTTAGTCTCTTTCTAAGGACGAACTTAGACAAAACCTTAGAATGGGACTAACGAGACTAACTTGGGACGAACAAAGACTAACTTTAGTCTCATTCTAAGGTTTGTCTAAGTTCGTCCCAAGATAGTCTCTTTCTAAGGACGAACTTAGACAAAACCTTAGAATGAGACTAACGAGACTAACTTGGGACGAACAAAGACAAACTTTAGTCTCATTCTAAGGTTTGTCTAAGTTCGTCCCAAGTTTGTCTCTTTCTAAGGACGTACTTAGACAAAACCTTAGAATTAGACTAACGAGACTAACTTGCGACCGACAAAGGCTAACCTTAGGCTCATTCCAAGGTTTGTCTAAGTTCATCCCAAGTTAGTCTCTTTCTAAGGACGAACTTAGACAAACCTTAGAATGAGACTAACGAGACTAACTTGGGACGAACAAAGACAAACTTTAGTCACATTCTATGGTTTGTCTAAGTTTGTCCCATGTTAGTCTCTTTCTAAGGACGAACTAAGATAAAACCTTAGAATGAGACTAACGGGACTAACATGGGACGAACAAAGACAAACTTTAGTCTCATTCTAAGGTTTGTCTAAGTTCGTCCCAAGTTAGTCTCTTTCTAAGGACGCACTTAGACAAACCTTAGAATGAGACTAACGAGACTAACTTGGGTTGAACAAAGACAAACTTTAGTCTCATTCTAAGGTTTGTCTAATTCGTCCCAAGTTAGTCTCTTTCTAAGGACGAACTTAGACAAACCTTAGAATGAGACTAACGAGACTAACTTGGGAAGAACAAAGACAAACTTTAGTCTCATTCTAAGGTTTGTCTAAGTTCGTCCCAAGTTAGTCTCTTTCTAAGGACGAACTTAGACAAAACCTTAGAATGGGACTAACGAGACTCACTTGGAACGAACAAAGACTAACTTTAGTCTCAATCTAAGGTTTGTCTAAGTTCGTCCCAAGATAGTCTCTTTCTAAGGACGAACTTAGACAAAACCTTAGAATGAGACTTACGAGACTAACTTGGGACGAACAAACACAAACTTTAGTCTCATTCTAAGGTTTGTCTAAGTACGTCCCAAGTAAGACTCTTTCTAAGGACGAACTTAGACAAAACCTTAGAATGAGACTAACGAGACTAACTTGGGACTAACAACGAAGAACCTTAGTCTCATTCTAAGGTTTGTCTAAGTTCGTCCCAAGTTAGTCTCTTTCTAAGGACGTACTTAGACAAAACCTTAGAATGAGACTAACGAGACTAACTTGGGATGAACAAAGACAAACTTTAGTCTCATTTTAAGGTTTATCTAAGTTCGTCCCAAGTTAGTCTCTTTCTAAGGACGTACTTAGACAAAACCTTAGAATGGGACTAACGAGACTAACTTGCGACGAACAAAGGCTAACCTTAGGCTCATTCCAAGGTTTGTATAAGTTCGTCCCAAGTTAGTCTCTTTCTGAGGACGAACTAAGACAAACCTTAGAATGAGACTAACGAGACTAACTTGGGACGAACAAAGACAAACTTTAGTCACATTCTATGGTTTGTCTAAGTTCGTCCCATGTTAGTGTCTTTCTAAGGACGAACTTAAATAAAACCTTAGAATGAGACTAAAGGGACTAACATGGGACGAACAAAGACAAACTTTAGTCTCATTCTAAGGTTTGTCTAAGTTCGTTCCAAGTAAGTCTCTTTCTAAGGACGCACTTAGACAAACCTTAGAATGAGACTAACGAGACTAACTTGGGTTGAACAAAGACAAACTTTAGTCTCATTCTAAGGTTTGTCTAAGTTCGTCCCAAGTTAGTCTCTTTCTAAGGACGAACTTAGACAAAACCTTAGAATGGGACTAACGAGACTAACTTGGGACGAACAAAGACTAACTTTGGTCTCATTCTAAGGTTTGTCTAAGTTCGTCCCAAGATAGTCTCTTTCTAAGGACGAACTTAGACAAAACATTAGAATGAGACTAACGAGACGTACTTGGGACGAACAAAGACAAACTTTAGTCTCATTCTAAGGTTTGTCTAAGTTCGTCCCAAGTTTGTCTATTTCTAAGGACGTACTTAGACAAAACCTTAGAATTAGACTAACGAGACTAACTTGCGACCAACAAAGGCTAACCTTAGGCTCATTCCAAGGTTTGTCTAAGTTCGTCCCAAGTTAGTCTCTTTCTAAGGACGAACTTAGACAAACCTTAGAATGAGACTAACGAGACTAACTTGGGACGAACAAAGACAAACTTTAGTCACATTCTATGGTTTGTCTAAGTTCGTCCCATGTTAGTCTCTTTCTAAGGACGAACTTAGATAAAACCTTAGAATGAGACTAACGGGACTAACATGGGACGATCAAAGACAAACTTTAGTCTCATTTTAAGGTTTATCTAAGTTCGTCCCAAGTTAGTCTCTTTCTAAGGACAAACTTAGACAAAACCTTAGAATGGGACTAACGAGACTAACTTGGGACGAACAAAGACTAACTTTGGTCTCATTCTAAGGTTTGTCTAAGTTCGTCCCAAGATAGTCTCTTTCTAAGGACGAACTTAGACAAACCTTAGAATGAGAGTAACGAGACTAACTTGGGAAGAGCAAAGACAAACTTTAGTCTCATTCTAAGGTTTGTCTAAGTTCGTCCCAAGTTAGTCTCTTTCTAAGGACGAACTTAGACAAAACCTTAGAATGGGACTAACGAGACTAACTTGGGACGAACAAAGACTAACTTTAGCCTCATTCTAAGGTTTGTCTAAGTTCGTCCCAAGATAGTCTCTTTCTAAGGACGAACTTAGACAAAACCTTAGAATGAGACTAACGAGACTAACTTGGGACGAACAAAGACAAACTTTAGTCTCATTCTAAGGTTTGTCTAAGTTCGTCCCAAGATAGTCTCTTTCTAAGGACGAACTTAGATAAAACCTTAGAATGAGACTAACGAGACTAACTTGGGAAGAACAAAGACAAACTTTAGTCTCATTCTAAGATTTGTCTAAGTTCGTCCCAAGTTAGTCTCTTTCTAAGGACGAACTTAGACAACACCTTAGAATGGGACTAACGAGACTAACTTGGGACGAACAAAGACTAACTTTAGTCTCATTCTAAGGTTTGTCTAAGTTCGTCCCAAGATAGTCTCTTTCTAAGGACGAACTTAGACAAAACCTTAGAATGAGACTAACGAGACTAACTTGGGACGAACAAAGACAAACTTTAGTCTCATTCTAAGGTTTGTCTAAGTTCGTCCCAAGTTTGTCTCTTTCTAAGGACGTACTTAGACAAAACATTAGAATTAGACTAACGAGACTAACTTGCGACCAACAAAGGCTAACCTTAGGCTCATTCCAAGGTTTGTCTAAGTTCGTCCCAAGTTAGTCTCTTTCTAAGGGCGAACTTAGACAAAACCATAGAATGAGAATAACAGGAATAACTTGGGACGAACAAAGACAAACTTTAGTCTCATTCTCAGGTTTATATAAGTTCATTCCAAGTTAGTGTCTTTATAAGGACGAACTTGGACAAACCTTAGAATGAGACTAACGAGACTAACTTGGGTTCAACAAAGACAAACTTTAGTCTCATTCTAAGGTTTGCCTAAGTTCGTCCCAAGTTAGTCACTTTCTAAGGACGAACTTAGACAAACCTTAGAATGAGACTAACGAGACTAACTTGGGAAGAACAAAGACAAACTTTAGTCTCATTCTAAGGTTTGTCTAAGTTCGCCCCAAGTTAGTCTCTTTCTAAGGACGAACTTAGACAAAACCTTAGAATGGGACTAACGAGACTAACTTGGGACGAACAAAGACTAACTTTAGTCTCATTCTAAGGTTTGTCTAAGTTCGTCCCAAGATAGTCTCTTTCTAAGGACGAACTTAGACAAAACCTTAGAATGAGACTAACGAGACTAACTTGGGACGAACAAAGAAAAACTTTAGTCTCATTCTAAGGTTTGTCTAAGTTCGTCCCAAGTTTGTCTCTTTCTAAGGACGTACTTAGACAAAACCTTAGAATGGGACTATCGAGACTAACTTGCGACCGACAAAGGCTAACCTTAGGCTCATTCCAAGGTTTGTCTAAGTTCATCCCAAGTTAGTCTCTTTCTAAGGACGAACTTAGACAAACCTTAGAATGAGACTAACGAGACTAACTTGGGACGAACAAAGACAAACTTTAGTCACATTCTATGGTTTGTCTAAGTTTGTCCCATGTTAGTCTCTTTCTAAGGACGAACTTAGATAAAACCTTAGAATGAGACTAACGGGACTAACATGGGACGAACAAAGACAAACTTTAGTCTCATTCTAAGGTTTGTCTAAGTTCGTCCCAAGTTAGTCTCTTTCTAAGGACGCACTTAGACAAACCTTAGAATGAGACTAACGAGACTAACTTGGGTTGAACAAAGACAAACTTTAGTCTCATTCTAAGGTTTGTCTAATTCGTCCCAAGTTAGTCTCTTTCTAAGGACGAACTTAGACAAACCTTAGAATGAGACTAACGAGACTAACTTGGGAAGAACAAAGACAAACTTTAGTCTCATTCTAAGGTTTGTCTAAGTTCGTCCCAAGTTAGTCTCTTTCTAAGGACGAACTTAGACAAAACCTTAGAATGGGACTAACGAGACTAACTTGGAACGAACAAAGACTAACTTTAGTCTCATTCTAAGGTTTGTCTAAGTTCGTCCCAAGATAGTCTCTTTCTAAGGACGAACTTAGACAAAACCTTAGAATGAGACTTACGAGACTAACTTGGGACGAACAAAGACAAACTTTAGTCTCATTCTAAGGTTTGTCTAAGTACGTCCCAAGTAAGACTCTTTCTAAGGACGAACTTAGACAAAACCTTAGAATGAGACTAACGAGACTAACTTGGGACTAACAACGAAGAACCTTAGTCTCATTCTAAGGTTTGTCTAAGTTCGTCCCAAGTTAGTCTCTTTCTAAGGACGTACTTAGACAAAACCTTAGAATGAGACTAACGAGACTAACTTGGGATGAACAAAGACAAACTTTAGTCTCATTTTAAGGTTTATCTAAGTTCGTCCCAAGTTAGTCTCTTTCTAAGGACGTACTTAGACAAAACCTTAGAATGGGACTAACGAGACTAACTTGCGACGAACAAAGGCTAACCTTAGGCTCATTCCAAGGTTTGTATAAGTTCGTCCCAAGTTAGTCTCTTTCTGAGGACGAACTAAGACAAACCTTAGAATGAGACTAACGAGACTAACTTGGGACGAACAAAGACAAACTTTAGTCACATTCTATGGTTTGTCTAAGTTCGTCCCATGTTAGTGTCTTTCTAAGGACGAACTTAAATAAAACCTTAGAATGAGACTAAAGGGACTAACATGGGACGAACAAAGACAAACTTTAGTCTCATTCTAAGGTTTGTCTAAGTTCGTTCCAAGTTAGTCTCTTTCTAAGGACGCACTTAGACAAACCTTAGAATGAGACTAACGAGACTAACTTGGGTTGAACAAAGACAAACTTTAGTCTCATTCTAAGGTTTGTCTAAGTTCGTCCCAAGTTAGTCTCTTTCTAAGGACGAACTTAGACAAAACCTTAGAATGGGACTAACGAGACTAACTTGGGACGAACAAAGACTAACTTTGGTCTCATTCTAAGGTTTGTCTAAGTTCGTCCCAAGATAGTCTCTTTCTAAGGACGAACTTAGACAAAACCTTAGAATGAGACTAACGAGACTAACTTGGGACGAACAAAGACAAACTTTAGTCTCATTCTAAGGTTTGTCTAAGTTCGTCCCAAGTTTGTCTCTTTCTAAGGACGTACTTAGACAAAACCTTAGAATTAGACTAACGAGACAAACTTGCGACCAACAAAGGCTAACCTTAGGCTCATTCCAAGGTTTGTCTAAGTTCGTCCCAAGTTAGTCCCTTTCTAAGGACGAACTTAAACAAACCTTAGAATGAGACTAACGAGACTAACTTGGGACGAACAAAGGCAAACTTTAGTCACATTCTATGGTTTGTCTAAGTTCGTCCCATGTTAGTCTCTTTCTAAGGACGAACTTAGATAAAACCTTAGAATGAGACTAACGGGACTAACATGGGACGAACAAAGACAAACTTTAGTCTCATTCTAAGGTTTGTCTAAGTTCGTTCCAAGTTAGTCTCTTTCTAAGGACGCACTTAGACAAACCTTAGAATGAGACTAACGAGACTAACTTGGGTTGAAAAAAGACAAACTTTAGTCTCATTCTAAGGTTTGTCTAAGTTCGTCCGAAGTTAGTCTCTTTCTAAGGACGAACTTAGACAAAACCTTAGAATGGGACTAACGAGACTAACTTGGGACGAACAAAGACTAACTTTGGTCTCATTCTAAGGTTTGTCTAAGTTCGTCCCAAGATAGTCTCTTTCTAAGGACGAACTTAGACAAACCTTAGAATGAGAGTAACGAGACTAACTTGGGAAGAACAAAGACAAACTTTAGTCTCATTCTAAGGTTTGTCTAAGTTCGTCCCAAGTTAGTCTCTTTCTAAGGACGAACTTAGACAAAACCTTAGAATGGGACTAACGAGACTAACTTGGGACGAACAAAGACTAACTTTAGCCTCATTCTAAGGTTTGTCTAAGTTCGTCCCAAGATAGTCTCTTTCTAAGGACGAACTTAGACAAAACCTTAGAATGAGACTAACGAGACTAACTTGGGACGAACAAAGACAAACTTTAGTCTCATTCTAAGGTTTGTCTAAGTACGTCCCAAGTTAGACTCTTTCTAAGGACGAACTTAGACAAAACCTTAGAATGAGACTAACGAGACTAACTTGGGACTAACAAAGACGAACCTTAGTCTCATTCTAAGGTTTGTCTAAGTTCGTCCCAAGTTAGTCTCTTTCTAAGGACGTACTTAGACAAAACCTTAGAATGAGACTAACGAGACTAACTTGGGATGAACAAAGACAAACTTTAGTCTCATTTTAAGGTTTATCTAATTTCGTCAAAAGTTAGTCTCTTTCTAAGGGCGAACTTAGACAAAACCATAGAATGAGACTAACGGGACTAACATGGGATGAACAAAGACAAACTTTAGTCTCATTCTAAGGTTTGTCTAAGTTCGTCCCAAGTTAGTCTCTATCTAAGGACGCACTTAGACAAACCTTAGATTGAGACTAACGAGACAAACTTGGGTTGAACAAAGACAAACTTTAGTCTCATTCTAAGGTTTGTCTAATTCATCCCAAGTTAGTCTCTTTCTAAGGACGAACTTAGACAAACCTTAGAATGAGACTAACGAGACTAACTTGGGAAGAACAAAGACAAACTTTAGTCTCATTCTAAGGTTTGTCTAAGTTCGTCCCAAGTTAGTCTCTTTCTAAGGACGAACTTAGACAAAGCCTTTGAATGGGACTAACGAGACTAACTTGGGACGAACGAAGACTAACTTTGGTCTCATTCTAAGGTTTGTCTAAGTTCGTCCCAAGATAGTCTCTTTCTAAGGACGAACTTAGACAAAACCTTAGAATGAGACTAACGAGACTAACTTGGGAAGAACAAAGACAAACTTTAGTCTCATTCTAAGGTTTGTCTAAGTTCGTCGCAAGATAGTCTCTTTCTAAGGACGAACTTAGACAAAACCTTAGAATGAGATTAACGAGACTAACTTGGGACGAACAAAGATGAACTTTAGTCTCATTCTAAGGTTTGTCTAAGTTCGTCCCAAGTTAGTCTCTTTCTAAGGACGTACTTAGACAAAACCTTAGAATGGGACTAACGAGACTAACTTGCGACCAACAAAGGCTAACCTTAGGCTCATTCCAAGGTTTGTCTAAGTTTGTCCCAAGTTAGTCTCTTTCTAAGGACGAACTTAGACAAACCTTAGAATGAGACTAACGAGACTAACTTGGGACGAACAAAGACAAACTTTAGTCACATTCTATGGTTTGTCTAAGTTCGTCCCATGTTAGTGTCTTTCTAAGGACGAACTTAGATAAAACCTTAGAATGAGACTAACGGGACTAACATGGGACGAACAAATACAAACTTTAGTCTCATTCTAAAGTTTGTCTAGGTTCGTCCCAAGTTAGTCTCTTTCTAAGGACGCACTTAGACAAACCTTAGAATGAGACTAACGAGACTAACTTGGGTTCAACAAAGACAAACTTTAGTCTCATTCTAAGGTTTGTCTAAGTTCGTCCCAAGTTCGTCACTTTCTAAGGACGAACTTAGACAAACCTTAGAATGAGACTAACGAGACTAACTTGGGAAGAACAAAGACAAACTTTAGTCTCATTCTAAGGTTTGTCTAAGTTCGTCCCAAGTTAGTCTCTTTCTAAGGATGAACTTAGACAAAACCTTAGAATGGGACTAACGAGACTAACTTGGGACGAACAAAGACTAACTTTAGTCTCATTCTAAGGTTTGTCTAAGTTCGTCCCAAGATATTCTCTTTCTAAGGACGAACTAAGACAAAACCTTAGAATGAGACTAACGAGACTAACTTGGGACGAACAAAGACAAACTTTAGTCTCATTCTAAGGTTTGTCTAAGTTCGTCCCAAGTTTGTCTCTTTCTAAGGATGTACTTAGACAAAACCTTAGAATTAGACTAACGAGACTAACTTGCGACCAACAAAGGCTAACCTTAGGCTCATTCCAGGGTTTGTCTAAGTTCGTCCCAAGTAAGTCTCTTTCTAAGGACGAACTTAGACAAACCTTAGAATGAGACTAACGAGACTAACTTGGGACGAACAAAGACAAACTTTAGTCACATTCTATGGTTTGTCTAAGTTCGTCCCATGTTAGTCTCTTTCTAAGGACGAACTTAGATAAAACCTTAGAATGAGACTAACGGGACTAACATGGGACGAACAAAGACAAACTTTAGTCTCATTCTAAGGTTTGTGTAAGTTCGTCCCAAGTTTAGTCTCTTTCTAAGGACGCACTTAGACAAACCTTAGAATGAGACTAACGAGACTAACTTGGGTTGAACAAAGACAAACTTTAGTCTCATTCTAAGGTTTGTCTATTTCGTCCCAAGTTAGTCTCTTTCCAAGGACGAACTTAGACAAACCTTAGAATGAGACTAACGAGACTAACTTGGGAAGAACAAAGACAAACTTTAGTCTCATTCTAAGGTTTGTCTAAGTTCGTCCCAAGTTAGTCTCTTTCTAAGGACGAACTTAGACAAAACCTTAGAATGGGACTAACGAGACTAACTTGGAACGAACAAAGACTAACTTTAGTCTCATTCTAAGGTTTGTCTAAGTTCGTCCCAAGATAGTCTCTTTCTAAGGACGAACTTAGACAAAACCTTAGAATGAGACTAACGAGACTAACTTGGGACGAACAAAGACAAACTTTAGTCTCATTCTAAGGTTTGTCTAAGTACGTCCCAAGTTAGACTCTTTCTAAGGACGAACTTAGACAAAACCTTAGAATGAGACTAACGAGACTAACTTGGGACTAACAAACACGAACCTTAGTCTCATTCTAAGGTTTGTCTAAGTTCGTCCCAAGTTAGTCTCTTTCTAAGGACGTACTTAGACAAAACCTTAGAATGAGACTAACGAGACTAACTTGGGATTAACAAAGACAAACTTTAGTCTCATTTTAAGGTTGATCTAAGTTCGTCCCAAGTTAGTCTCTTTCTAAGGACGTACTTAGACAAAACCTTAGAATGAGACTAACGAGACTAACTTGGGACGAACAAAGACAAACTTTAGTCACATTCTATGGTTTGTCTAAGTTCGCCCCATGTTAGTGTCTTTCTAAGGACGAACTTAAATAAAACCTTAGAATGAGACTAAAGGGACTAACATGGGACGAACAAAGACAAACTTTAGTCTCATTCTAAGGTTTGTCTAAGTTCGTTCCAAGTTAGTCTCTTTCTAAGGACGCACTTAGACAAACCTTAGAATGAGACTAACGAGACTAACTTGGGTTGAACAAAGACAAACTTTAGTCTCATTCTAAGGTTTGTCTAAGTTCGTCCCAAGTTAGTCTCTTTCTAAGGACGAACTTAGACAAAACCTTAGAATGGGACTAACAAGATTAACTTGGGACGAACAAAGACTAACTTTGGTCTCATTCTAAGGTTTGTCTAAGTTCGTCCCAAGATAGTCTCTTTCTAAGGACGAACTTAGACAAACCTTAGAATGAGACTAACGAGACTAACTTGGGAAGAACAAAGACAAACTTTAGTCTCATTCTAAGGTTCGTCTAAGTTCGTCCCAAGTTAGTCTCTTTCTAAGGACGAACTTAGACAAAACCTTAGAATGGGACTAACGAGACTAACTTGGGACGAACAAAGACTAACTTTAGCCTCATTCTAAGGTTTGTCTAAGTTCGTCCCAAGATAGTCTCTTTCTAAGGACGAACTTAGACAAAACCTTAGAATGAGACTAACGAGACTAACTTGGGACGAACAAAGACAAACTTTAGTCTCATTCTAAAGTTTGTCTAAGTACGTCCCAAGTTAGACTCTTTCTAAGGACGAACTTAGACAAAACCTTAGAATGAGACTAACGAGACTAACTTGAGACTAACAAAGACGAACCTTAGTCTCATTCTAAGGTTTGTCTAAGTTCGTCCCAAGTTAGTCTCTTTCTAAGGACGCACTTAGACAAACCTAAGAATGAGACTAACGGGACTAACTTGGGATGAACAAAGACAAACTTTAGTCTCATTTTAAGGTTTATCAAATTTCGTCAAAAGTTAGTCTCTTTCTAAGGGCGAACTTAGACAAAACCATAGAATGAGACTAACGGGACTAACATGGGACGAACAAAGAAAAACTTTAGTCTCATTCTAAGGTTTGTCTAAGTTCGTCCCAAGTTAGTCTCTTTCTAAGGACGCACTTAGACAAACCTTAGAATGAGACTAACGAGACAAACTTGGGTTGAACAAAGACAAACTTTAGTCTCATTCTAAGGTTTGTCTAATTCATCCCAAGTTAGTCTCTTTCTAAGGACGAACTTAGACAACCCTTAGAATGAGACTAACGAGACTAACTTGGGAAGAACAAAGACAAACTTTAGTCTCATTCTAAGGTTTGTCTAAGTTCGTCCCTAGTTAGTATCTTTCTAAGGACGAACTTAGACAAAACCTTTGAATGGGACTAACGAGACTAACTTGGGACGAAGAAAGACTAACTTTGGTCTCATTCTAAGGTTTGTCTAAGTTCGTCCCAAGATAGTCTCTTTCTAAGGACGAACTTAGACAAACCTTAGAATGAGACTAACGAGACTAACTTGGGAAGAACAAAGACAAACTTTAGTCTCATTCTAAGGTTTGTCTAAGTTCGTCCCAAGACAGTCTCTTTCTAAGGACGAACTTAGACAAACCTTAGAATGAGACTAACGAGACTAACTTGGGAAGAACAAAGACAAACTTTAGTCTCATTCTAAGGTTTGTCTAAGTTCGTCCCAAGTTAGTCTCTTTCTAAGGATGAACTTAGACAAAACCTTAGAATGGGACTAACGAGACTAACTTCAGACGAACAAAGACTAACTTTAGCTTCATTCTAAGGTTTGTCTAAGTTCGTCCCAAGATAGTCTCTTTCTAAGGACGAACTTAGACAAAACCTTAGAATGAGACTAACGAGACTAACTTGGGACGAACAAAGACAAACTTTAGTCTCATTCTACGGTTTGTCTAAGTACGTCCCAAGTTAGACTCTTTCTAAGGACGAACTTAGACAAAACCTTAGAATGAGACTAACGAGAATAACTTGGGACTAACAAAGACGAACCTTAGTCTCATTCTAAGGTTTGTCTAAGTTCGTCCCAAGTTAGTCTCTTTCTAAGGACGTACTTAGACAAAACCTTAGAATGAGACTAACGAGACGAACTTGGGATGAACAAAGACAAACATTAGTCTCATTTTAAGGTTTATCCAATTTCGTCAAAAGTTAGTCTCTTTCTAAGGGCGAACTTTGACAAAACCATAGAATGAGACTAACGGGACTAACATGGGACTAACAAAGACAAACTTTAGTCTCATTCTAAGGTTTGTCTAAGTTCGTCCCAAGTTAGTCTCTTTCTAAGGACGCACTTAGACAAACCTTAGAATGAGACTAACGAGACAAACTTGGGTTGAACAAAGACAAACTTTAGTCTCATTCTAAGGTTTGTCTAATTCATCCCAAGTTAGTCTCTTTCTTAGTACGAACTTAGACAAACCTTAGAATGAAACTAACGAGACTAACTTGGGAAGAACAAAGACAAACTTTAGTCTCATTCTAAGGTTTGTCTAAGTTCGTCCCAAGTTAGTCTCTTTCTAAGGACGAACTTAGACAAAACCTTGGAATGGGACTAACGAGACTAACTTGGGACGAACAAAGACTAACTTTGGTCTCATTCTAAGGTTTGTCTAAGTTTGTCCCGAGATAGTCTCTTTCTAAGGACGAACTTAGACAAAACCTTAGAATGGGACTAACGAGACTAACTTAGGACGAACAAAGACAAACTTTAGTCTCATTCTAAGGTTTGTCTAAGTTCGTCCCAAGTTAGTCTCTTTCTAAGGACGTACTTAGACAAAACCTTAGAATGGGACTATCGAGACTAACTTAGGAAGAACAAAGACAAACTTTAGTCTCATTCTAAGGGTTGTCTAAGTTCGTCCCAAGTTAGTCTCTTTCTAAGGCAAACTTAGACAAAACCTTAGAATGGGACTAACGAGACTAACTTGGAACGAACAAAGACTAACTTTAGTCTCATTCTAAGGTTTGTCTAAGTTCGTCCCTAGATAGTCTCTTTCTAAGGACGAACTTAGACAAAACCTTAGAATGAGACTAACAAGACTAACTTGGGACGAACAAAGACAAACTTTAGTCTCATTCTAAGGTTTGTCTAAGTTCGTCCCAAGTTAGTCTCTTTCTAAGGACGTACTTAGACAAAAACTTAGAATGGGACTAACGAGACTAACTTGCGACGAACAAAGGATAACCTTAGGTACATTCCAAGGTTTGTATAAGTTCGTCCCAAGTTAGTCTCTTTCTAAGGACGAACTTAGACAAACCTTAGAATGAGACTAACGAGACTAACTTGGGACGAACAAAGACAAACTTTAGTCACATTCTATGGTTTGTCTAAGTTCGTCCCATGTTTGTGTCTTTCTAAGGACGAACTTAAATAAAACCTTAGAATGAGACTAAAGGGACTAACATGGGACGAACAAAGACAAACTTTAGTCTCATTCTAAGGTTTGTCTAAGTTCGTCCCAAGTTAGTCTCTTTCTAAGGACGCACTTAGACAAACCTTAGAATGAGACTAACGAGACTAACTTGGGTTGAACAAAGACAAACTTTACTCTCATTCTAAGGTTTGTCTAAGTTCGTCCCAAGTTAGTCTCTTTCTAAGGACGAACTTAGACAAAACCTTAGAATGGGACTAACGAGACTAACTTGGGACGAACAATGACTAACTTTGGTCTCATTCTAAGGTTTGTCTAAGTTCGTCTCAAGATAGTCTCTTTCTGAGGACGAACTTAGACAAACTTTAGAATGAGACTAACGAGACTAACTTGGGAAGAACAAAGCCAAACTTTAGTCTCATTCTAAGGTTTGTCTAAGTTCGTCCCAAGTTAGTCTCTTTCTAAGGACGAACTTAGACAAAACCTTAGAATGGGACTAACGAGACTAACTTGGGACGAACAAAGACTAACTTTAGTCTCATTCTAAGGTTTGTCTAAGTTCGTCCCAAGATAGTCTCTTTCTAAGGACGAACTTAGACAAAACCTTAGAATGAGACTAACGAGACTAACTTGGGACTAACAAAGACGAACCTTAGTCTCATTCTAAGGTTTGTCTAAGTTCGTCCCAAGTTAGTCTCTTTCTAAGGACGTACTTAGACAAAACCTTAGATAGAGACTAACGAGACTAACTTGGGATGAACAAACTTTAGTCTCATTTTAAGGTTTATCTAATTTCATCAAAAGTTAGTCTGTTTCTAAGGGCGAACTTAGACAAAACCATAGAATGAGACTAACAGGACTAACTTGGGACGAACAAAGACAAACTTTAGTCTCATTCTATGGTTTGTCTAAGTTCGTCCCATGTTAGTGTCTTTCTAAGGACGAACTTAGATAAAACCTTAGAATGAGACTAAAGGGACTAACATGGGACGAACAAAGACAAACTTTAGTCTTATTCTAAGGTTTGTCTAAGTTCGTCCCAAGTTAGTCTCTTTCTAAGGACGCACTTAGACAAACCTTAGAATGAGACTAACGAGACTAACTTGGGTTGAACAAAGACAAACTTTAGTCTCATTCTAAGGTTTGTCTAAGTTCGTCCCAAGTTAGTCTCTTTCTAAGGACGAACTTAGACAAACCTTAGAATGAGACTAACGAGACTAACTTGGGTTGAACAAAGACAAACTTTAGTCTCATTCTCAGGTTTGTCTAAGTTCATTCCAAGTTAGTGTCTTGATAAGGACGAACTTGGACAAACCTTAGAATGAGACTAACGACACAAACTTGGGTTGAACAAAGACTAACTTTAGTCTCATTCTAAGGTTTGTCTAAGTTCGTCCCAAGTTAGTCTCTTTCTAAGGACGAACTTAGACAAACCTTAGAATGAGACTAACGAGACTAACTTGGGTTGAACAAAGACAAACTTTAGTCTCATTCTAAGGTTTGTCTAAGTTCGTCCCAAGTTAGTCTCTTTCTAAGGACAAACTTAGACAAAACCTTAGAATGGGACTAACGAGACTAACTTGGAACGAACAAAGACTAACTTTAGTCTCATTCTAAGGTTTGTCTAAGTTCGTCCCAAGTTAGTCTCTTTCTAAGGACGAACTTAGACAAACCTTAGAATGAGACTAACGAGACTAACTTGGGAAGAACAAAGACAAACTTTAGTCTCATTCTAAGGGTTGTCTAAGTTCGTCCCAAGTTAGTCTCTTTCTAAGGATAAACTTAGACAAACCTTAGAATGAGAATAACGAGACTAACTTGGGAAGAACAAAGACAAACTTTAGTCTCATTCTAAGGTTTGTCTAGATTCGTCCCAAGTTAGTCTCTTTCCAAGGACGAACTTAGACAAAACCTTAGAATGGGACTAACGAGACTAACTTGGGATGAACAAAGACTAACTTTGGTCTCATTCTAAGGTTTTCTAAGTTCGTCCCAAGATAGTCTCTTTCTAAGGACGAACTTAGACAAAACCTTAGAATGAGACTAACGAGACTAACTTGGGACGAACAAAGAGATCCTTTAGTCTCATTCTAAGGTTTGTCTAAGTTCGTCCCAAGTTAGTCTCTTTCTAAGGACGTATTTAGACAAAACCTTAGAATGGGACTAACGAGACTAACTTGGGAAGAACAAAGACAAACTTTAGTCTCATTCTAAAGTTTGTCTAAGTTCGTCCCAAGTTAGTCTCTTTCTAAGGACGAACTTAGACAAAACCTTAGAATGGGACTAACGAGACTAACTTGGAACGAACAAAGACTAACTTTAGTCTCATTCTAAGGTTGGCTAAGTTCGTCCCAAGATAGTCTCTTTCTAAGGACGAACTTAGACAAAACCTTAGAATTAGACTAACGAGACTAACTTGGGACGAACAAAAACAAACTTTAGTCTCATTCTAAGGTTTGTCTAAGTTCGTCCAAAGTTAGTCTCTTCCTAAGGACGTACTTAGACAAAACCTTAAAATGGGACTAACGACACTAACATGCGACGAACAAAGGCTAATCTTAGGCTCATTCCAAGGTTTTTATAAGTTCGTCCCAAGTTAGTCTCTTTCTAAGGACGAACTTAGACAAACCTTAGAATGAGACTAACGAGACTAACTTGGGATGAACAAAGACAAACTTTAGTCACATTCTATGGTTTGTCTAAGTTCGTCCCATGTTAGTGTCTTTCTAAGGACGAACTTAGATAAAACCTTAGAATGAGACTAAAGGGACTAACATGGGACGAACAAAGACAAACTTTAGTCTTATTCTAAGGCTTGTCTAAGTTCGTCCCAAGTTAGTCTCTTTCTAAGGACGAACTTAGACAAACCTTAGAATGAGACTAACGAGACTAACATGGGAAGAACAAAGACAAACTTTAGTGTCATTCTAAGGTTTATCTAATTTCATCAAAAGTTAGTCTCTTTCTAAGGGCGAACTTAGACAAAACCATAGAATGAGACTAACAGGACTAACTTGGGACGAACAAAGACAAACTTTAGTCTCATTCTATGGTTTGTCTAAGTTCGTCCCATGTTAGTGTCTTTCTAAGGACGAACTTAGATAAAACCTTAGAATGAGACTAAAGGGACTAACATGGGACGAACAAAGACAAACTTTAGTCTTATTCTAAGGTTTGTCTAAGTTCGTCCCAAGTTAGTCTCTTTCTAAGGACGAACTTAGACAAACCTTAGAATGAGACTAACGAGACTAACTTGGGTTGAACAAAGACAAACTTTAGTCTCATTCTCAGGTTTGTCTAAGTTCATTCCAAGTTAGTGTCTTGATAAGGACGAACTTGGACAAACCTTAGAATGAGACTAACGACACAAACTTGGGTTGAACAAAGACAAACTTTAGTCTCATTCTAAGGTTTGTCTAAGTTCGTCCCAAGTTAGTCTCTTTCTAAGGACGAACTTAGACAAACCTTAGAATGAGACTAACGAGACTAACTTGGGTTGAACAAAGACAAACTTTAGTCTCATTCTAAGGTTTGTCTAAGTTCGTCCCAAGTTAGTCTCTTTCTAAGGACGAACTTAGACAAAACCTTAGAATGGGACTAACGAGACTAACTTGGAACGAACAAAGACTAACTTTAGTCTCATTCTGAGGTTTGTCTAAGTTCGTCCCAAGTTAGTCTCTTTCTAAGGACGAACTTAGACAAAACCTTAGAATGAGACTAACGAGACTAACTTGGGACTAACAAAGATGAACCTTAGTCTCATTCTAAGGTTTGTCTAAGTTCGTCCTAAGTTAGTCTCTTTCTAAGGACGTACTTAGACAAAACCTTAGATAGAGACTAACGAGACTAACTTGGGATGAACAAACTTTAGTCTCATTTTAAGGTTTATCTAATTTCATCAAAAGTTAGTCTCTTACTAAGGGCGAACTTAGACAAAACCATAGAATGAGACTAACAGGACTAACTTGGGACGAACAAAGACAAACTTTAGTCTCATTCTTTGGTTTGTCTAAGTTCGTCCCATGTTAGTGTCTTTCTAAGGACGAACTTAGATAAAACCTTAGAATGAGACTAAAGGGACTAACATGGGACGAACAAAGACAAACTTTAGTCTTATTCTAAGGTTTGTCTAAGTTCGTCCCAAGTTAGTCTCTTTCTAAGGACGCACTTAGACAAACCATAGAATGAGACTAACGAGACTAACTTGGGTTGAACAAAGACAAACTTTAGTCTCATTCTAAGGTTTGTCTAAGTTCATCCCAAGTTAGTCTCTTTCTAAGGACGAACTTAGACAAACCTTAGAATGAGACTAACGAGACTAACTTGGGTTGAACAAAGACAAACTTTAGTCTCATTCTCAGGTTTGTCTAAGTTCATTCCAAGTTAGTCTCTTTCTAAGGACGAACTTAGACAAACCTTAGAATGAGACTAACGAGACTAACATGGGAAGAACAAAGACAAACTTTAGTGTCATTCTAAGGTTTATCTAATTTCATCAAAAGTTAGTCTCTTTCTAAGGGCGAACTTAGACAAAACCATAGAATGAGACTAACAGGACTAACTTGGGACGAACAAAGACAAACTTTAGTCTCATTCTATGGTTTGTCTAAGTTCGTCCCATGTTAGTGTCTTTCTAAGGACGAACTTAGATAAAACCTTAGAATGAGACTAAAGGGACTAACATGGGACGAACAAAGACAAACTTTAGTCTTATTCTAAGGTTTGTCTAAGTTCGTCCCAAGTTAGTGTCTTTCTAAGGACACACTTAGACAAACCTTAGAATGAGACTAAAGGGACTAACATGGGACGAACAAAGACAAACTTTAGTCTTATTCTAAGGTTTGTCTAAGTTCGTCCCAAGTTAGTCTCTTTCTAAGGACGAACTTAGACAAACCTTAGAATGAGACTAACGAGACTAACTTGGGAAGAACAAAGACAAACTTTAGTGTCATTCTAAGGTTTGTCTAAGTTCGTCCCAAGTTAGTCTCTTTCTAAGGACGAACTTAGACAAAACCTTAGAATGGGACTAACGAGACTAACTTGGGACGAACAATGACTAACTTTGGTCTCATTCTAAGGTTTGTCTAAGTTCGTCTCAAGATAGTCTCTTTCTAAGGACGAACTTAGACAAACTTTAGAATGAGACTAACGAGACTAACTTGGGAAGAACAAAGCCAAACTTTAGTCTCATTCTAAGGTTTGTCTAAGTTCGTCCCAAGTTAGTCTCTTTCTAAGGACGAACTTAGACAAAACCTTAGAATGGGACTAACGAGACTAACTTGGGACGAACAAAGACTAACTTTAGTCTCATTCTAAGGTTTGTCTAATTCGTCCCAAGATAGTCTCTTTCTAAGGACGAACTTAGACAAAACCTTAGAATGAGACTAACGAGACTAACTTGGGACTAACAAAGACGAACCTTAGTCTCATTCTAAGGTTTGTCTAAGTTCGTCCCAAGTTAGTCTCTTTCTAAGGACGTACTTAGACAAAACCTTAGAATGAGACTAACGAGACTAACTTGGGATGAACAAACTTTAGTCTCATTTTAAGGTTTATCTAATTTCATCAAAAGTTAGTCTCTTTCTAAGGGCGAACTTAGACAAAACCATAGAATGAGACTAACAGGACTAACTTGGGACGAACAAAGACAAACTTTAGTCTCATTCTATGGTTTGTCTAAGTTCGTCCCATGTTAGTGTCTTTCTAAGGACGAACTTAGATAAAACCTTAGAATGAGACTAAAGGGACTAACATGGGACGAACAAAGACAAACTTTAGTCTTATTCTAAGGTTTGTCTAAGTTCGTCCCAAGTTTGTCTCTTTCTAAGGACGCACTTAGACAAACCTTAGAATGAGACTAACGAGACTAACTTGGGTTGAACAAAGACAAACTTTAGTCGCATTCTAAGGTTTTTCTAAGTTCATCCCAAGTTAGTCTCTTTCTAAGGACGAACTTAGACAAACCTTAGAATGAGACTAACGAGACTAACTTGGGTTGAACAAAGACAAACTTTAGTCTCATTCTCAGGTTTGTCTAAGTTCATTCCAAGTTAGTGTCTTGATAAGGACGAACTTGGACAAACCTTAGAATGAGACTAACGACACAAACTTGGGTTGAACAAAGACAAACTTTAGTCTCATTCTAAGGTTTGTCTAAGTTCGTCCCAAGTTAGTCTCTTTCTAAGGACGAACTTAGACAAACCTTAGAATGAGACTAACGAGACTAACTTGGGTTGAACAAAGACAAACTTTAGTCTCATTCTAAGGTTTGTCTAAGTTCGTCCCAAGTTAGTCTCTTTCTAAGGACGAACTTAGACAAAACCTTAGAATGGGACTAACGAGACTAACTTGGAACGAACAAAGACTAACTTTAGTCTCATTCTAAGGTTTGTCTAAGTTCGTCCCAAGTTAGTCTCTTTCTAAGGACGAACTTAGACAAACCTTAGAATGAGACTAACGAGACTAACTTGGGAAGAACAAAGACAAACTTTAGTCTCATTCTAAGGGTTGTCTAAGTTCGTCCCAAGTTAGTCTCTTTCTAAGGACGAACTTAGACAAACCTTAGAATGAGAATAACGAGACTAACTTGGGAAGAACAAAGACAAACTTTAGTCTCATTCTAAGGTTTGTCTAAGTTCGTCCCAAGTTAGTCTCTTTCCAAGGACGAACTTAGACAAAACCTTAGAATGGGACTAACGAGACTAACTTGGGATGAACAAAGACTAACTTTGGTCTCATTCTAAGGTTTTCTAAGTTCGTCCCAAGATAGTCTCTTTCTAAGGACGAACTTAGACAAAACCTTAGAATGAGACTAACGAGACTAACTTGGGACGAACAAAGAGAAACTTTAATCTCATTCTAAGGTTTGTCTAAGTTCGTCCCAAGTTAGTCTCTTTCTAAGGACGTATTTAGACAAAACCTTAGAATGGGACTAACGAGAATAACTTGGGAAGAACAAAGACAAACTTTAGTCTCATTCTAAAGTTTGTCTAAGTTCGTCCCAAGTTAGTCTCTTTCTAAGGACGAACTTAGACAAAACCTTAGAATGGGACTAACGAGACTAACTTGGGACGAACAAAGACTAACTTTAGTCTCATTCTAAGGTTTGTCTAATTCGTCCCAAGATAGTCTCTTTCTAAGGACGAACTTAGACAAAACCTTAGAATGAGACTAACGAGACTAACTTGGGACTAACAAAGACGAACCTTAGTCTCATTCTAAGGTTTGTCTAAGTTCGTCCCAAGTTAGTCTCTTTCTAAGGACGTACTTAGACAAAACCTTAGAATGAGACTAACGAGACTAACTTGGGATGAACAAACTTTAGTCTCATTTTAAGGTTTATCTAATTTCATCAAAAGTTAGTCTCTTTCTAAGGGCGAACTTAGACAAAACCATAGAATGAGACTAACAGGACTAACTTGGGACGAACAAAGACAAACTTTAGTCTCATTCTATGGTTTGTCTAAGTTCGTCCCATGTTAGTGTCTTTCTAAGGACGAACTTAGATAAAACCTTAGAATGAGAATAAAGGGACTAACATGGGACGAACAAAGACAAACTTTAGTCTTATTCTAAGGTTTGTCTAAGTTCGTCCCAAGTTTGTCTCTTTCTAAGGACGCACTTAGACAAACCTTAGAATGAGACTAACGAGACTAACTTGGGTTGAACAAAGACAAACTTTAGTCTCATTCTAAGGTTTTTCTAAGTTCATCCCAAGTTAGTCTCTTTCTAAGGACGAACTTAGACAAACCTTAGAATGAGACTAACGAGACTAACTTGGGTTGAACAAAGACAAACTTTAGTCTCATTCTCAGGTTTGTCTAAGTTCATTCCAAGTTAGTGTCTTGATAAGGACGAACTTGGACAAACCTTAGAATGAGACTAACGACACAAACTTGGGTTGAACAAAGACAAACTTTAGTCTCATTCTAAGGTTTGTCTAAGTTCGTCCCAAGTTAGTCTCTTTCTAAGGACGAACTTAGACAAACCTTAGAATGAGACTAACGAGACTAACTTGGGTTGAACAAAGACAAACTTTAGTCTCATTCTAAGGTTTGTCTAAGTTCGTCCCAAGTTAGTCTCTTTCTAAGGACGAACTTAGACAAAACCTTAGAATGGGACTAACGAGACTAACTTGGAACGAACAAAGACTAACTTTAGTCTCATTCTAAGGTTTGTCTAAGTTCGTCCCAAGTTAGTCTCTTTCTAAGGACGAACTTAGACAAACCTTAGAATGAGACTAACGAGACTAACTTGGGAAGAACAAAGACAAACTTTAGTCTCATTCTAAGGGTTGTCTAAGTTCGTCCCAAGTTAGTCTCTTTCTAAGGACGAACTTAGACAAACCTTAGAATGAGAATAACGAGACTAACTTGGGAAGAACAAAGACAAACTTTAGTCTCATTCTAAGGTTTGTCTAAGTTCGTCCCAAGTTAGTCTCTTTCCAAGGACGAACTTAGACAAAACCTTAGAATGGGACTAACGAGACTAACTTGGGATGAACAAAGACTAACTTTGGTCTCATTCTAAGGTTTTCTAAGTTCGTCCCAAGATAGTCTCTTTCTAAGGACGAACTTAGACAAAACCTTAGAATGAGACTAACGAGACTAACTTGGGACGAACAAAGAGAAACTTTAGTCTCATTCTAAGGTTTGTCTAAGTTCGTCCCAAGTTAGTCTCTTTCTAAGGACGTATTTAGACAAAACCTTAGAATGGGACTAACGAGACTAACTTGGGAAGAACAAAGACAAACTTTAGTCTCATTCTAAAGTTTGTCTAAGTTCGTCCCAAGTTAGTCTCTTTCTAAGTACGAACTTAGACAAAACCTTAGAATGGGACTAACGAGACTAACTTGGAACGAACAAAGACTAACTTTAATCTCATTCTAAGGTTGGCTAAGTTCGTCCCAAGATAGTCTCTTTCTAAGGACGAACTTAGACAAAACCTTAGAATTAGACTAACGAGACTAACTTGGGACGAACAAAGACAAACTTTAGTCTCATTCTAAGGTTTGTCTAAGTTCGTCCAAAGTTAGTCTCTTTCTAAGGACGTACTTAGACAAAACCTTAGAATGGGACTAACGACACTAACTTGCGACGAACAAAGGCTAACCTTAGGCTCATTCCAAGGTTTTTATAAGTTCGTCCCAAGTTAGTCTCTTTCTAAGGACGAACTTAGACAAACCTTAGAATGAGACTAACGAGACTAACTTGGGACGAACAAAGACAAACTTTAGTCACATTCTATGGTTTGTCTAAGTTCGTCCCATGTTAGTGTCTTTCTAAGGACGAACTTAGATAAAACCTTAGAATGAGACTAAAGGGACTAACATGGGACGAACAAAGACAAACTTTAGTCTTATTCTAAGGTTTGTCTAAGTTCGTCCCAAGTTAGTCTCTTTCTAAGGACGAACTTAGACAAACCTTAGAATGAGACTAACGAGACTAACTTGGGAAGAACAAAGACAAACTTTAGTCTCATTCTAAGGTTTGTCTAAGTTCGTCCAAAGTTAGTCTCTTTCTAAGGACGTACTTAGACAAAACCTTAGAATGGGACTAACGACACTAACTTGCGACGAACAAAGGCTAACCTTAGGCTCATTCCAAGGTTTTTATAAGTTCGTCCCAAGTTAGTCTCTTTCTAAGGACGAACTTAGACAAACCTTAGAATGAGACTAACGACACAAACTTGGGTTAAACAAAGACAAACTTTAGTCTCATTCTAAGGTTTGTCTAAGTTCGTCCCAAGTTAGTCTCTTTCTAAGGACGAACTTAGACAAACCTTAGAATGAGACTAACGAGACTAACTTGGGTTGAACAAAGACAAACTTTAGTCTCATTCTAAGGTTTGTCTAAGTTCGTCCCAAGTTAGTCTCTTTCTAAGGACGAACTTAGACAAAACCTTAGAATGGGACTAACGAGACTAACTTGGAACGAACAAAGACTAACTTTAGTCTCATTCTAAGGTTTGTCTAAGTTCGTCCCAAGTTAGTCTCTTTCTAAGGACGAACTTAGACAAACCTTAGAATGAGACTAACGAGACTAACTTGGGAAGAACAAAGACAAACTTTAGTCTCATTCTAAGGGTTGTCTAAGTTCGTCCCAAGTTAGTCTCTTTCTAAGTACGAACTTAGACAAACCTTAGAATGGGACTAACGAGACTAACTTGGGATGAACAAACACTAACTTTGGTCTCATTCTAAGGTTTTCTAAGTTCGTCCCAAGATAGTCTCTTTCTAAGGACGAACTTAGACAAAACCTTAGAATGAGACTAACGAGACTAACTTGGGACGAACAAAGAGAAACTTTAGTCTCATTCTAAGGTTTGTCTAAGTTCGTCCCAAGTTAGTCTCTTTCTAAGGACGTATTTAGACAAAACCTTAGAATGGGACTAACGAGACTAACTTGGGAAGAACAAAGACAAACTTTAGTCTCATTCTAAAGTTTGTCTAAGTTCGTCCCAAGTTAGTCTCTTTCTAAGTACGAACTTAGACAAAACCTTAGAATGGGACTAACGAGACTAACTTGGAACGAACAAAGACTAACTTTAGTCTCATTCTAAGGTTGGCTAAGTTCGTCCCAAGATAGTCTCTCTCTAAGGACGAACTTAGACAAAACCTTAGAATTAGACTAACGAGACTAACTTGGGACGAACAAAGACAAACTTTAGTCTCATTCTAAGGTTTGTCTAAGTTCGTCCAAAGTTAGTCTCTTTCTAAGGACGTACTTAGACAAAACCTTAGAATGGGACTAACGACACTAACTTGCGACGAACAAAGGCTAACCTTAGGCTCATTCCAAGGTTTTTATAAGTTCGTCCCAAGTTAGTCTCTTTCTAAGGACGAACTTAGACAAAACCTTAGAATGAGACTAACGAGACTAACTTGGGACGAACAAAGAGAAACTTTAGTCTCATTCTATGGTTTGTCTAAGTTCGTCCCAAGTTAGTCTCTTTCTAAGGACGTATTTAGACAAAACCTTAGAATGGGACTAACGAGACTAACTTGGGAAGAACAAAGACAAACTTTAGTCTCATTCTAAGGTTTGTCTAAGTTCGTCCCAAGTTAGTCTCTTTCTAAGGACGAACTTAGACAAAACCTTAGAATGGGTCTAACGAGACTAACTTGGAACGAACAAAGACTAACTTTAGTCTCATTCTAAGGTTGGCTAAGTTCGTCCCAAGATAGTCTCTTTCTAAGGACGAACTTAGACAAAACCTTAGAATGAGACTAAGGAGACTAACTTGGGACGAAAAAAGACAAACTTTAGTCTCATTCTAAGGTTTGTCTAAGTTCGTCCCAAGTTAGTCTCTTTCTGAGGACGTAATTAGACAAAACCTTAGAATGGGACTAACGAGACTAACTTGCGACGAACAAAGGCTAACCTTAGGCTCATTCCAAGGTTTGTATAAGTTCGTCCCAAGTTAGTCTCTTTCTAAGGACGAACTTAGACAAACCTTAGAATGAGACTAACGAGACTAACTTGAGATGAACAAAGACAAACTTTAGTCTCATTCTAAGGTTTGTCTCAGTTCGTCCCAAGTTAGTCTCTTTCTAAGGACGCACTTAGACAAACCTTAGAATGAGACTAACGAGACTAACATGGGACGAACAAAGACAAACTTTAGTCTCATTCTAAGTTTGTCTAAGTTCGTCCCAAGTTAGTCTCTTTCTAAGGACGCACTTAGACAAACCTTCGAATGAGACTAATGAGACTAACTTGGGTTGAACAAAGACAAACTTTAGTCTCATTCTAAGGTTTGTCCAAGTTCGTCCCATGTTAGTGTCTTTCTAAGGACGAACTTAGATAAAACCTTAGAATGAGACTAACGGGACTAACATGGGACGAACAAAGACAAACTTTAGTCTCATTCTAAGGTTTGTCTAAGTTCGTCCCAAGTTAGTCTCTTTCTAAGGACGCACTTAGACAAACCTTAGAATGAGACTAATGAGACTAACTTGGGTTGAACAAAGACAAACTTTAGTCTCATTCTAAGGTTTGTCTAAGTTCGTCCCAAGTTAGTCTCTTTCTAAGGACGAACTTAGACAAACCTTAGAATGAGACTAACGAGACTAACTTGGGACGAACAAAGACAAACTTTAGTCACATTCTATGGTTTGTCTAAGTTCGTCCCATGTTAGTGTCTTTCTAAGGACAAACTTAGATAAAACCTTAGAATGAGACTAAAGGGACTAACATGGGATGAACAAAGACAAACTTTAGTCTTATTCTAAGGTTTGTCTAAGTTCGTCCCAAGTTAGTCTCTTTCTAAGGACGCACTTAGACAAACCTTAGAATGAGACTAACGAGACTAACATGGGATGAAGAAAGACAAACTTTAGTCTCATTCTAAGTTTTGTCTAAGTTCGTCCCAAGTTAGTCTCTTTCTAAGGACGCACTTAGACAAACCTTAGAATGAGACTAACGAGACTAACTTGGGTTGAACAAAGACAAACTTTAGTCTCATTCTAAGGTTTGTCTAAGTTCGTCCCAAGTTAGTCTCTTTCTAAGGACGCACTTAGACAAACCTTAGAATGAGACTAACGAGACTAACTTGGGTTGAACAAAGACAAACTTTAGTCTCATTCTAAGGTTTGTCTAAGTTCGTCCCAAGTTAGTCTCTTTCTAAGGACGAATTTAGACAAAACCTTAGAATGGGACTAACGAGACTAACTTGGGACGAACAAAGACTAACTTTGGTCTCATTCTAAGGTTTGTCTAAGTTCGTCTCAAGATAGTATCTTTCTAAGGACGAACTTAGACAAACCTTAGAATGAGACTAACGAGACTAACTTGGGAAGAACAAAGCCAAACTTTAGTCTCATTCTAAGGTTTGTGTAAGTTCGTCCCAAGTTAGTCTCTTTCTAAGGACGAACATAGACAAAACCTTAGAATGGGACTAACGATACTAACTTGGGACGAACAAAGACTAACTTTAGTCTCATTCTAAGCTTTGTCTAAGTTCGTCCCAAGATAGTCTCTTTCTAAGGACGAACTTAGACAAAACATTAGAATGAGACTAACGAGACTAACTTGGGACGAACAAAGACAAACTTTAGTCTCATTCTAAGGTTTGTCTAAGTACGTACCAAGTTAGACTCTTTCTAAGGACGAACTTAGACAAAACCTTAGAATGAGACTAACGAGACTAACTTGGGACTAACAAAGACGAACCTTAGTCTCATTCTAAGGTTTTTCTAAGTTCGTCCCAAGTTAGTCTCTTTCTAAGGACGTACTTAGACAAAACCTTAGAATGAGACTAACGAGACTAACTTGGGATGAACAAACTTTAGTCTCATTTTAAGGTTTATCTAATTTCATCAAAAGTTAGTCTCTTTCTAAGGGCGAACTTAGACAAAACCATAGAATGAAACTAACAGGACTAACTTGGGACGAACAAAGACAAACTTTAGTCTCATTCTATGGTTTGTCTAAGTTCATCCCATGTTAGTGTCTTTCTAAGGACGAACTTAGATAAAACCTTAGAATGAGACTAAAGGGACTAACATGGGATGAACAAAGACAAACTTTAGTCTTATTCTAAGGTTTGTCTAAGTTCGTCCCAAGTTAGTCTCTTTCTAAGGACGCACTTAGACAAACCTTAGAATAAGACTAACGAGACTAACTTGGGTTGAACAAAGACAAACTTTAGTCTCATTCTAAGGTTTGTCTAAGTTCGTCCCACGTTAGTCTCTTTCTAAGGACGAACTTAGACAAACCTTAGAATGAGACTAACGAGACTAACTTGGGTTGAACAAAGACAAACTTTAGTCTCATTCTAAGGTTTGTCTAAGTTCGTCCCAAGTTAGTCTCTTTCTAAGGACGAACTTAGACAAACCTTAGAATGAGACTAACGAGACTAACTTGGGACGAACAAAGACAAACTTTAGTCACATTCTATGGTTTGTCTAAGTTCGTCCCATGTTAGTGTCTTTCTAAGGACAAACTTAGATAAAACCTTAGAATGAGACTAAAGGGACTAACATGGGATGAACAAAGACAAACTTTAGTCTTATTCTAAGGTTTGTCTAAGTTCGTCCCAATTTAGTCTCTTTCTAAGGACGCACTTAGACAAACCTTAGAATGAGACTAACGAGACTAACATGGGATGAAGAAAGACAAACTTTAGTCTCATTCTAAATTTTGTCTAAGTTCGTCCCAAGTTAGTCTCTTTCTAAGGACGCACTTAGACAAACCTTAGAATGAGACTAACGAGACTAACTTGGGTTGAACAAAGACAAACTTTAGTCTCATTCTAAGGTTTGTCTAAGTTCGTCACAAGTTAGTCTCTTTCTAAGGACGCACTTAGACAAACCTTAGAATGAGACTAACGAGACTAACTTGGGTTGAACAAAGACAAACTTTAGTCTCATTCTAAGGTTTGTCTAAGTTCGTCCCAAGTTAGTCTCTTTCTAAGGACGAACTTAGACAAAACCTTAGAATGGGACTAACGAGACTAACTTGGGACGAACAAAGACTAACTTTGGTCTCATTCTAAGGTTTGTCTAAGTTCGTCTCAAGATAGTATCTTTCTAAGGACGAACTTAGACAAACCTTAGAATGAGACTAACGAGACTAACTTGGGAAGAACAAAGCCAAACTTTAGTCTCATTCTAAGGTTTGTGTAAGTTCGTCCCAAGTTAGTCTCTTTCTAAGGACGAACTTAGACAAAACCTTAGAATGGGACTAACGATACTAACTTGGGACGAACAAAGACTAACTTTAGTCTCATTCTAAGCTTTGTCTAAGTTCGTCCCAAGATAGTCTCTTTCTAAGGACGAACTTAGACAAAACATTAGAATGAGACTAACGAGACTAACTTGGGACGAACAAAGACAAACTTTAGTCTCATTCTAAGGTTTGTCTAAGTACGTCCCAAGTTAGACTCTTTCTAAGGACGAACTTAGACAAAACCTTAGAATGAGACTAACGAGACTAACTTGGGACTAACAAAGACGAACCTTAGCCTCATTCTAAGGTTTTTCTAAGTTCGTCCCAAGTTAGTCTCTTTCTAAGGACGTACTTAGACAAAACCTTAGAATGAGACTAACGAGACTAACTTGGGATGAACAAACTTTAGTCTCATTTTTAGGTTTATCTAATTTCATCAAAAGTTAGTCTCTTTCTAAGGGCGAACTTAGACAAAACCATAGAATGAAACTAACAGGACTAACTTGGGACGAACAAAGACAAACTTTAGTCTCATTCTATGGTTTGTCTAAGTTCGTCCCATGTTAGTGTCTTTCTAAGGACGAACTTAGATAAAACCTTAGAATGAGACTAAAGGGACTAACATGGGATGAACAAAGACAAACTTTAGTCTTATTCTAAGGTTTGTCTAAGTTCGTCCCAAGTTAGTCTCTTTCTAAGGACGCACTTAGACAAACCTTAGAATGAGACTAACGAGACTAACTTGGGTTGAACAAAGACAAACTTTAGTCTCATTCTAAGGTTTGTCTAAGTTCGTCCCACGTTAGTCTCTTTCTAAGGACGAACTTAGACAAACCTTAGAATGAGACTAACGAGACTAACTTGGGTTGAACAAAGACAAACTTTAGTCTCATTCTCAGGTTTGTCTAAGTTCATTCCAAGTTAGTGTCTTGATAAGGATGAACTTGGACAAACCTTAGAATGAGACTAACGAGACAAACTTGGGTTGAACAAAGACAAAGTTTAGTCTCATTCTAAGGTTTGTCTAAGTTCGTCCCAAGTTAGTCTCTTTCTAAGGACGAACTTAGACAAACCTTAGAATGAGACTATCGAGACTAACTTGGGTTGAACAAAGACAAACTTTAGTCTCATTCTAAGGTTTGTCTAAGTTCGTCCCAAGTTAGTCTCTTTCTAAGGACGAACTTAGACAAAACCTTAGAATGGGACTAACGAGACTAACTTGGAACGAACAAAGACTAACTTTAGTCTCATTCTAAGGTTTGTCTAAGTTCGTCCCAAGTTAGTCTCTTTCTAAGGACGAACTTAGACAAACCTTAGAATGAGACTAACGAGACTAACTTGGGAAGAACAAAGACAAACTTTAGTCTCATTCTAAGATTTATCTAAGTTCATTCCAAGTTAGTGTCTTTATAAGGACGAACTTAGACAAACCTTAGAATGAGACTAACGAGACTAACTTGGGTTGAACAAAGACAAACTTTAGTCTCATTCTAAGGTTTGTCTAAGATCGTCCCAAGTTAGTCTCTTTCTAAGGACGAACTTAGACAACCCTTAGAAAACGAGACTAACTTGGGAAGAACAAAGACAAACTTTAGTCTCATTCTAAGGTTTGTCTAAGTTCGTCCGAAGTTAGTCTCTTTCTAAGGACGAACTTAGACAAACCCTTAGAATGGGACTAACGAGACTAACTTGGGTTGAACAAAGACACACTTTAGTCTCATTCTAAGGTTTGTCTAAGTTCGTCTCAAGATAGTATCTTTCTAAGGACGAACTTAGACAAACCTTAGAATGAGACTAACGAGACTAACTTGGGAAGAACAAAGCCAAACTTTAGTCTCATTCTAAGGTTTGTGTAAGTTCGTCCCAAGTTAGTCTCTTTCTAAGGACGAACTTAGACAAAACCTTAGAATGGGACAAACGATACTAACTTGGGACGAACAAAGACTAACTTTAGTCTCATTCTAAGGTTTGTCTAAGTTCGTCCCATGTTAGTGTCTTTCTAAGGACGAACTTAGATAAAACCTTAGAATGAGACTAAAGGGACTAACATGGGACGAACAAAGACAAACTTTAGTCTTATTCTAAGGTTTGTCTAAGTTCGTCCCAAGTTAGTCTCTTTCTAAGGACGCACTTAGACAAACCTTAGAATGAGACTAACAAGACTAACTTGGGTTGAACAAAGACAAACTTTAGTCTCATTCTAAGGTTTGTCTAAGTTCGTCCCAAGTTAGTCTCTTTCTAAGGACGAACTTAGACAAACCTTAGAATGAGACTAACGAGACTAACTTGGGAAGAACAAAGACAAACTTTAGTCTCATTCGAAGGTTTGTCTAAGTTTGTCCCAAGTTAGTCTCGTTCCAAGGACGAACTTAGACAAAACCTTAGAATGGGACTAACGAGACTAACTTGGGATGAACAAAGACTAACTTTGGTCTCATTCTAAGGTTTTCTAAGTTCGTCCCAAGATAGTCTCTTTCTAAGGACGAACTTAGACAAAACCTTAGAATGAGACTAACGTGACTAACTTGGGACGAACAAAGAGAAACTTTAGTCTCATTCTAAGGTTTGTCTAAGTTCGTCCCAAGTTAGTCTCTTTCTAAGGACGTATTTAGACAAAACCTTAGAATGGGACTAAGGAGACTAACTTGGGAAGAACAAAGACAAACTTTAGTCTCATTCTAAAGTTTGTCTAAGTTCGTCCCAAGTTAGTCTCTTTCTAAGGACGAACTTAGACAAAACCTTAGAATGGGACTAACGAGACTAACTTGGAACGAACAAAGACTAACTTTAGAATCATTCTAAGGTTGGCTAAGCTCGTCCCAAGATAGTCTCTTTCTAAGGACGAACTTAGACAAAACCTTAGAATGAGACTAACTAGACTAACTTGGGACGAACAAAGACAAACTTTAGTCTCATTCTAAGGTTTGTCTAAGTTCGTCCAAAGTTAGTCTCTTTCTAAGGACGTACTTAGACAAAACCTTAGAATGGGACTAACGAGACTAACTTGCGACGAACAAAGGCTAACCTTAGGCTCATTCCAAGGTTTGTATAAGTTCGTCCCAATTTAGTCTCTTTCTAAGGACGAACTTAGACAAACCTTAGAATGAGACTAACGAGACTAACTTGGGACGAACAAAGACAAACTTTAGTCACATTCTATGGTTTGTCTAAGTTCGTCCCATGTTAGTGTCTTTCTAAGGACGAACTTAGATAAAACCTTAGAATGAGACTAAAGGGACTAACATGGGACGAACAAAGACAAACTTTAGTCTTATTCTAAGGTTTGTCTAAGTTCGTCCCAAGTTAGTCTCTTTCTCAGGACGCACTTAGACAAACCATAGAATGAGACTAACGAGACTACCTTGGGTTGAACAAAGACAAACTTTAGTCTCATTCTAAGGTTTGTCTAAGTTCGTCCCATGTTAGTGTCTTTCTAAGGACGAACTTAGATAAAACCTTAGAATGAGACTAACGGGACTAACATGGGACGAACAAAGACAAACTTTAGTCTCATTCTAAGGTTTGTCTAAGTTCGTCCCAAGTTAGTCTCTTTCTAAGGACGCACTTAGACAAACCTTAGAATGAGACTAATGAGACTAACTTGGGTTGAACAAAGACAAACTTTAGTCTCATTCTAAGGTTTGTCTAAGTTCGTCCCAAGTTAGTCTCTTTCTAAGGACGAACTTAGATAAACCTTAGAATGAGACTAACGAGACTAACTTGGGACGAACAAAGACAAACTTTAGTCACATTCTATGGTTTGTCTATGTTCGTCCCATGTTAGTGTCTTTCTAAGGACAAACTTAGATAAAACCTTAGAATGAGACTAAAGGGACTAACATGGGATGAACAAAGACAAACTTTAGTCTTATTCTAAGGTTTGTCTAAGTTCATCCCAAGTTAGTCTCTTTCTAAGGACGCACTTAGACAAACCTTAGAGTGAGACTAACGAGACTAACATGGGATGAAGAAAGACAAACTTTAGTCTCATTCTAAGGTTTGTCTAAGTTCGTCCCAAGTTAGTCTCTTTCTAAGGACGCACTTAGACAAACCTTAGAATGAGACTAACGAGAATAACTTGGGTTGAACAAAGACAAACTTTAGTCTCATTCTAAGGTTTGTCTAAGTTCGTCCCAAGTTAGTCTCTTTCTAAGGACGAACTTAGACAAACCTTAGAATGAGACTAACGAGACTAACTTGGGAAGAACAAAGACAAACTTTAGTCTCATTCTAAGGTTTGTCTAAGTTCGTCCCAAGTTAGTCTCTTTCTAAGGACGAACTTAGACAAAACCTTAGAATGGGACTAACGAGACTAACTTGGGACGAACAAAGACTAACTTTGGTCTCATTCTAAGGTTTGTCTAAGTTCGTCCCAAGATAGTCTCTTTATAAGGACGAACTTAGACAAAACCTTAGAATGAGACTAACTAGACTAACTTGGGACGAACAAAGACAAACTTTAGTCTCATTCTAAGGTTTGTCTAAGTTCGTCCCAAGTTAGTCTCTTTCTAAGGACGTACTTAGACTAAACCTTAGAATGGGACTAACGAGACTAACTTGGGAAGAACAAAGACAAACTTTAGTCTCATTCTAAGGGTTGTCTAAGTTCGTCCCAAGTTAGTCTCTTTCTAAGGACGAACTTAGACAAAACCTTAGAATGGGACTAACGAGACTAACTTGGAACGAACAAAGACTAACTTTAGTCTCATTCTAAGGTTTGTCTAAGTTCTTCCCAAGATAGTCTCTTTCTAAGGACGAACTTAGACAAAACCTTAGAATGAGACTAACGAGACTAACTTGGGACGAATAAAGACAAACTTTAGTCTCATTCTATGGTTTGTCTAAGTTCGTCCCAAGTTAGTCTCTTTCTAAGGACGTACTTAGACAAAACCTTAGAATGGGACTAACGAGACTAACTTGCGACGAACAAAGGCTAACCTTTGGCTCATTCCAAGGTTTGTATAAGTTCGTCCCAAGTTAGTCTCTTTCTAAGGACGAACTTAGACAAACCTTAGAATGAGACTAACGAGACTAACTTGGGACGAACAATTACAAACTTTAGTCACATTCTATGGTTTGTCTAAGTTCGTCCCATGTTAGTGTCTTTCTAAGGACGAACTTAGATAAAACCTTAGAATGAGACTAACGGGACTAACATGGGACGAACAAAGACAAACTTTAGTCTCATTCTAAGGTTTTTCTAAGTTCGTCCCAAGTTAGTCTCTTTCTAAGGACGCACTTAGACAAACATTAGAATGAGACTAATGAGACTAACTTGGGTTGAACAAAGACACACTTTAGTCTCATTCTAAGGTTTGTCTAAGTTCGTCCCAAGTTAGTCTCTTTCTAAGGACGAACTTAGACAAACCTTATAATGAGACTAACTTGGGAAGAACAAAGACAAACTTTAGTCTCATTCTAAGGTTTGTCTAAGTTCGTCCCAAGTTAGTCTCTTTCTAAGGATGAACTTAGACAAAACCTTAGAATGGGACTAACGAGACTAACTTGGAACGAACAAAGACTAACTTTAGTCTCATTCTATGTTTGGCTAAGTTCGTCCCAAGATCGTCTCTTTCTAAGGACGAACTTAGACAAAACCTTAGAATGAGAATAACGAGACTAACTTGGGACGAACAAAGACAAACTTTAGTCTCATTCTAAGGTTTGTCTAAGTTCGTCCCAAGTTAGTCTCTTTCTGAGGACGTACTTAGACAAAAGCTTAGAATGGGACTAACGAGACTAACTTGGGACGAACAAAGGCTAACCTTAGGCTCATTCCAAGGTTTGTATAAGTTCGTCCCAAGTTAGACTCTTTCTAAGAACGAACTTAGACAAACCTTAGAATGAGACTAACGAGACTAACTTGGGACGAACAACGACAAACTTTTGTCACATTCTATGGTTTGTCTAAGTTCGTCCCATGTTAGTGTCTTTCTAAGGACGAACTTAGATAAAACCTTAGAATGAGACTAAAGGGACTAACATGGGATGAACAAAGACAAACTTTAGTCTCATTCAAAGGTTTGTCTAAGTTCGTCCCAAGTTAGTCTCTTTCTAAGGACGCACTTAGACAAACCTTAGAATGAGACTAACGAGACTAACTTGGGTTGAACAAAGACAAACTTTTGTCTCAATATAAGGTTTGTCTAAGTTCGTCCCAAGTTAGTCTCTTTCTAAGGACGAACTTAGACAAACCTTAGAATGAGACTAACGAGACTAACTTGGGAAGAACAAAGACAAACTTTAGTCTCATTCTACGGTTTGTCTAAGTTCGTCCCAAGTTAGTCTATTTCTAAGGACGAACTTAGACAAAACCTTAGAATGGGACTAACGAGACTAACTTGGGACGAACAAAGACTAACTTTGGTCTCATTCTAAGGTTTGTCTAAGTTCGTCCCAAGATAGTCTTTTTATAAGGGCGAACTTAGACAAAACCTTAGAATGAGACTAACGAGACTAACTTGGGACGAACAAAGACAAACTTTAGTCTCATTCTAAGGTTTGTCTAAGTTCGTCCCAAGTTAGTCTCTTTCTAAGGACATACTTAGACAAAACCTTAGAATGGGACTAACGAGACTAACTTGGGAAGAACAAAGACAAACTTTAGTCTCATTCTATGGTTTGTCTAAGTTTGTCCCAAGTTAGTCTCTTTCTAAGGACGAACTTAGACAAAACCTTAGAATGGGGCTAACGAGACTAACTTGGAACGAACAAAGACTAACTTCAGTCTCATTCTAAGGTTTGTCTAAGTCGTCCCAAGATAGTCTCTTTCTAAGGACGAACTTAGACAAAACCTTAGAATGAGACTAACGAGACTAACTTGGGACGAACAAAGACAAACTTTAGTCTCATTCTAAGGTTTGTCTAAGTTCGTCCCAAGTTAGTCTCTTTCTAAGGACGCACTTAGACAAACTATAGAATGAGACTAACGAGACTAACTTGGGTTGAACAGAGACAAACTTTAGTCTCATTCTAAGGTTTGTCTAAGTTCGTCCCAAGTTAGTCTCTTTCTAAGGACGAACTTAGACAAACCTTAGAATGAGACTAACGAGACTAACTTGGGAAGAACAAAGACAAACTTTGGTCTCATTCTAAGGTTTGTCTAAGTTCGTCCCAAGATAGTCTCTTTATAAGGACGAACTTAGACAAAACCTTAGAATGAGACTAACGAGACTAACTTGGGACGAACAAAGACAAACTTTAGTCTCATTCTAAGGTTTGTCTAAGTTCGTCCCAAGTTAGTCTCTTTCTAAGGATGTACTTAGACAAAACCTTAGAATGGGACTAACGAGACTAACTTGGGAAGAACAAAGACAAACTTTAGTCTCATTCTAAGGGTTGTCTAAGTTCGTCCCAAGTTAGTCTCTTTCTAAGGTCGAACTTAGACAAAACCTTAGAATGGGACTAACGAGACTAACTTGGAACGAACAAAGACTAACTTTAGTCTCATTCTAAGGTTTGTCTAAGTTCTTCCCAAGATAGTCTCTTTCTAAGGACGAACTTAGACAAAACCTTAGAATGAGACTAACGAGACTAACTTGGGACGAACAAAGACAAACTTTAGTCTCATTCTAAGGTTTGTCTAAGTTCGTCCCAAGTTAGTCTCTTTCTAAGGACGTACTTAGACAAAATCTTAGAATGGGACTAACGAGACTAACTTGCGACGAACAAAGGCTAACCTTTGGCTCATTCCAAGGTTTGTATAAGTTCGTCCCAAGTTAGTCTCTTTCTAAGGACGAACTTAGACAAACCTTAGAATGAGACTAACGAGACTAACTTGGGACGAACAATTACAAACTTTAGTCACATTCTATGGTTTGTCTAAGTTCGTCCCATGTTAGTGTCTTTCTAAGGACGAACTTAGATAAAACCTTAGAATGAGACTAATGGGACTAACATGGGACGAACAAAAACAAACTTTAGTCTCATTCTAAGGTTTTTCTAAGTTCGTCCCAAGTTAGTCTCTTTCTAAGGACGCACTTAGACAAACCTTAGAATGAGACTAATGAGACTAACTTGGGTTGAACAAAGACACACTTTAGTCTCATTCTAAGGTTTGTCTAAGTTCGTCCCAAGTTAGTCTCTTTCTAAGGAAGAACTTAGACAAACCTTAGAATGAGACTAACGAGACTAACTTGGGAAGAACAAAGACAAACTTTAGTCTCATTCTAAGGTTTGTCTAAGTTCGTCCCAAGTTAGTCTCTTTCTAAGGACGAACTTAGACAAAACCTTAGAATGGGACTAACGAGACTAACTTGGAACGAACAAAGACTAACTTTAGTCTCATTCTATGTATGGCTAAGTTCGTCCCAAGATAGTCTCTTTCTAAGGACGAACTTAGACAAAGCCTTAGAATGAGACTAACGAGACTAACTTGGGACGAACAAAGACAAACTTTAGTCTCATTCTAAGGTTTGTCTAAGTTCGTCCCAAGTTAGTCTCTTTCTGAGGACGTACTTAGACAAAAGCTTAGAATGGGACTAACGAGACTAACTTGGGACGAACAAAGGCTAATCTTAGGCTCATTCCAAGGTTTGTATAAGTTCGTCCCAAGTTAGTCTCTTTCTAAGAACGAACTTAGACAAACCTTAGAATGAGACTAGCGAGACTAACTTGGGACGAACAACGACAAACTTTTGTCACATTCTATGGTTTGTCTAAGTTCGTCCCATGTTAGTGTCTTTCTAAGGACGAACTTAGATAAAACCTTAGAATGAGACTAAAGGGACTAACATGGGATGAACAAAGACAAACTTTAGTCTCATTCTAAGGTTTGTCTAAGTTCGTCCCAAGTTAGTCTCTTTCTAAGGACGCACTTAGACAAACCTTAGAATGAGACTAACGAGACTAACTTGGGTTGAACAAAGACAAACTTTTGTCTCAATATAAGGTTTGTCTAAGTTCGTCCCAAGTTAGTCTCTTTCTAAGGACGAACTTAGACAAACCTTAGAATGAGACTAACGAGACTAACTTGGGAAGAACAAAGACAAACTTTAGTCTCATTCTACGGTTTGTCTAAGTTCGTCCCAAGTTAGTCTCTTTCTAAGGACGTACTTAGACAAAACCTTAGAATGGGACTAACGAGACTAACTTGGGAAGAACAAAGACAAACTTTAGTCTCATTCTAAGGTTTGTCTAAGTTTGTCCCAAGTTAGTCTCTTTCTAAGGACGAACTTAGACAAAACCTTAGAATGGGACTAACGAGACTAACTTGGAACGAACAAAGACTAACTTTAGTCTCATTCTAAGGTTTGTCTAAGTTCGTCCCAAGATAGTCTCTTTCTAAGGACGAACTTAGACAAAACCTTAGAATGAGACTAACGAGACTAACTTGGGACAAACAAAGACAAACTTTAGTCTCATTCTAAGGTTTGTCTAAGTTCGTCCCAAGTTAGTCTCTTTCTAAGGACGCACTTAGACAAACCTTAGAATGAGACTAACGAGACTAACTTGGGTTGAACAAAGACAAACTTTAGTCTCATTCTAAGGTTTGTCTAAGTTCGTCCCAAGTTAGTCTCTTTCTAAGGACGAACTTAGACAAACCTTGGAATGAGACTAACGAGACTAACTTGGGAAGAACAAAGACAAACTTTAGTCTCATTCTAAGGTTTGTCTAAGTTCGTCCCAAGTTAGTCTCTTTCTAAGGACGAACTTAGACAAAATCTTAGAATGGGACTAATGAGACTAACTTGGGACGAACAAAGACTAACTTTGGTCTCATTCTAAGGTTTGTCTAAGTTCGTCCCAAGATAGTCTCTTTATAAGGACGAACTTAGACAAAACCTTAGAATGAGACTAACGAGACTAACTTGGGACGAACAAAGACAAACTTTAGTCTCATTCTAAGGTTTGTCTAAGTTTGTCCCAAGTTAGTCTCTTTCTAAGGACGTACTTAGACAAAACCTTAGAATGGGACTAACGAGACTAACTTGGGAAGAACAAAGACAAACTTTAGTCTCATTCTAAGGGTTGTCTAAGTTCGTCCCAAGTTAGTCTCTTTCTAAGGACGAACTTAGACAAAACCTTAGAATGGGACTAACGAGACTAACTTGGAACGAACAAAGACTAACTTTAGTCTCATTCTAAGGTTTGTCTAAGTTCTTCCCAAGATAGTCTCTTTCTAAGGACGAACTTAGACAAAACCTTAGAATGAGACTAACGAGACTAACTTGGGACGAACAAAGACAAACTTTAGTCTCATTCTAAGGTTTGTCTAAGTTCGTCCCAAGTTAGTCTCTTTCTAAGGACGTACTTAGACAAAACCTTAGAATGGGACTAACGAGACTAACTTGCGACGAACAAAGGCTAACCTTTGGCTCATTCCAAGGTTTGTATAAGTTCGTCCCAAGTTAGTCTCTTTCTAAGGACGAACTTAGACAAACCTTAGAATGAGACTAACGAGACTAACTTGGGACGAACAATTACAAACTTTAGTCACATTCTATGGTTTGTCTAAGTTCGTCCCATGTTAGTGTCTTTCTAAGGACGAACTTAGATAAAACCTTAGAATGAGACTAACGGGACTAACATGGGATGAACAAAGACAAACTTTAGTCTCATTCTAAGGTTTTTCTAAGTTCGTCCCAAGTTAGTCTCTTTCTAAGCACGCACTTAGACAAACCTTAGAATGAGACTAATGAGACTAACTTGGGTTGAACAAAGACACACTTTAATCTCATTCTAAGGTTTGTCTAAGTTCGTCCCAAGTTAGTCTCTTTCTAAGGACGAACTTAGACAAACCTTAGAATGAGACTAACGAGACTAACTTGGGAAGAACAAAGACAAACTTTAGTCTCATTCTAAGGTTTGTCTAAGTTCGTCCCAAGTTAGTCTCTTTCTAAGGACGAACTTAGACAAAACCTTAGAATGGGACTAACGAGACTAACTTGGAACGAACAAAGACTAACTTTAGTCTCATTCTATGTTTGGCTAAGTTCGTCCCAAGATAGTCTCTTTCTAAGGACGAACTTAGACAAAACCTTAGAATGAGACTAACGAGACTAACTTGGGACGAACAAAGACAAACTTTAGTCTCATTCTATGGTTTGTCTAAGTTCGTCCCAAGTTAGTCTCTTTCTGAGGACGTACTTAGACAAAAGCTTAGAATGGGACTAACGAGACTAACTTGGGACGAACAAAGGCTAATCTTAGGCTCATTCCAAGGTTTGTATAAGTTCGTCCCAAGTTAGTCTCTTTCTAAGAACGAACTTAGACAAACCTTAGAATGAGACTAACGAGAATAACTTGGGACGAACAACGACAAACTTTTGTCACATTCTATGGTTTGTCTAAGTTCGTCCCATGTTAGTGTCTTTCTAAGGACGAACTTAGATAAAACCTTAGAATGAGACTAAAGGGACTAACATGGGATGAACAAAGACAAACTTTAGTCTCATTCTAAGGTTTGTCTAAGTTCGTCCCAAGTTAGTCTCTTTCTAAGGACGCACTTAGACAAACCTTAGAATGAGACTAACGAGACTAACTTGGGTTGAACAAAGACAAACTTTTGTCTCAATATAAGGTTTGTCTAAGTTCGTCCCAAGTTAGTATCTTTCTAAGGACGAACTTAGACAAACCTTAGAATGAGACTAACGAGACTAACTTGGGAAGAACAAAGACAAACTTTAGTCTCATTCTACGGTTTGTCTAAGTTCGTCCCAAGTTAGTCTCTTTCTAAGGACGAACTTAGACAAAACCTTAGAATGGGACTAACGAGACTAACTTGGGACGAACAAAGACTAACTTTGGTCTCATTCTAAGGTTTGTCTAAGTTCGTCCCAAGATAGTCTCTTTATAAGGACGAACTTAGACAAAACCTTAGAATGAGACTAACGAGACTAACTTGGGACGAACAAAGACAAACTTTAGTCTCATTCTAAGGTTTGTCTAAGTTCGTCCCAAGTTAGTCTCTTTCTAAGGACGTACTTAGACAAAACCTTAGAATGGGACTAACGAGACTAACTTGGGAAGAACAAAGACAAACTTTAGTCTCATTCTAAGGTTTGTCTAAGTTTGTCCCAAGTTAGTCTCTTTCTAAGGACGAACTTAGACAAAACCTTAGAATGGGACTAACGAGACTAACTTGGAACGAACAAAGACTAACTTTAGTCTCATTCTAAGGTTTGTCTAAGTTCGTCCCAAGATAGTCTCTTTCTAAGGACGAACTTAGACAAAACCTTAGAATGAGACTAACGAGACTAACTTGGGACGAACAAAGACAAACTTTAGTCTCATTCTAAGGTTTGTCTAAGTTCGTCCCAAGTTAGTCTCTTTCTAAGGACGTACTTAGACAAAACCTTAGAATGGGACTAACGAGACTAACTTGCGACGAAGAAAGGCTAACCTTAGGCTCATTCCAAGGTTTGTATAAGTTCGTCCCAAGTTAGTCTCTTTCTAAGGACGAACTTAGACAAACCTTGGAATGAGACTAACGAGACTAACTTGGGACGAACAAAGACAAACTTTAGTCACATTCTATGGTTTGTCTAAGTTCGTCCCATGTTAGTGTCTTTCTAAGGACGAACTTAGATAAAACCTTAGAATGAGACTAACAGGACTAACATGGGACGAACAAAGACAAACTTTAGTCTCATTCTAAGGTTTGTCTCAGTTCGTCCCAAGTTAGTCTCTTTCTAAGGACGCACTTAGACGAACCTTAGAATGAGACTAATGAGACTAACTTGGGTTGAACAAAGACAAACTTTAGTCTCATTCTAAGGTTTGTCTAAGTTCGTCCCAAGTTAGTCTCTTTCTAAGGACGAACTTAGACAAACCTTAGAATGAGACTAACGAGACTAACTTGGGACGAACAAAGACAAACTTTAGTCACATTTTATGGTTTGTCTAAGTTCGTCCCATGTTAGTGTCTTTCTAAGGACAAACTTAGATAAAACCTTAGAATGAGACTAAAGGGACTAACATGGGATGAACAAAGACAAACTTTAGTCTTATTCTAAGGTTTGTCTAAGTTCGTCCCAAGTTAGTCTCTTTCTAAGGACGCACTTAGACAGACCTTAGAATGAGACTAACGAGACTAACTTAGGTTGAATAAAGACAAACTTTAGTCTCATTCTAAGGTTTGTCTAAGTTCGTCCCAAGTTAGTCTCTTTCTAAGGACGAACTTAGACAAACCTTAGAATGTGACTAACGAGACTAACTTGGAAAGAACAAAGACAAACTTTAGTCTCATTCTAAGGTTTGTCTAAGTTCGTCCCAAGTTAGTCTCTTTCTAAGGACGAACTTAGACAAAACCTTAGAATGGGACTAACGAGACTAACTTGGGACGAACAAAGACAAACTTTAGTCTCATTCTAAGGTTTGTCTAAGTTCGTCCCAAGTTAGTCTCTTTCTAAGGACGAACTTAGACAAACCTTAGAATGAGACTAACGAGACTAACTTGGGAAGAACAAAGACAAATTTTAGTCTCATTCTAACGAGACTAACTTGGGATGAGACTAACAGGACTACCTTGGGACGAACAAAGGCTAACCTTAGGCTCATTCCAAGGTTTGTCTAAGTTCGTCCCAAGTTAGTCTCTTTCTAAGGACGAACTTAGACAAACCTGAGAATGAGACTAACGAGACTAACTTGGGACGAACAATGACAAACTTTAGTCACATTTTATGGTTTGTCTAAGTTCGTCCCATGTTAGTGTCTTTCTAAGGATGAACTTAGATAAAACCTTAGAATGAGACTAACGGGACTAACATGGGACGAACAAAGACAAACTTTAGTCTCATTCTAAGGTTTGTCTAAGTTCGTCCCAAGTTAGTCTCTTTCTAAGGACGCACTTTGAAGTTCCCTTGAAGTGGCATGTATTTGGCAAAACATAGTTCGACAGTTCGAGCAGGTGTTCAGGGGGAGTTCGAACAATATCCTGTACATCGTGATCAAGACATAGGGGATATTTCCCGGAAGATATTGGACAGCGAAGATTTCAACAAGTGGAAGTCTTTGTTCGTCCCAAGTTAGTCTAGTTAGTCTCATTCTATGGTTTTGTCTAAGTACGTCCTTAGAAAGAGACTAACTTGGGACAAACTTAGACAAACCTTAGAATGAGACTAAAGTTTGTCATTGTTCGTCCTAAGTTTGTCTCGTTAGTCTCATTCTAAGGTTTATCTAAGTTCGTCCTCAGAAAGAGACTAACTTGGGACGAACTTAGACAAACCTTAGAATGAGACTAAAGTTTGTCTTTGTTCATCCAAAGTTAGTCTTGTTAGTCTCATTCTAAGGTTTTGTCTAAGTTCGTCCTTAGAAAGAGAATATCTTGGGACGAACTTAGACAAACCTTAGAATGAGACTAAAGTTTGTCTTTGTTCAACCCAAGTTAGTCTCGTTAGTCTCATTCTAAGGTTTGTCTAAGTCCGTTCCAAGATATTCTCTTTGTATGGACGAACTTAGACAAACCTTAGAATGAGACTAAAGTTAGTCTTTGTTCGTCCCAAGTTAGTCTCGTTAGTCCCATTCTAAGGTTTTGTCTAAGTTCGTCCTTAGAAAGAGACTAACTTGGGACGAACTTAGACAAACCTTAGAATGAGACTAAAGTTTGTCTTTGTTCGTCCCAAGTTAGTCCTGTTAGTCTCATTCTATGGTTTTGTCTATGTTCGCCCTTAGAAAGAGACTAACTTTTGACGAAATTAGATAAACCTTAGAATGAGACTAAAGTTTGTCTTTGTTCGTCCCAAGTTAGTCTCGTTAGTCTCATTCTAAGGTTTTGTCTAAGTACGTCCTTAGAAAGAGACTAACTTGGGACGAACTTAGACAAACCTTAGAATGAGACTAAGGTTCGTCTTTGTTAGTCCCAAGTTAGTCTCGTTAGTCTCATTCTAAGGTTTTGTCTAAGTTCGTCCTTAGAGAGAGTGTAAATTGGGACGAACTTAGACAAACCTTAGAATGAGACTAAAGTTTGTCTTTGTTCGTCCCAAGTTAGTCTCGTTAGTCTCATTCTAAGGTTTTGTCTAAGTTCGTCCTTAGAAAGTGACTATCTTGGGACGAACTTAGATGAACCTTAGAATGAGACTAAAGTTAGTCTTCGTTCATCCTAAGTTAGTCTCGTTAGTCTCATTCTAAGGTTTTGTCTAAGTTCATCCTTAGAAAGAGACTATTTTGGGACGAACTTAGACAACCCTTTGAATGAGACTAAAGTTTGTCTTTGTTCATCCTAAGTTAGTCTCGTTAGTCTCATTCTAAGGTTTTGTCTATGTTCGTCCTTAGAAAGAGACTAACTTGGGACGAACTTAGACAAACCTTAGAATGAGACTAAAGTTTGTCTTTGTTCGTCCCAACTTAGTCCGTTAGTCTAATTCTATGGGTTTGTCTAAGTTAGTCCTTAGAAAGAGTCTAACTTGGGACGAACTTAGACAAACCTTAGAATGAGACTAAAGTTTGTCTTTGTTCGTCCCAAGTTAGTCCCGTTAGTCTCATTCTAAGGTTTTATCTAAGTTCGTCCTTAGAAAGACACTAACATGGGACGAACTTAAACAAACCATAGAATGTGACTAAAGTTTGTCTTTGTTCGTCCCAAGTTAGTCTCGTTAGTCTCATTCTAAGGTTTTGTCTAAGTTCGTCCTTAGAAAGAGACTATCTTGGGACGAACTTAGACGAACCTTAGAATGAGACTAAAGTTAGTCTTTGTTCGTCCCAAGTTAGTCTCGTTAGTCTCATTCTAAGGTTTGTCTAAGTTCGTCCTTAGAAAGAGACTAACTTGGGACGAAGTTAGACAAACCTTAGAATGAGACTAAAGTTTGTCTTTGTTCGTCCCAAGTTAGTTTGGTTAGTCTCATTCTAAGGTTTTATCTAAGTTCGTCCTTAGAAAGACACTAACATGGGACGAACTTAGACAAACCATAGAATGTGACTAAAGTTTGTCTTTGTTCGTCCCAAGTTAGTCTCGTTAGTCTCATTCTAAGGTTTGTCTAAGTTCGTCCTTAGAAAGAGACTAACTTGGGACGAACTTAGACAAACCTTGGAATGAGACTAAAGTTTGTCTTTGTTCGTCCCAAGTTAGTCTCGTTAGTCTCATTTAAGGTTTTGTCTAAGTTCGTCCTTAGAAAGAGACTATCTTGGGACGAACTTAGACAAACCTTAGAATGAGACTAAAGTTTGTCTTTGTTCTTCCCAAGTTTGTCTCGTTGGTCTCATTCTAAGGTTTGTCTAAGTTCATCCTTAGAAAGAGACTAACTTGGGACGAACTTAGACAAACCTTAGAATGAGACTAAAGTTTGTCTTTGTTCTTCCTAAGTTAGTCTCGTTAGTCTCATTCTAAGGTTTGTCTAAGTTCGTCCTTAGAAAGAGACTAACTTGGGACGAACTTAGACAAACCTTAGAATGAGACTAAAGTTTGTCTTTGTTCGTCCCAAGTTAGTCCGTTAGTCTAATCCTATGGGTTTGTCTAAGTTCGTCCTTACAAAGAGACTAACTTGGGACGAACTTAGACAAACTTTAGTATGAGACTAAAGTTTGTCTTTGTTCGTCCCAAGTTAGTCCCGTTAGTCTCATTCTAAGGTTTTTTCTAAGTTCGTCCTAGAAAGACACTGACATGGGATGAACTTAAACAAACCATAGAATGTGATTAAAGTTTGTCTTTGTTCGTCCCAAGTTAGTCTCGTTAGTCTCTTTCTAAAGTTTGTCTAAGTTCGTCCTTAGAAAGAGACTAACTTGGGACGAACTTAGACAAACCTTAGAATGAGACTAAAGTTAGTCTTTGTTCGTTCCAAGTTAGTCTCGTTAGTCCCATTATAAGGTTTTGTCTAAGTTCGTCCTTAGAAAGAGACTAACTTGGGACGAACTTAGACAAACCTTAGAATGAGACTAAAGTTTGTCTTTGTTCTTCCCAAGTTAGTCTCGTTAGTCTCATTCGAAGGTTTGTCTAAGTTCGTCCTTAGAAAGAGACTAACTTGGGACGAACTAAGACAAACCTTAGAATGAGACTAAAGTTTGTCTTTGTTCGTCCCAACTTAGTCCGTTAGTCTAATTCTATGGGTTTGTCTAAGTTAGTCCTTAGAAAGAGTCCAACTTGGGACGAACTTAGACAAACCTCAGAATGAGACTAAAGTTTGTCTTTGTTCGTCCCAAGTTAGTCCCGTTAGTCTCATTCTAAGGTTTTATCTAAGTTCATCCTTAGAAAGACACTAACATGGGACGAACTTAAACAAACCATAGAATGTGACTAAAGTTTGTCTTTGTTCGTCCCAAGTTAGTCTCGTTAGTCTCATTCTAAGGTTTTGTCTAAGTTCGTCCTTAGAAAGAGACTATCTTGGGACGAACTTAGACGAACCTTAGAATGAGACTAAAGTTAGTCTTTGTTCGTCCCAAGTTAGTCTCGTTAGTCTCATTCTAAGGTTTGTCTAAGTTCGTCCTTAGAAAGAGACTAACTTGGGACGAACTTAGACAAACCTTAGAATGAGACTAAAGTTTGTCTTTGTTCGTCCCAAGTTAGTTTGGTTAGTCTCATTCTAAGGTTTTATCTAAGTTCGTCCTTAGAAAGACACTAACATGGGACGAACTTAGACAAACCATAGAATGTGACTAAAGTTTGTCTTTTTTCGTCCCAAGTTAGTCTCGTTAGTGTCATTCTAAGGTTTGTCTAAGTTCGTCCTTAGAAAGAGACTAACTTGGGACGAACTTAGACAAACCTTGGAATGAGACTAAAGTTTGTCTTTGTTCGTCCCAAGTTAGTCTCGTTAGTCTCATTTAAGGTTTTGTCTAAGTTCATCCTTAGAAAGAGACTATCTTGGGACGAACTTAGACAAACCTTAGAATGAGACTAAAGTTTGTCTTTGTTCTTCCCAAGTTAGTCTTGTTAGTCTCATTCTAAGGTTTGTCTAAGTTCGTCCTTAGAAAGAGACTAACTTGGGACGAACTTAGACAAACCTTAGAATGAGACTAAAGTTTGTCTTTGTTCTGCCCAAGTTAGTCTCGTTAGTCTCATTCTAAGGTTTGTCTAAGTTCGTCCTTAGAAAGAGACTAACTTGGGACGAACTTAGACAAACCTTAGAATGAGACTAAAGTTTGTCTTTGTTCGTCCCAAGTTAGTCCGTTAGTCTAATTCTATGGGTTTGTCTAAGTTCGTCCTTAGAAAGAGACAAACTTGGGACGAACTTAGACAAACTTTAGAATGAGACTAAAGTTTGTCTTTGTTCGTCCCAAGTTAGTCCCGTTAGTCTCATTCTAAGGTTTTATCTAAGTTCATCCTTAGAAAGACACTGACATGGGACGAACATAAACAAACCATAGAATGAGACTAAAGTTAGTCTTTGTTCGTCCCAAGTTAGTCTCGTTAGTCTCATTTAAGGTTTTGTCTAAGTTCGTCCTTAGAAAGAGACTATCTTGGGACGAACTTAGACAAACCTTAGAATGAGACTAAAGTTAGTCTTTGTTCGTTCCAAGTTAGTCTCGTTAGTCCCATTATAAGGTTTTGTCTAAGTTCATCCTTAGAAAGAGACTAACTTGGGACGAACTTAGACAAACCTTAGAATGAGACTAAAGTTTGTCTTTGTTCTTCCCAAGTTAGTCTCGTTAGTCTCATTCGAAGGTTTGTCTAAGTTCGTCCTTAGAAAGAGACTAACTTGGGACGAACTAAGACAAACCTTAGAATGAGACTAAAGTTTGTCTTTGTTCTACCCAACTTAGTCCGTTAGTCTAATTCTATGGGTTTGTCTAAGTTAGTCCTTAGAAAGAGTCTAACTTGGGACGAACTTAGACAAACCTTAGAATGAGACTAAAGTTTGTCTTTGTTCGTCCCAAGTTAGTCCCGTTAGTCTCATTCTAAGGTTTTATCTAAGTTCGTCCTTAGAAAGACACTAACATGGGACGAACTTAAACAAACCATAGAATGTGACTAAAGTTTGTCTTTGTTCGTCCCAAGTTAGTCTCGTTAGTCTCATTCTAAGGTTTTGTCTAAGTTCGTCCTTAGAAAGAGACTATCTTGGGACGAACTTAGACGAACCTTAGAATGAGACTAAAGTTAGTCTTTGTTCGTCCCAAGTTAGTCTCGTTAGTCTCATTCTAAGGTTTGTCTAAGTTCGTCCTTAGAAAGAGACTAACTTGGGACGAACTTAGACAAACCTTAGAATGAGACTAAAGTTTGTCTTTGTTCGTCCCAAGTTAGTTTGGTTAGTCTCATTCTAAGGTTTTATCTAAGTTCGTCCTTAGAAAGACACTAACATGGGACGAACTTAGATAAACCATAGAATGTGACTAAAGTTTGTCTTTTTTCGTCCCAAGTTAGTCTCGTTAGTGTCATTCTAAGGTTTGTCTAAGTTCGTCCTTAGAAAGAGACTAACTTGGGACAAACTTAGACAAACCTTGGAATGAGACTAAAGTTTGTCTTTGTTCGTCCCAAGTTAGTCTCGTTAGTCTCATTTAAGGTTTTGTCTAAGTTCGTCCTTAGAAAGAGACTATCTTGGGACGAACTTAGACAAACCTTAGAATGAGACTAAAGTTTGTCTTTGTTCTTCCCAAGTTAGTCTTGTTAGTCTCATTCTAAGGTTTGTCTAAGTTCGTCCTTAGAAAGAGACTAACTTGGGACGAACTTAGACAAACCTTAGAATGAGACTAAAGTTTGTCTTTGTTCTGCCCAAGTTAGTCTCGTTAGTCTCGTTCTAAGGTTTGTCTAAGTTCGTCCTTAGAAAGAGACTAACTTGGGACGAACTTAGACAAACCTTAGAATGAGACTAAAGTTTGTCTTTGTTCGTCCCAAGTTAGTCCGTTAGTCTAATTCTATGGGTTTGTCTAAGTTCGTCCTTAGAAAGAGACTAACTTGGGACGAACTTAGACAAACTTTAGAATGAGACTAAAGTTTGTCTTTGTTCGTCCCAAGTTAGTCCCGTTAGTCTCATTCTAAGGTTTTATCTAAGTTCGTCCTTAGAAAGACACTGACATGGGACAAACTTAAACAAACCATAGAATGTGATTAAAGTTTGTCTTTGTTCGTCCCAAGTTAGTCTCGTTAGTCTCATTCTAAGGTTTGTCTAAGTTCGTCCTTAGAAAGAGACTAACTTGGGACGAACTTAGACAAACCTTAGAATGAGACTAAAGTTAGTCTTTGTTCGTTCCAAGTTAGTCTCGTTAGTCCCATTCTACGGTTTTGTCCAAGTTCGTCCTTAGAAAGAGACTAACTTGGGACGAACTTAGACAAACCTTAGAATGAGACTAAAGTTTTTCTTTGTTCTTCCCAAGTTAGTCTCGTTAGTCTCATTCGAAGGTTTGTCTAAGTTCGTCCTTAGAAAGAGACTAACTTGGGACGAACTTAGACAAACCTCAGAATGAGACTAAAGTTTGTCATTGTTGGTCCCAAGTTAGTCCGTTAGTCTAATTCTATGGGTTTGTCTAAGTTAGTCCTTAGAAAGAGTCTAACTTGGGACGAACTTAGACAAACCTTAGAATGAGACTAAAGTTTATCTTTGTTCGTCCCAAGTTAGTCCCGTTAGTCTCATTCTAAGGTTTTATCTAAGGTCGTCCTTAGAAAGACACTAACATGGGACGAACTTAAACAAACCATAGAATGTGACTAAAGTTTGTCTTTGTTCGTCCCAAGTTAGTCTCGTTAGTCTCATTCTAAGGTTTTGTCTAAGTTCGTCCTTAGAAAGAGACTATGTTGGGACGAACTTAGACGAACCTTAGAATGAGACTAAAGTTAGTCTTTGTTCGTCCCAAGTTAGTCTCGTTAGTCTCATTCTAAGGTTTGTCTAAGTTCGTCCTTAGAAAGAGACTAACTTGGGACGAACTTAGACAAACCTTGGAATGAGCCTAAGGTTAGCCTTTGTTCGTCGCAAGTTAGTCTCGTTTTTCCCATTCTAAGGTTTTGTCTAAGTACGTCCTTAGAAAGAGACTAACTTGGGACGAACTTAGACAAACCTTAGAATGAGACTAAAGTTTGTCTTTGTTCGTCCCAAGTTAGTCTCGTTAGTCCCATTCTAAGGTTTTGTCTAAGTTCGTCCTTAGAAAGAGACTAACTTGGGACGAACTTAGACAAACCTTAGAATGAGACAAAAGTTTGTCTTTGTTCTTCCCAAGTTAGTCTCGTTAGTCTCATTCTAAGGTTTGTCTAAGTTCGTCCTTAGAAAGAGACTAACTTTGGATGAACTTAGACAAACCTTAGAATGAGACTAAAGTTTGTCTTTGTTCAACCTAAGTTAGTCTCGTTAGTCTTATTCTAAGGTTTGTCTAAGTGCGTCCTTAGAAAGAGACTAACTTGGGACGAACTTAGACAAACCTTAGAATGAGACTAAAGTTTGTCTTTGTTCGTCCCATGTTAGTCCCGTTAGTCTCATTCTAAGGTTTTATCTAAGTTCGTCCTTAGAAAGACACTAACATGGGACGAACTTTGACAAACCATAGAATGTGACTAAAGTTTGTCTTTGTTCGTCCCAAGTTAGTTTCGTTAGTCTCATTCTAAGGTTTCTAAGTTCATCCTTAGAAAGAGACTAACTAGGGACGAACTTAGACAAACCCTGGAATGAGCCTAAGGTAAGCCTTTGTTCGTCGCAAGTTAGTCTCGTTAGTCCCATTCTAAGGTTTTGTCTAAGTACGTCCTTAGAAAGAGACTAACTTGGGATGAACTTAGACGAACCTTAGAATGAGACTAAAGTTAGTCTTTGTTCGTCCCAAGTTAGTCTCGTTAGTCTCATTCTAAGGTTTTGTCTAAGTTCGTCCTTAGAAAGAGACTAACTTGGGACGAAGTTAGACAAACCTTAGAATGAGACTAAATTTTGTCTTTGTTCGTCCCAAGTTAGTCTCGTTAGTCCCTTTCTAAGGTTTTGTCTAATTTCGTCCTTAGAAAGAGACTAACTTGGGACGAACTTAGACAAACCTTAGAATGAGACTAACGAGACTAACTTGGGACGAACAAAGACAAACCTTAGTCACATTCTATGGTTTGTCTAAGTTCATCCCATGTTAGTGTCTTTCGAAGGACGAACTTAGATAAAACCTTAGAATGAGACTAACGGGACTAACATGGGACGAACAAAGACAAACTTTAGTCTCATTCTAAGGTTTTCTAAGGACGCACTTAGACAAAACCTTAGAATGAGACTAACGAGACTAACTTGGGACGAACAAAGACAAACTTTAGTCTCATTCTAATGTTTGTCTAAGTTCGTCCCAAGTTAGTCTCTTTCTAAGGACGAACTTAGACAAACCTTAGAATGAGACTAACGAGACTTACTTGGGACGAACAAAGACAAACTTTAGTCTCATTCAAAGGTTTGTCTAAGTTCAACCCAACTTAGTCTCTTTCTAAGGACGAACTTAGAGAAAACCTTAGAATGGGACTAACGAGACTAACTTGCGACGAACAAAGGCTAACCTTAGGCTCATTCTAAGGTTTGTCTAAGTTCGTCCCAAGTTAGTCTCTTTCTAATGACGAACTTAGACAAACCTTAGAATGAGACTAACGAGACTAACTTGGGATGAACAAAGACAAACTTTAGTCACATTCTAATGTTTGTCTAAGTTCGTCCCATGTTAGTGTCTTTCTAAGGACGAACTTAGATAAAACCTTAGAATGAGACTAACGAGACTAACTTGGGACGAACAAAGACAAACTTTAGTCACATTCTAAGGTTTGTCTAAGTTCGTCCCAAGTTAGTCTCTTTCTAAGGATGAACTTAGACAAACCTTAGAATGAGACTTACGAGACTAACTTGGGAAGAACAAAGACAAACTTTAGTCTCATTCTAAGGTTTGTCTAAGTTCGTCCCAAGTTAGTCTCTTTCTAAGGACGAACTTAGACATAACCGTAGAATGGGACTAACGTGACTAACTTGGAACGAACGAAGACAAACTTTAATCTCATTCTAAGGTTTGTCTAAGTTCGTCCCAAGATAGTCTCTTTCTAAGGACGAACTTAGACAAAACCATAGAATGAGACTAACGAGACTAACTTGGGACAACAAAGACAAACTTTAGTCTCATTCTATGGTTTGTCTAAGTTCGTCCCAAGTTAGACTCTTTCTTAGGACGAACTTAGACAAAACCTTAGAATGAGACTAACGAGACTAACTTGGGACTAACAAAGACGAACCTTAGTCTCATTCTAAGGTTTGTCTAAGTTCGTCCCAAGTTAATCTCTTTCTAAGGACGTACTTAGACAAAACCTTAGAATGAGACTAAGGAGACTAACTTGGGACGAACAAAGACAAACTTTAGTCTTATTCTAAGGTTTATCAAATTTCGTCAAAAGTAAGTCTCTTTCTAAGGGCGAAGTTAGACAAAACCATAGAATGAGACTAACAGGACTAACTTGGGACGAACAAAGACAAACTTTAGTCTCATTCTAAGGTTTGTCTAAGTTCGTTCCAAGTTAGTGTCTTTATCAGGACGAACTTAGACAAACCTTAGAATGAGACTAACGAGACTAACTTGGGTTGAACAAAGAGAAACTTTAGTCTCATTCTTTGGTTTGTCTAAGTTCGTCCCAAGTTAGTCTCTTTCTAAGGACGAACTTAGACAAAACCTTAGAATGGGACTAACGAGAATAATTTGGGACGAACAAAGACTAACTTTAGTCTCATTCTAAGGTTTGTCTAAGTTCGTCACAAGATAGTCACTTTCTAAGGATGAACTTAGACAAACCTTAGAATGAGACTAACGCGACTAAATTGGGACGAACAAAGACTAACCTTAGTCTCATTCTAAGGTTTGTCTAAAGTTCGTCCCAAGTTAGTCTCTTTTTAAGGACGAACTTAGACAAAACCTTAGAATGAGACTAACTTGGGACAAACAAAGACAAACTTTAGTCTCATTCTAATGTTTATCTAAGTTCATCCCAAGTTAGTCTCTTTCTAAGGACGAACTTAGACAAATCTTAGAATGAGACTAACGAGACTAACTTGGGACGAACAAAGACAAACTTTAGTCTCATTCAAAGGTTTGTCTAAGTTCAACCCAAGTTAGTCTCTTTCTAAGAACGAACTTAGAGAAAACCTCAGAATGGGACTAACGAGACTAACTTGCGACGAACAAAAGCTAACCTTAGGCTCATTCTAAGGTTTGTCTAAGTTCGTCCCAAGTTAGTCTCTTTCTAAGGACGAACTTAGACAAACCTTAGAATGAGACTAACGAGACTAACTTGGGATGAACAAAGACAAACTTTAGTCACATTCTAATGTTTGTGTAAGTTCGTCCCATGTTAGTGTCTTTCTAAGGACGAACTTAGATAAAACCTTAGAATGAGACTAACGGGACTAACATGGGACGAACAAAGACAAACTTTAGTCTCATTCCAAGGTTTGTCTAAGTTCGTCCCAAGTTAGACTCTTTCTAAGGACGAACTTAGACTAACCCATAGATTGAGACTAACAGGACTAACTTGGGACGAACAAAGACAAACTTTAGTCTCATTCTAAGGTTTGTCTAAGTTCGTTCCAAATTAGTGTCTTTATAAGGACGAACTTAGACAAACCTTAGAATGAGACTAACGAGACTAACTTGGGTTGAACAAAGAGAAACTTTAGTCTCATTCTAAGGTTTGTCTAAGTTCGTCCCAAGTTAGTCTCTTTCTAAGGACGAACTTAGACAAAACCTTAGAATGGGATTAACGAGACTAACTTGGGATGAACAAAGACTAACTTTAGTCTCATTCTAAGGTTTGTCTAAGTTCGTCACAAGATAGTCACTTTCTAAGGACGAACTTAGACAAACCTTAGAATGAGACTAACGAGACTAACTTGGGACGAACAAAGACAAACTTTCGTCTCATTCTAAGGTTTGTCTAAGTTCGTCCCAAGGTAGTCTCTTTCTAAGTACGAACTTAGACAAAACCTTAGAATGAGACTAACGAGACTAACTTGGGACGAACAAAGACAAACTTTCGTCTTATTCTAAGGTTTGTCTAAGTTCGTCACAAGATAGTCGCTTTCTAAGGACGAACTTAGACAAACCTTAGAATGAGACTAACGAGACTAACTTGGGACGAACAAAGACAAACTTTAGTCTCATTCTATGGTTTGTCTAAGTTCGTCCCAAGTTAGTCTTTTTCTAAGGAAGATCTAAGACAAAACCTTAGAATGGGACTAACGAGACAAACTTGGGACGAACAAAGACTAACTTTAGTCTCATTCTAAGGTTTGTCTAAGTTCGTCACAAGATAGTCACTTTCTAAGGACGAACTTAGACAAACCTAAGAATGAGACTAACGAGACTAACTTGGGATGAACAAAGACTAACCTTAGTCTCATTCTAAGGTTTGTCTAAGTTCGTCCCAAGTTAGTCTCTTTCTAAGGACGAACTTAGACAAAACCTTAGAATGAGACTAACGAGACTAACTTGGGACAAACAAAGAAAAACTTTAGTCTCATTCTAATGTTTGTCTAAGTTCGTCCCAAGTTAGTCTCTTTCTAAGGACGAACTTAGACAAACCTTAGAATGAGACTAACGAGACTAACTTGGGACGAACAAAGACAAACTTTAGTCTCATTCAAAGGTTTGTCTAAGTTCAACCCAACTTAGTCTCTTTCTAAGGACGAACTTAGAGAAAACCTTAGAATGGGACTAACGAGACTAACTTGCGATGAACAAAGGCTAACCTTAGGCTCATTCTAAGGTTTGTCTAAGTTCGTCCCAAGTTAGTCTCTTTCTAATGACGAACTTAGACAAACCTTAGAATGAGACTAACGAGACTAACTTGGGATGAACAAAGACAAACTTTAGTCACATTCTAATGTTTGTCTAAGTTCGTCCCATGTTAGTGTCTTTCTAAGGACGAACTTAGATAAAACATTAGAATGAGACTAACGAGACTAACTTGGGACGAACAAAGACAAACTTTAGTCACATTCTATGGTTTGTCTAAGTTTGTCCCATGTTAGTGTCTTTCGAAGGACGAACTTAGATAAAACCTTAGAATGAGACTAACGGGACTAACATGGGTCGAACAAAGACAAACTTTAGTCTCATTCTAAGGTTTGTCTAAGTTCGTCCCAAGTTAGTCTCTTTCTAAGGACGAACTTAGACAAACCTTAGAATGAGACTAACGAGACTAACTCGGGTTGAACAAAGACAAACTTTAGTCTCATTCTAAGGTTTGTCTAAGTTCGTCCCAAGTTAGTCTTTTTCTAAGGACGAACTTAGACAAACCTTAGAATGAGACTAACGAGACTAACTTGGGAAGAACAAAGAAACTTTAGTCTCATTCTAAGGTTTGTCTAAGTTCGTCCCATGTTAGTCTCTTTCTAAGGACGTACTTAGACAAAACCTTAGAATGAGACTAACGAGACTAACTTGCGACGAACAAAGGCTAACCTTAGGCTCATTTGAAGGTTTGTCTAAGTTCGTCCCAAGTTAGTCTCTTTCTAAGGACGAACTCAGACAAACCGTAGAATGAGACTAACGAGACTAACTTGGGACGAACAAAGACAAACTTTAGTCACATTTTATGGTTTGTCTAAGTTCGTCCCATGTTAGTGTATTTTTAAGGACGAACTTAGACAAACCCATAGAATTAGACTAACGGACTAACTTGGGACGAACAAAGACAAACTTTAGTCTCATTCTAAGGTTTGTCTAAGTTCGTCCCAAGTTAGTCTCTTTCTAGGGATGAACTTAGACAAAACCTTAGAATGGGACTAACGAGACTAACTTGGAACGAACAAAGACTAACTTTAGTCTCATTCTAAGGTTTGTCTAAGTTTGTCCCAAGATAGTCTCTTTCTAAGGACGAACTTAGACAAAACCTTAGAATGAGACTAACGAGACTAACTTGGAACGAACAAAGACAAACTTTAGTCTCATTCTAAGGTTTGTCTAAGTTCGTCCCAAGTTAGTCTCCTTCTAAGGACGAACTTAAACAAACCTTAGAATAGACTAACGAGACTAACTAGGGACGAACAAAGACAAACTTTAGTCTCATTCTAAGGTTTGTCTAAGTTCGACCCAAGTTTGACTCTTTCTTAGGACGAACTTAGACAAAACCTTAGAATGAGACTAACGAGACTAACTTGGGACTAACAAAGACGAACCTTAGTCTCATTCTAAGGTTTGTCTAAGTTCGTCCCAAGTTAGTCTCTTTCTAAGGACGTACTTAGACAAAACCTTAGAATGAGACATAGGAGACTAACTTGGGACGAACAAAGACAAACTTTAGTCTTATTCTAAGGTTTATCTAAGTTCGTTCCAAGTTAGTCTTTTTCTAATGAAGATCTTAGACAAAACCTTAGAATGGGACTAACGAGACAAACTTGGGACGAACAAAGACTAACTTTAGTCTCATTCTAAGGTTTGTCTAAGTTCGTCACAAGATAGTCACTTTCTAAGGACGAACTTAGACAAACCTAAGAATGAGACTAACGAGACTAACTTGGGATGAACAAAGACTAACCTTAGTCTCATTCTAAGGTTTGTCTAAGTTCGTCCCAAGTTAGTCTCTTTCTAAGGACGAACTTAGACAAAACCTTAGAATGAGACTAACGAGACTAACTTGGGACAAACAAAGAAAAACTTTAGTCTCATTCTAATGTTTGTCTAAGTTCGTCCCAAGTTAGTCTCTTTCTAAGGACGAACTTAGACAAACCTTAGAATGAGACTAACGAGACTAACTTGGGACGAACAAAGACAAACTTTAGTCTCATTCAAAGGTTTGTCTAAGTTCAACCCAACTTAGTCTCTTTCTAAGGACGAACTTAGAGAAAACCTTAGAATGGGACTAACGAGACTAACTTGCGATGAACAAAGGCTAACCTTAGGCTCATTCTAAGGTTTGTCTAAGTTCGTCCCAAGTTAGTCTCTTTCTAATGACGAACTTAGACAAACCTTAGAATGAGACTAACGAGACTAACTTGGGATGAACAAAGACAAACTTTAGTCACATTCTAATGTTTGTCTAAGTTCGTCCCATGTTAGTGTCTTTCTAAGGACGAACTTAGATAAAACATTAGAATGAGACTAACGAGACTAACTTGGGACGAACAAAGACAAACTTTAGTCACATTCTATTGTTTGTCTAAGTTTGTCCCATGTTAGTGTCTTTCGAAGGACGAACTTAGATAAAACCTTAGAATGAGACTAACGGGACTAACATGGGTCGAACAAAGACAAACTTTAGTCTCATTCTAATGTTTGTCTAAGTTCGTCCCAAGTTAGTCTCTTTCTAAGGACGAACTTAGACAAACCTTAGAATGAGACTAACGAGACTAACTTGGGACGAACAAAGACAAACTTTAGTCTCATTCAAAGGTTTGTCTAAGTTCAACCCAACTTAGTCTCTTTCTAAGGACGAACTTAGAGAAAACCTTAGAATGGGACTAACGAGACTAACTTGCGATGAACAAAGGCTAACCTTAGGCTCATTCTAAGGTTTGTCTAAGTTCGTCCCAAGTTAGTCTCTTTCTAATGACGAACTTAGACAAACCTTAGAATGAGACTAACGAGACTAACTTGGGATGAACAAAGACAAACTTTAGTCACATTCTAATGTTTGTCTAAGTTCGTCCCATGTTAGTGTCTTTCTAAGGACGAACTTAGATAAAACATTAGAATGAGACTAACGAGACTAACTTGGGACGAACAAAGACAAACTTTAGTCACATTCTATGGTTTGTCTAAGTTTGTCCCATGTTAGTGTCTTTCGAAGGACGAACTTAGATAAAACCTTAGAATGAGACTAACGGGACTAACATGGGTCGAACAAAGACAAACTTTAGTCTCATTCTAAGGTTTGTCTAAGTTCGTCCCAAGTTAGTCTCTTTCTAAGGACGAACTTAGACAAACCTTAGAATGAGACTAACGAGACTAACTCGGGTTGAACAAAGACAAACTTTAGTCTCATTCTAAGGTTTGTCTAAGTTCGTCCCAAGTTAGTCTTTTTCTAAGGACGAACTTAGACAAACCTTAGAATGAGACTAACGAGACTAACTTGGGAAGAACAAAGAAACTTTAGTCTCATTCTAAGGTTTGTCTAAGTTCGTCCCATGTTAGTCTCTTTCTAAGGACGTACTTAGACAAAACCTTAGAATGAGACTAACGAGACTAACTTGCGACGAACAAAGGCTAACCTTAGGCTCATTTGAAGGTTTGTCTAAGTTCGTCCCAAGTTAGTCTCTTTCTAAGGACGAACTCAGACAAACCGTAGAATGAGACTAACGAGACTAACTTGGGACGAACAAAGACAAACTTTAGTCACATTTTATGGTTTGTCTAAGTTCGTCCCATGTTAGTGTATTTCTAAGGACGAACTTAGACAAACCCATAGAATTAGACTAACGGACTAACTTGGGACGAACAAAGACAAACTTTAGTCTCATTCTAAGGTTTGTCTAAGTTCGTCCCAAGTTAGTCTCTTTCTAGGGATGAACTTAGACAAAACCTTAGAATGGGACTAACGAGACTAACTTGGAACGAACAAAGACTAACTTTAGTCTCATTCTAAGGTTTGTCTAAGTTTGTCCCAAGATAGTCTCTTTCTAAGGACGAACTTAGACAAAACCTTAGAATGAGACTAACGAGACTAACTTGGAACGAACAAAGACAAACTTTAGTCTCATTCTAAGGTTTGTCTAAGTTCGTCCCAAGTTAGTCTCCTTCTAAGGACGAACTTGAACAAACCTTAGAATAGACTAACGAGACTAACTAGGGACGAACAAAGACAAACTTTAGTCTCATTCTAAGGTTTGTCTAAGTTCGACCCAAGTTTGACTCTTTCTTAGGACGAACTTAGACAAAACCTTAGAATGAGACTAACGAGACTAACTTGGGACTAACAAAGACGAACCTTAGTCTCATTCTAAGGTTTGTCTAAGTTCGTCCCAAGTTAGTCTCTTTCTAAGGACGTACTTAGACAAAACCTTAGAATGAGACATAGGAGACTAACTTGGGACGAACAAAGACAAACTTTAGTCTTATTCTAAGGTTTATCTAAGTTCGTTCCAAGTTAGTCTTTTTCTAAGGAAGATCTTAGACAAAACCTTAGAATGGGACTAACGAGACAAACTTGGGACGAACAAAGACTAACTTTAGTCTCATTCTAAGGTTTGTCTAAGTTCGTCACAAGATAGTCACTTTCTAAGGACGAACTTAGACAAACCTAAGAATGAGACTAACGAGACTAACTTGGGATGAACAAAGACTAACCTTAGTCTCATTCTAAGGTTTGTCTAAGTTCGTCCCAAGTTAGTCTCTTTCTAAGGACGAACTTAGACAAAACCTTAGAATGAGACTAACGAGACTAACTTGGGACAAACAAAGAAAAACTTTAGTCTCATTCTAATGTTTGTCTAAGTTCGTCCCAAGTTAGTCTCTTTCTAAGGACGAACTTAGACAAACCTTAGAATGAGACTAACGAGACTAACTTGGGACGAACAAAGACAAACTTTAGTCTCATTCAAAGGTTTGTCTAAGTTCAACCCAACTTAGTCTCTTTCTAAGGACGAACTTAGAGAAAACCTTAGAATGGGACTAACGAGACTAACTTGCGATGAACAAAGGCTAACCTTAGGCTCATTCTAAGGTTTGTCTAAGTTCGTCCCAAGTTAGTCTCTTTCTAATGACGAACTTAGACAAACCTTAGAATGAGACTAACGAGACTAACTTGGGATGAACAAAGACAAACTTTAGTCACATTCTAATGTTTGTCTAAGTTCGTCCCATGTTAGTGTCTTTCTAAGGACGAACTTAGATAAAACATTAGAATGAGACTAACGAGACTAACTTGGGACGAACAAAGACAAACTTTAGTCACATTCTATTGTTTGTCTAAGTTTGTCCCATGTTAGTGTCTTTCGAAGGACGAACTTAGATAAAACCTTAGAATGAGACTAACGGGACTAACATGGGTCGAACAAAGACAAACTTTAGTCTCATTCTAAGGTTTGTCTAAGTTCGTCCCAAGTTAGTCTCTTTCTAAGGACGAACTTAGACAAACCTTAGAATGAGACTAACGAGACTAACTCGGGTTGAACAAAGTCAAACTTTAATCTCATTCTAAGGTTTGTCTAAGTTCGTCCCAAGTTAGTCTTTTTCTAAGGACGAACTTAGACAAACCTTAGAATGAGACTAACGAGACTAACTTGGGAAGAACAAAGAAACTTTAGTCTCATTCTAAGGTTTGTCTAAGTTCGTCCCATGTTAGTCTCTTTCTAAGGACGTACTTAGACAAAACCTTAGAATGGGACTAACGAGACTAACTTGCGACGAACAAAGGCTAACCTTAGGCTCATTTGAAGGTTTGTCTAAGTTCGTCCCAAGTTAGTCTCTTTCTAAGGACGAACTCAGACAAACCGTAGAATGAGACTAACGAGACTAACTTGGGAAGAACAAAGACAAACTTTAGTCACATTTTATGGTTTGTCTAAGTTCGTCCCATGTTAGTGTATTTCTAAGGACGAACTTAGACAAACCCATAGAATTAGACTAACGGACTAACTTGGGACGAACAAAGACAAACTTTAGTCTCATTCTAAGGTTTGTCTAAGTTCGTCCCAAGTTAGTCTCTTTCTAGGGATGAACTTAGACAAAACCTTAGAATGGGACTAACGAGACTAACTTGGAACGAACAAAGACTAACTTTAGTCTCATTCTAAGGTTTGTCTAAGTTTGTCCCAAGATAGTCTCTTTCTAAGGACGAACTTAGACAAAACCTTAGAATGAGACTAACGAGACTAACTTGGAACGAACAAAGACAAACTTTAGTCTCATTCTAAGGTTTGTCTAAGTTCGTCCCAAGTTAGTCTCCTTCTAAGGACGAACTTAAACAAACCTTAGAATAGACTAACGAGACTAACTAGGGACGAACAAAGACAAACTTTAGTCTCATTCTAAGGTTTGTCTAAGTTCGACCCAAGTTTGACTCTTTCTTAGGACGAACTTAGACAAAACCTTAGAATGAGACTAACGAGACTAACTTGGGACTAACAAAGACGAACCTTAGTCTCATTCTAAGGTTTGTCTAAGTTCGTCCCAAGTTAGTCTCTTTCTAAGGACGTACTTAGACAAAACCTTAGAATGAGACATAGGAGACTAACTTGGGACGAACAAAGACAAACTTTAGTCTTATTCTAAGGTTTATCAAATTTCGTCAAAAGTAAGTCTCTTTCTAAGGGCGAACTTAGACAAAACCATAGAATAAGACTAACAGGACAAACTTGGGACGAACAAAGACAAACTTTAGTCTCATTCTAAGGTTTGTCTAAGTTCGTTCCAAGTTAATGTCTTTATAAGGACGAACTTAGACAAAACTTAGAATGAGACTAACGAGACTAACTTGGGTTGAACAAAGAGAAACTTTAGTCTCATTCTATGGTTTGTCTAAGTTCGTCCCAAGTTAGTCTCTTTCTAAGAACGAAGTTAGACAAAACCTTAGAATGGAACTAACGAGAATAACTTGGGATGAACAAAGACTAACTTTAGTCTCATTCTAAGGTTTGTCTAAGTTCGTCACAAGATAGTCACTTTCTAAAGATGAACTTAGACAAACCTTAGAATGTGACTAACGCGACTAACTTGGGACGAACAAAGATTAACCTTAGTCTCATTCTAAGGTTTGTCTAAGTTCGTCCCAAGTTAGTCCCTTTCTAAGGACGAACTTAGACAAACCTTAGAATGAGACTAACGAGACTAACTTGGGACGAAAAAAGACAAACTTTAGTCTCATTCAAAGGTTTGTCTAAGTTCAACCCAAGTGAGTCTCTTTCTAAGGATGAACTTAGAGAAAACCATAGAATGGGACTAACGAGACTAACTTGCGACGAACAAAGGCTAACCTAAGGCTCATTCTAAGGGTTGTCTAAGTTCGTCCCAAGTTAGTCTCTTTCTAAGGACGAACTTAGACAAACCTTAGAATGAGACTAACGAGACTAACTTGGGATGAACAAAGACAAACTTTAGTCACATTCTAATGTTTGTCTAAGTTCATCCCATGTTAGTGTCTTTCTAAGGACGAACTTAGATAAAACCTTAGAATGAGACTAACGGGACTAACATGGGACGAACAAAGAGAAACTTTAGTCTCATTCCAAGGTTTGTCTAAGTTCGTCCCAAGTTAGACTCTTTCTAAGGACGAACTTAGACAAACCCATAGAATGAGACTAACAGGACTAACTTGGGACGAACAAAGACAAACTTTAGTCTCATTCTAAGGTTTATCTAAGTTCGTTCCAAGTTAGTGTCTTTATAAGGACGAACTTAGACAAACCTTAGAATGAGACTAACGAGACTAACTTGGGTTGAACAAAGAGAAACTTTTGTCTCATTCTAAGGTTTGTCTAAGTTCGTCCCAAGTTAGTCTCTTTTTAAGGACGAACTTAGACAAAACCTTAGAATGGGACTAACGAGACTAACTTGGGACGAACAAAGACTAACTTTAGTCTCATTCTAAGGTTTGTCTAAGTTCGTCACAAGATAGTCACTTTTTAAGGACGAACTTAGACAAACCTTAGAATGAGACTAACGAGACTAACTTGGGACGAACAAAGACAAACTTTCGTCTCATTCTAAGGTTTGTCTAAGTTCGTCCCAAGGTAGTCTCTTTCTAAGTACGAACTTAGACAAAACCATAGAATGAGACTAACGAGACTAACTTGGGACGAACAATGACAAACTTTCGTCTCATTCTAAGGTTTGTCTAAGTTCGTCACAAGATAGTCACTTTCTAAAGAAGAACTTAGACAAACCTTAGAATGAGACTAACGAGACTAACTTGGGACGAACAAAGACAAACTTTAGTCTCATTCTATGGGTTTTCTAAGTTCGTCCCAAGTTAGTCTCTTTCTAAGGACGAATTTAGACAAAACCTTAGAATGGGACTAACGAGACTAACTTGGGACGAACAAAGACTAACCTTAGTCTCATTCTAAGGTTTGTCTAAGTTCGTCACAAGATAGTCACTTTCTAAGGACGAACTTAGACAAACCTTAGAATGAGACTAACGAGACTAACTTGGGACGAACAAAGACTAACCTTAGTCTCATTCTAAGGTTTGTCTAAGTTCGTCCCAAGTTTGTCTCTTTCTAAGGACGAACTTAGACAAAACCTTAGAATGAGACTAACGAGACTAACTTGGGACGAACAAAGACAAACTTTAGTCTCATTCTAATGTTTGTCTAAGTTCGTCCCAAGTTAGTCTCTTTCTAAGGACGAACTTAGACAAACCTTAGAATGAGACTAACGAGACTAACTTGGGACGAACAAAGACAAACTTTCGTCTCATTCAAAGGGTTGTCTAAGTTCAACCCAAGTTAGTCTCTTTCTAAGGACGAACTTAGAGAAAACATTAGAATGGGACTAACGAGACTAACTTGGGACGAACAAAGGCTAACCTTAGGCTCACTCTAAGGTTTGTCTAAGTTCGTCCAAAGTTAGTCTCTTTCTAAGGACGAACTTAGACAAACCTTAGAATGAGACTAACGAGACTAACTTGGGACGAACAAAGACAAACTTTAGTCTCATTCTAAGGTTTGTCTAAGTTCGTCCCAAGTTAGTCACTTTCTAAGGACGAACTTAGACAAACCCATAGAATGAGACTAACAGGACTAACTTGGGACGAACAAAGAAAAACTTTAGTCACATTCTATGGTTTGTCTAAGTTCGTTCCAAGTTAGTGTCTTTATAAGGATGAACTTAGACAAACCTTAGAATGAGACTAACGAGACTAACTTGGGTTGAACAAATAGAAACTTTAGTCTCATTCTAAGGTTTGTCTAAGTTCACCCCAAGTTAGTCTCTTTCTAAGGACGAACTTAGACAAAACCTTAGAATGGGACTAACGAGACTAACTTGGGACGAACAAAGACTAACTTTAGTCTCATTCTAAGGTTTGTCTAAGTTCGTCACAAGATAGTCACTTTCTAAGGACGAACTTAGACAATATTGACAGGAAGACTATATCCAAGATTAACTCTATTCAAGAATATAACTATCCAAGAGCTCATTCAAATATTCAAATTAGGAGCTGTTGGGAGTTAGAATTAAATGAGAAAAGAGCTGTTAGGATGTAGTTGAGAGTTGATATTAAATGGTTGATCTAGCCTCTATATAAGCTTGTATATTTTATCAAGTTGAAACAAGAAAGTAAATCTGATTTTTCTCTCTTTCTATTCTCTCTATTCCAATACTCTCTTAGTCTCTCAATTCTAACATTGTATCAGCAGCATAGATCCAAATTCCGCAGCATACTCTTATTCTCTTTCATTCATTTTTTTGGAAATCAGACCACACTCTCATCCAAGATGGATACCAAAGCGTTGGTCATTCCGGTGACTCTCAAGGGGGTGAATTACCTGCTATGGTCAAGAATGATCAAAACAGCCCTGGGAGGAAGAGGTCTATGGAGTCATATCACCAAGAGTGATGCTCCAAGCCAAATTGTCCAACAAGATGATGATACGGAGATTGTTACTGTTGATAAGGATAGGTGGCTTCAAGAAGACATGATGGTTCTGTCCATCATTCAAAACTCTCTTGAAGCATCAATCTTAGAGGCATATTCCTATTGCGAGACAGCGAAAGACCTTTGGGATACACTCCAAACAGTGTATGGAAACACATCCAACTTGAGCAGGGTGTTTGAGGTCAAGAAGGCCATCAACAACCTAAGCCAAGAAGATATGGAGTTCACCCAACACTTCGGGAAATTTAGGTCCTTATGGGCTGAGCTAGAAATGCTTAGACCAAGCACCATTGATCTAGCAACTATTAATGAAAGACGGGAGCAAGACAAGGTGTTTGGGCTACTTCTAACCTTAAACCCAACCTACAATGACCTGACCAAACACATCTTGAGGGCTGACAAGCTTCCAACACTTGAAGAAATGTGTGCTCCAATCCAAAAGGAGCAAGGTTCTCTTGGTCTTTTTGGAGGAAAAGGAGAACTCTCCATGGCTAACAAAGCTGAAGCAGCTCAAGCCAACAAGGTGGTGTATAAATCAGAGGAGAGGAAGGTCTTTACTTGTGAGTTTTGCAAGAAAAACGGGCACATGAAGGACAAATGCTGGATCCTTCACCCTCACTTGAAGCCAAACAAGTTCAAGGATGCAAGAGCTCACCTCTCCAATGAGGAAGAAGGGCAAGCGTTGACTGCCTTGAAGAGCACTGAGGATGGGATGATCAGGAGATTAGATCTTGATGCACTCATCAAAGCTCTCAAGGAGAACCTTGTTAAAACACTTGGTAAATCATTCATTGCATCAAACATTTCTAAATCATTGATTATAGATTCAGGAGCCTCTCATCACATGATTAGTAACTCTAAGTTGATTAATGATGTTGAGCCTGCCGTAGGAAATGTGGCAATTGCAAATGGTGATAAAATACCTATTAAGGGTGTTGGAAACCTTAATCTATTTGATAAGAAGTCTAGAGCTTTTTATATGCCTAGTTTTACATCTAACTTGTTATCCGTTAAAAAGGTTGCAACTGATTTGGATTGCAATGTTATCTTTAGTCCTAATGATGTGAAATTTCAGGACATTAAGAGTAATCAGTTACTTGGAAAAGTAGTAACCAAAGAAGGTTTATATTTGCTTGAAGACACTAAGCCCCTATCTGATTTGAATTGTGCTTTTAGCTCTTATTTGGCCAATGATACAATGTGGCATGCTAGATTAGGACATCCACATACTAGAGCTCTAAACTTGATGTTGCCTAGTGTTTCTTTTAAGAATGATGATTGCGATGCTTGTATTTTGGGAAAACATTGCAAATCAGTATTTCCAAGATCAATTACTACTTATAGGAATTGTTTTGATCTTGTGCATTCTGATGTATGGACTGCACCTTGTATGGCTAGAGAAAACCATAAGTACTTTGTCACATTCATTGATGAAAAATATAAGTATACTTGGCTAACATTGATCCAATCAAAGGATAGAGTTCTAGAGGCTTTTATGAATTTTCAGAACTATATTACTAACCAGTTCAATGCCAAGATAAAAGTTTTCAGATCAGATAATGGTGGGGAATACACTAGCAATACTTTTAAGCAACATTTGGCTAATAATGGGATTATACATCAAACAAGCTGCCCTTATACCCCTCAACAGAATGGCGTGGCAGAGAGGAAGAATAGGAACTTAATGGAGATAGCGAGGTCCATGATGTTCCATACCAATGTGCCAAAGAGGTTTTGGGGAGATGCTGTGATGACAGCTTCTTACCTCATCAACAGAATTCCAAAAAGGAGTCTTGATGACATATATCCCTATGAGGTACTCAACAAATCCAAACCTTCCATTAATCACTTAAGAGTATTTGGGTGTCTTTGTTTTGTGCTAATCCCAGGGGAACAAAGAAACAAACCAGAAGCTAAGAGTACAAAGGCAATGTTCATTGGCTACTCAACAACTCAGAAGGGATACAAGTGCTATGATCCGGTAGCACGGAAAGTCTTAGTGTCTCGAGATGTAAAGTTTGTGGAGGCAAAGGGGTACTACGAGAGTAGGAGTTGGGATGACCTAAAGAACCTGTCTCAAGTACCATCAGATAGAGCCACGAACCTAAGGATCATCTTGGAGGGCTTTGGGCTAAATATGCCCAAGGATCAGGGGGAACACAGAAAGTTCCTACTCCTATGACCCCTCAAGAGACTGAGGAATTACCCCATCCTGATCACGAGGGGGGAAATCAAGATGAAGCACAGGTGGAGCCACAAGAAGCTGACTCATCTAGTCATGATCAAGATGGTGATCAAGATGAAGCACAAGTAGAGCCACAAGAAGCTGGCTCATCTAGTCATGATCAAGATGGAGCCCAAGATGATTCAAACTTTGCTTCAAATGATGAAGAGCATCAAGGTAAAGAGCTTGAAGAAGTGCAACCTCTTAGGAGAAGCACAAGGGTGAGGAATGATCGTTCCAATTGGGTAAACACAAGGGTGTTCTATAACAACATTGCTGTAGCTCACCCTATTCAAGCTATGTTTTTTTTGGCTCATTTCCCTCAAGAACATCAAGTGTTCATTAGCAAACTGGATGAAGGATATGTACCAAGATCCTATGATGAAGCTAAAGAGCATAAGTTGTGGAGGGAAGCTATTTGCGACGAAACCAAGGCAATGGAGGTAAATGGCACTTGGTATGAGTCTGATCTTCCCAAAGGAAAGAAGGCAGTGTCAAGCAAGTGGGTCTTCACAATCAAATACAAGAGTGATGGACAGATTGAAAGGCACAAGGCAAGATTGGTAGCAAGAGGATTCACTCAAACATATGGAGAAGACTATCTTGATACATTTGCTCCAGTGGCCAAGCTACATACGGTAAGGATCATCCTTTCACTTGCAACCAACCTTGAGTGGGAATTATGGCACATGGATTTCAAAAATGCTTTTCTCCAAGGAGAACTAGAAGAAGAGGGCTATATGCTTCCCCCTCCTGGCCTAGAAGACTCAGTCAAGCCAGGGAAAGTGCTTAGATTGAAGAAGGCAATTTATGGCTTGAAGCAATCACCAAGAGCTTGGTACCACAAGCTGAGTTCAACTCTTATAAAGAGAGGTTTCAAGAGGTCAGAAGCTGATCACACCCTCTTCAACCTCTCTGGTCCAAAAGGTAGAGTTGTCATCCTTGTGTCATTTGATGATATCATCATCACAGGGAGTGACAAGGCAGGTATAAATGCTATCAAAGTTTTCTTAAAAACTGTATTTGATATTAAAGATTTGGGTAAGCTAAAGTACTTTCTTGGAATTGAAGTATGCCAATCAAAAGAGGGGCTCTTCTTATCCCATAGGAAGTACACACTTGATCTTTTGTGTGAGGCAGGAAAACTTGGAGCAAAGCCAGCCAATACACCCCTTGAGGAAGGCTACAAAGTATCTAGAGAGGGGGAGATTGAAGATAGGCCATTTGAAGACTTTAAGCAATATAGAAGGATGGTTGGTAAACTCATCTACTTAACCATTTCTAGACCTGATATTTGCTTTGCTGTGAATCAGGTGAGCCAACATATGCAAAAACCAAAGATGCATCATTGGCATATGGGGGAGAGGCTCCTTAGATACCTCAAAGGCTCACCCGGTCAAGGTATATGGATGGGGTGCAATGGAAGCACTGAGATTGTGGGTTATTGTGATGTTGATTGGGCTGGAGATAGAGTGGATAGGAAGTCTACCACAGGCTATTGCACATTCATTGGAGGCAACTTAGTTACTTGGAAGATCAAGAAGCAAAAGGTGATCTCATGCTCAAGTGCTGAAGCAGAATATAGAGCAATGAGGAAGCTCACCAATGAACTCATATGGATCAAGGCTATGCTCAAGGACTTAGGCATCGAGTCTCCAACACCAATCACCATGCATTGTGACAATCAAGCAGCCATACACATTGCATCCAACTCAGTGTTCCATGAAAGGACCAAGCACATTGAAGTTGACTGTCACAAAGTTAGGCAAATGGTGGAGCAAGGAGTGATTCTTCCATGTTATACAAGAAGTGGAGATCAGTTGGCAGACATCTTCACCAAAGCTGCAAGCTCAAAGGTGTGCAAGTTCATCAATTCAAAACTTGGACTCACCAGCATTCCTCTGTCATGAGTCCCTAGGCCATGAGGGTTTGCACTCTTTTTCCCTAAGTATGGTTTCATCCCATGAGGTTTTACATACTTAGGTTTTTAATGAAGGAAGTCTTCATGTTCCAAGCTTAACAAGTTTTGGTTCTCAAGCTTGAGGGGGAGTATTGACAGGAAGACTGTATCCAAGATTAACTCTATTCAAGAATATAACTATCCAAGAGCTCATTTAAATATTCAAATGAGGAGCTGTTGGGAGCTAGCATTAAATGAGAAAAGAGCTGTTAGGATGTAGTTGAGAGTTGATATTAAATGGTTGATCTAGCCTCTATATAAGATTGTATATTTTATCAAGTTGAAACAAGAAAGTAAATCTGATTTTGCTCTCTTTCTATTCTCTCTATTCTCTCTATTCCAATACTCTCTTAGTCTCTCAATTCTAACAGACAAACCTTAGAATGAGACTAACGAGACTAACTTGGGATGAACAAAGACAAACTTTCGTCTCATTCTAAGGTTTGTCTAAGTTCGTCCCAAGGTAGTCTCTTTCTAAGTACGAACTTAGACAAAACCTTAGAATGAGACTAACGAGACTAACTTGGGACGAACAAAGACAAACTTTAGTCTCATTCTAATGTTTGTCTAAGTTGGTCCCAAGTTAGTCTCTTTCTAAGGACGAACTTAGACAAACCTTAGAATGAGACTAACGAGACTAACTTGGGACGAACAAAGACAAACTTTAGTCTCATTCTAAGGTTTGTCAAAGTTCAATCCAAGTTAGTCTCTTTCTAAGGACAAACTTAGACAAAACCTTAGAATTGGACTAACGAGATTAACTTGCGACGAACAAAGGCTAACCTTAGGCTCATTCTAAGGTTTGTCTAAGTTCGTCCCAAGCTAGTCTCTTTCTGAGGGTGAACTTAGACAAACCTTAGAATGAGACTAACGAGACTAACTTGGGACGAACAAAGACAAACTTTAGTCTCATTCTAAGGTTTGTCTAAGTTCAGCCCAAGTTGGTCTCTTTCTAAGGATGAACTTAGACAAAACCTTAGAATGGGACTACCGAGACTAACTTGCGACGAACAAAGACAAACTTTAGTCTCATTCTAAGGTTTGTCTAAGTTCGTCCCAAGTTAGACTCTTTCTAAGGATGAACTTAGACAAAACCTTAGAATGAGACTAACTTGGGACTAACAAAGACGAACCTTAGTCTCATTCTAAGGTTTGTCTAAGTTCGTCCCAAGTTAGTCTCTTTCTAAGGACGTACTTAGACAAAACCATAGAATGAGACTAACAGGACTAACTTGGGACGAACAAAGACAAACTTTAGTCTCATTCTAAGGTTTGTCTAAGTTCGTTCCAAGTTAGTGTCTTTATAAGGACGAACTTAGACGAACCTTAGAATGAGACTAACGAGACTAACTTGGGTTGAACAAAGAGAAACTTTAGTCTCATTCTAAGGTTTGTCTAAGTTCGTCCCAAGTTAGACTCTTTCTAAGGACGAACTTAGATAAAACCTTAGAATGGGACTAACGAGATTAACTTGGGACGAACAAAGACTAACTTTAGTCTCATTCTAAGGTTTGTCTAAGTTCGTCACAAGATAGTCACTTTCTAAGGACGAACTTAGACAAACCTTAGAATGAGACTAACGAGACTAACTTGGGACGAACAAAGACAAACTTTTGTCTCATTCCGAGGTTTGTCTAAATTCGTCTCAAGGTAGTCTCTTTCTAAGTACAAACTTAGGCAAAACCTTAGAATGAGACTAACGAGACTAACTTGGGACGAACAAAGACAAACTTTTGTCTCATTCTAATGTTTGTCTAAGTTGGTCCCAAGTTAGTCTCTTTCTAAGGACGAACTTAGACAAACCTTAGAATGAGACTAACGAGACTAACTTCGGACAAACAAAGACAAACGTTAGTCTCATTCTAAGGTTTGTCTGAGTTTGTCCCAAGTTTGTCTATTTCTAAGGATGAACTTATACAAAACCTTAGAATGGGACTAACGAGACTAACTTGGGACGAACAAAGACTAACCTTAGTCTCATTCTAAGGTTTGTCTAAGTTCGTCCCAAGTTAGTCTCCTTCTAAGGACAAACTTAGACAAAACCTTAGAATGAGACTAACGAGACTAACTTGGGACGAACAAAGACAAATTTTAGTCAGATTCTAATGTTTGTCTAAGTTCGTCCCAAGTTAGTCTCTTTCTAAGGACGAACTTAGACAAACCTTAGAATGAGACTAACGAGACTAACTTGGGACGAACAAAAACAAACTTTAGTCTCATTCTAAGGTTTGTCTAAGTTCAACCCAAGTTAGTCGCTTTCTAAGGATGAACTTAGACAAAACCTTAGAATGGGACTAACGAGACTAACTTGCGACGAACAAAGGCTAACCTTAGGCTCATTCTAAGGTTTGTCTAAGTTCGTCCCAAGTTAGTCTCTTTCTAAGGACGAACTTAGACAAACCTTAGAATGAGACTAACGAGACTAACTTGGGACGAACAAAGACAAACTTTAGTCACATTCTAATGTTTGTCTAAGTTCTTCCCATGTTAGTGTCTTTCTAAGGACGAACTTAGATAAAACCTTAGAATGAGACTAACGGGACTAACATGGGACGAACAAAGACAAACTTTTGTCTCATTCTAAGGTTTGTCTAAGTTCGTCCTAAGTTAGTCTCTTTCTAAAGACGAACTTAGACAAACCCATAAATTTAGACTAACGGACTAACTTGGGACGAACAAAGACAAATTTTAGTCACATTCTTATGTTTGTCTAAGTTCGTCACATGTTAGTGTCTTTCTAAGGACGAACTTAGATAAAACCATAGAATGAGACTAACGGGACAAACATGGGACGAACAAAGACAAACTTTAGTCTCATTCTAAGGTTTGTCTAAGTTCATCCCAAGTTAGTCACTTTCTAAGGACGAACTTAGACAAACCCATAGAATGAGACTAACAGGACTAACTTGGGACGAACAAAGACAAACTTTAGTCTCATTCTAAGGTTTGTCTAAGTTCGTTCCAAATTAGTATCTTTATAAGGACGAACTTAGACAAACCTTAGAATGAGACTAACGAGACAAACTTGGGTTGAACAAAGACTAACTTTAGTCTCATTCTATGGTTTTTCTAAGTTCGTCCCAAGTTAGTCTCTTTCTAAGGACGAACTTAGACAAACCTTAGAATGAGACTAACGAGACTAACTTGGGACGAACAAAGACTAACTTTAGTCACATTCTAATGTTTGTCTAAGTTCTTCCCATGTTAGTGTCTTTCTAAGGACGAACTTAGATAAAACCTTAGAATGAGACGAACGGGACTAACATGGGACGAACAAAGACAAACTTGAGTCTCATTCTAAGGTTTGTCTAAGTTCGTCCTAAGTTAGTCTCTTTCTAAAGACGAACTTAGACAAACCCATAGATTTAGACTAACAGACTAACTTGGGACGAACAAAGACAAATTTTAGTCACATTCTTATGTTTGTCTAAGTTCGTCACATGTTAGTGTTTTTCTAAGGACGAACTTAAATAAAACCTTAGAATGAGACTAACGGGACTAACATGGGACGAACAAAGACAAACTTTAGTCTCATTCTAAGGTTTGTCTAAGTTCATCCCAAGTTAGTCACTTTCTAAGGACGAACTTAGACAAACCCATAGAATGAGACTAACAGGACTAACTTGGGACGAACAAAGACAAACTATAGTCTCATTCTAAGGTTTGTCTAAGTTCGTTCCAAGTTAGTGTCTTTATTAGGACAAACTTAGACAAACCTTAGAATGAGACTAACGAGACTAACTTGGGTTGAACAAAGAGACACTTTAGTCTCATTCTAAGGTTTGTCTAAGTTCGCCCTAAGTTAGTCTCTTTCTAAGGACGAACTTAGACAAAACCTAAGAATGGGACTAACGAGACTAACTTGGGACGAACAAAGACTAACTTTAGTCTCATTCTAAGGTTTGTCTAAGTTCGTCACAAGATAGTCACTTTCTAAGGACGAACTTAGACAAACCTTAGAATGAGACTAACGAGACTACCTTTGGACGAACAAAGACAAACTTTCGTCTCATTCCGAGGTTTGTCTAAGTTTGTCCCAAGGTAGTCTCTTTCTAAGTACAAACTTAGACAAAACCTTAGAATGAGACTAACGAGACTAACTTGGGACGAACAAAGACAAACTTTAGTCTCATTCTAATGTTTGTCTAAGTTGGTCCCAAGTTAGTCTCTTTCTAAGGACGAACTTAGACAAACCTTAGAATGAGACTAACGAGACTAACTTCGGACAAACAAAGACAAACTTTAGTCTCATTCTTAGGTTTGTCAAAGTTCAACCCAAGTTTGTCTATTTCTAAGGATGAACTTAGACAAAACCTTAGAATGGGACTAACGAGACTAACTTGGGACGAACACAGGCTAACCTTAGTCTCATTCTAAGGTTTGTCTAAGTTTGTCCCAAGTTAGTCTCTTTCTAAGGACGAACTTAGACAAAACCTTAGAATGAGACTAACGAGACTAACTTGGGACGAACAAAGACAAACTTGAGTCTCATTCTAATGTTTGTTTAAGTTCGTCCCAAGTTAGTCTCTTTCTAAGGACGAACTTAGACAAACCTTAGAATGAGACTAACGAGACTAACTTGGGACGAACAAAGACAAACTTTAGTCTCATTCTAAGGTATGTCTAAGTTCAACCCAAGTTAGTCTCTTTCTAAGGACAAACTTAGACAAAACCTTAGAATGGGACTAACGAGACTAACTTGCGACTAACAAAGGCTAACCTTAGGTTCATTCTAAGGTTTGTCTAAGTTCATCCCAAGTTAGTCTCTTTCTAAGGACAAACTTAGACAACCCTTAGAATGAGTCTAATGGGACTAACATGGGACGAACAAAGACAAACTTTAGTCTCATTCTAAGGTTTGTCTAAGTTCGTCCCAAGTTAGTCTCTTTCTAAGGATGAACTTAGACAAACCCATAGAATTAGACTAACGGACTAACTTGGGACGAACAAAGAAAAACTTTAGTCACATTCTAATGTTTGTCTAAGTTCATCCCATGTTAGTGTCTTTCTAAGGACGAACTTAGATAAAACCTTAGAATGAGACTAACAGGACTTACATGGGACGAACAAAGACAAACTTTAGTCTCATTCTAAGGTTTGTCTAAGTTCGTCCCAAGTTAGTCACTTTGGAAGGACGAACGTAGACAAACCCATAGAATGAGACTAACAGGACTAACTTGGGACGAACAAAGACAAACTTTAGTCTCATTCTAAGGTTTGTCTAAGTTTGTTCCAAGTTAGTGTCATTATAAGGACGAACTTAGAAAAACCTTAGAATGAGACTAATGAGACTAACTCGGGACGAACAAAGACTAACCTTAGTCTCATTCTAAGGTTTGTCTAAGTTCGTCCCAAGTTAGTCTCTTTCTAAGGACGAACTTAGACAAAACCTTAGAATGGGACTAACGAGACTAACTTGGGACGAACAAAGACTAACCTTAGTCTATTTCTAAGGTTTGTCTAAGTTCGTCCCAAGTTAGTCTCTTTCTAAGGACGAACTTAGACAAAACCTTAGAATGAAACTAACGAGCCTAACTTGGGACAAACAAAGACAAACTTTAGTCTCATTCTAATGTTTGTCAAAGTTCGTCCCAAGTTAGTCTCTTTCTGAGGATGCACTTAGACAAACCTTCGAATGAGACTAACGAGACTAACTTGGGACGAACAAAGACAAACTTTAGTCTCATTATTAGGTTTGTCAAAGTTCAACCGAAGTTAGTCTCTTTCTAAGGACGAACTTAGACAAAACCTTAGAATGGGACTAACGAGACTAACTTGGGACGAACAAAGGCTAACCTTAGTCTCATTCTAAGGTTTGTCTAAGTTCGTCCCAAGTTAGTCTCTTTCTAAGGACGAACTTATACTAAACCTTAGAATGAGACTAACGAGACTAACTTGGGACGAACAAAGACAAACTTGAGTCTCATTCTAATGTTTGTCTAAGTTCGTCCCAAGTTAGTCTCTTTCTAAGGACGAACTTAGACAAACCTTAGAATGTGACTAACGAGACTAACTTGGGACGAACAAAGATAAACTTTAGTGTCATTCTAAAGTTTGTCTAAGTTCAACCCAAGTTAGTCTCTTTCTAAGGACGAACTTAGACAAAACCTTAGAATGGGACTAACGAGACTAACTTGCGACTAACAAAGGCTAACCTTAGGCTCATTCTAAGGTTTGTCTAAGTTCATCCCAAGTTAGTCTCTTTCTAAGGACGAACTTAGACAAACCTTAGAATGAGACTAACGGGACTAAAATGGGACGAACAAAGACAAACTTTAGTCTCATTCTAAGGTTTGTCTAAGTTCGTACCAAGTTAGTCTCTTTCTAAGGATGAACTTAGACAAACCCATAGAATTAGACTAACGGACTAACTTGGGACGAACAAAGAAAAACTTTAGTCACATTCTAATGTTTGTCTAAGTTCGTCCCATGTTAGTGTCTTTCTAAGGACGAACTTAGATAAAACCTTAGAATGAAACTAACGAGACTAACTTGGGACGAACAAAGACTAACCTTAGTCTCATTCTATGGTTTGTCTATGTTCGTCCCAAGTTAGCATCTTTGTAAGGACGAACTTAGACAAAACCTTAGAATGGGACTAACGAGACTAACTTGGGACGAACAAAGACTAACCTTAGTCTCATTCTAAGGTTTGTCTAAGTTCGTCCCAAGTTAGTCTCTTTCTAAGGACGAACTTAGACAAAACCTTAGAATGAAACTAACGAGAATAACTTGGAACAAACAAAGACAAACTTTAGTCTCATTCAACTGTTTGTCTAAGTTCGTCCCAAGTTAGTCTCTTTCTGAGGATAAACTTAGACAAACCTTAGAATGAGACTAACGAGACTAACTTGGGACGAACAAAGACAAACTTTAGTCTCATTCTTAGGTTTGTCAAAGTTCAACCCAAGTTAGTCTCTTTCTAAGGACGAACTTAGATAAAACCTTAGAATGGGACTAACGAGACTAACTTGGGACGAACAAAGACTAACCTTAGTCTCATTCTAAGGTTTGTCTAAGTTCGTCCCAAGTTAGTCTCTTTCTAAGGACGAACTTAGACTAAACCTTAGAATGAGACTAACCAGACTAACTTGGGATGAACAAAGACAAACTTTAGTCTCATTCTAATGTTTGTCTATGTTCTTCCCATGTTAGTGTCTTTCTAAGGACAAACTTAGATAAAACCTTAGAATGAGACTAACGGGACTAACATGGGACGAACAAAGACAAACTGTAGTCTCATTCTAAGGTTTTTCTAAGTTCGTCCCAAGCTAGTCTCTTTCTAAGGACGAACTTAGACAAACCCATAGATTTAGACTAACGGACTAACTTGGGACGAACAAAGACAAACTTTAGTCACATTCTAATGTTTGTCTAAGTTCGTCCCATGTTAGTGTCTTTCTAAGGACAAACTTAGATAAAACCTTAGAATGAGACTAACGGGACTAACATGGGACGAACAAAGACAAACTTTAGTCTCATTCTAAGGTTTGTCTAAGCTCGTCCCAAGTTAGTCACTTTCTAAGGACGAACTTTGACAAACCCATAGAATGAGACTAACACGACTAACTTGGGACGAACAAAGACAAACTTTAGTCTCATTCTAAGGTTTGTCTAAGTTCGTTCCAAGTTAGTGTCTTTATAAGGACGAACTTAGACAAACCTTAGAATGAGACTAACGAGACTAACTTGGGTTGAACAAAGAGAAACTTTAGTCTCATTCTATGGTTTGTCTAAGTTCGCCCCAAGTTAGTCTCTTTCTAAGGACGAACTTAGACAAAACCTTAGAATGGGAATAACGAGACTAACTTGGGATGAACAAAGACTAACTTTAGTCTCATTCTAAGGTTTGTCTAAGTTCGTCACAAGATTGTCACTTTCTAAGGACGAACTTAGACAAACCTTAGAATGAGACTAACGAGACTAACTTGGGACGAACAATGACAAACTTTCGTCTCATTCTAAGGTTTGTCTAAGTTCGTCCCAAGGTAGTCTCTTTCTAAGTACGAACTTAGACAAAACCTTAGAATGAGACTAACGAGACTAACTTGGGACGAACAAAGACAAACTTTAGTCTCATTCTAAGGTTTATCTAATTTCGTCCAAAGTTAGTCTCTTTCTAAGGGTGAACTTAGACTAAACCATAGAATGAGACTAACAGGACTAACTTGGGACGAACAAATACAAACTTTAGTCTCATTCTAAGGTTTGTCTAAGTTCGTTCCAAGTTAGTGTCTTTATAAGGACGAACGTAGACAAACCTTAGAATGAGACTAACGAGACTAACTTGGGTTGAACAAAGAGAAACTTTAGTCTCATTCTAAGGTTTGTCTAAGTTCGTCCCAAGTTAGTCACTTTCTAAGGACGAACTTAGACAAAACCTTAGAATGGGACTAACGAGACTAACTTGGGACGAACAAAGACTAACTTTAGTCTCATTCTAAGGTTTGTCTAAGTTCGTCACAAGATAGTCACTTTCTAAGGACGAACTTAGACAAACCTTAGAATGAGACTAACGAGACTAACTTGGGACGAACAAAGACAAACTTTCGTCTCATTCCGAGGTTTGTCTAAGTTCGTCCCAAGGTAGACTCTTTCTAAGTACAAACTTAGACAAAACTTTAGAATGAGACTAACGAGACTAACATGGGACGAACAAAGACAAACTTTAGTCTCATTCTAATGTTTGTCAAAGTTGGTCCCAAGTTAGTCTCTTTCTAAGGACGAACTTAGACAAACCTTAGAATGAGACTAACGAGACTAACTTCGGACAAACAAAGACAAACTTTAGTCTCATTCTAAGGTTTGTCTGAGTTCGTCCCAAGTTTGTCTATTTCTAAGGATGAACTTATACAAAACCTTAGAATGGGACTAGCGAGACTAACTTGGGACGAACAAAGACTAACCTTAGTCTCATTCTAAGGTTTGTCTAAGTTCGTCCCAAGTTAGTCTCTTTCTAAGGACGAACTTAGACAAACCTTAGAATGAGACTAACGAGACTAACTTGGGACAAACAAAGACAAACTTTAGTCACATTCTAATGTTTGTCTAAGTTCTTCCCATGTTAGTGTCTTTCTAAGGACGAACTTAGATAAAACCTTATAATGAGACTAACGGGACTAACATGAGACGAACAAAGACAAACTTTAGTCTCATTCTAAGGTTTGTCTAAGTTCGTCCCAAGTTAGTCTCTTTCTAAGGACGAACTTAGACAAACCCATAGATTTAGACTAACGGACTAACTTGGGACGAACAAAGACAAACTTTAGTCACATTCTAATGTTTGTCTAAGTTCATCCCATGTTAGTGTCTTTCTAAGGACGAACTTAGATAAAACCTTAGAATGAGACTAACGGGACTAACATGGGACGAACAAAGACAAACTTTAGTCTCATTCTAAGGTTTTTCTAAGTTCGTCCCAAGTTAGTCACTTTCTAAGGACGAACTTAGACAAACCCATATAATGAGACTAACAGGACTAACTTGGGACGAACAAAGACAAACTTTAGTCTCATTCTAAGGTTTGTCTATGTTCGTTCCAAGTTAGTGTCTTTATAAGGACGAACATAGACGAACCTTATAATGAGACTAACGAGATTAACTTGGGTTGAACAAAGAGAAACTTTAGTCTCATTATAAGGTTTGTCCAAGTTCGTCCCAAGTTAGTCTCTTTCTAAGGACGAACTTAGACAAAACCTCAGAATGGGACTAACGAGACTAACTTGGGACGAACAAAGACTAATTTTAGTCTCATTCTAAGGTTTGTCTAAGTTCGTCACAAGATAGTCACTTTCTAAGCACGAACTTAGACAAACCTTAGAATGAGACTAACGAGACTAACTTGGGACGAACAAAGACAAACTTTCGTCTCATTCCGAGGTTTGTCTAAGTTCGTCCCAAGGTAGTCTCTTTCTAAGTACAAACTTAGACAAAACCTTAGAATGAGACTAACGAGACTAACTTGGGACGAACAAAGACAAACTTTAGTCTCATTCTAATGTTTGTCTAAGTTGGTCCCAAGTTAGTCTCTTTCTAAGGACGAACTTAGACAGACCTTAGAATGAGACTAACAAGACTAACTTCGGACAAACAAAGACAAACTTTAGTCTCATTCTAAGGTTTGTCTGAGTTCGTCCCAAGTTTGTCTATTTCTAAGGATGAACTTAGACAAAACCTTAGAATGGGACTAACGAGACTAACTTGGGACGAACAAAGACTAACCTTAGTCTCATTCTAAGGTTTGTCTAAGTTCGTCCCAAGTTAGTCTCTTTCTAAGGACGAACTTAGACAAAACCTTAGAATGAGACTAACGAGACTAACTTGGGACGAACAAAGACAAACTTTAGTCTCATTCTAATGTTTGTCTAATTTCGTCCCAAGTTAGTCTCTTTCTAAGGACGAACTTAGACAAACCTTAGAATGAGACTAACGAGACTAACTTGGGACGAACAAAGACAAACTTTAGTCACATTCTAAGGTTTGTCTAAGTTCAACCCAAGTTAGTCTCTTTCTAAGGACGAACTTAGACAAAACCTTAGAATGGGATCAACGAGACTAACTTGCGACGAACAAAGGCTAACCTTAGGCTCATTCTAAGGTTTGTCTAAGTTCGTCCCAAGTTAGTCTCTTTCTTAGGACGAACTTAGACAAACCTTAGAATGAGACTAACGAGACTAACTTGGGACGAACAAAGACAAACTTTAGTCACATTCTAATGTTTGTCTAAGTTCTTCCCATGTTAGTGTCTTTCTAAGGACGAACTTAGATAAAACCTTAGAATGAGACTAACGGGACTAACATGGGACGAACAAAGACAAACTTTAGTCTCATTCTAAGGTTTGTCTAAGTTCGTCCCAAGTTAGTCCCTTTCTAAGGACGAACTTAGACAAACCCATAGAATTAGACTAACGGACTAACTTGGGACGAACAAAGACAAATTTTAGTCCCAATCTAATGTTTGTCTAAGTTCGTCCCATGTTAGTGTCTTTCTAAGGACGAACTTAGATAAAACCTTAGAATGAGACTAACGGGACTAACATGGGACGAACAAAGACAAACTTTAGTCTCATTCTAAGGTTTGTCTAAGTTCATCCCAAGTTAGTCTCTTTCTAAGGACGAACTTAGACAAACCCATAGAATGAGACTAACAGGACTAACTTGGGATGAACAAAGACAAACTTTAGTCTCATTCTAAGGTTTGTCTAAGTTCAGCCCAAGTTAGTGTCTTTCTAAGGACGAACTTAGATAAAACCTTAGAATGAGACTAATGGGACTAACGGGACTAACATGGGACGAACAAAGACAAACTTTAGTCTAATTCTAAGGTTTGTCTAAGTTCGTCCCAAGTTAGTCACTTTCTAAGGACGAACTTAGACAAACCCATAGAATGAGACTAACAGGACTAACTTGGGATGAACAAAGACAAACTTTAGTCTCATTCTAAGGTTTGTCTAAGTTCGTTCCAAGTTAGTGTCTTTATAAGGACGAACTTAGACGAACCTTAGAATGAGACTAACGAGATTAACTTGGGTTGAACAAAGAGAAACTTTAGTCTCATTCTAAGGTTTGTCTAAGTTCGTCCCAAGTTAGTCTCTTTCTAAGGACGAACTTAGCCAAAACCTCAGAATGGGACTAAGGAGACTAACATGGGACAAACAAAGACAAACTTTAGTCTCATTATAAGGTTTGTCTAAGTTCGTCACAAGATAGTCACTTTCTAAGGACGAACTTAGACAAACCTTAGAATGAGACTAACGAGACTAACTTGGGACGAACAAAGAAAAACTTTCATCTCATTCCGAGGTTTGTCTAAGTTCGTCCCAAGGTAGTCTCTTTCTATGTACAAACTTAGACAAAACTTTAGAATGAGACTAACGAGACTAACTTGGGACGAACAAAGACAAACTTTAGTCTCATTCTAATGTTTGTCTAAGTTGGTCCCAAGTTAGTCTCTTTCTAAGGATGAACTTAGACAAACCTTAGAATGAGAATAACGAGACTAACTTCGGACAAACAAAGACAAACTTTAGTCTCATTCTAAGGTTTGTCTGAGTTCGTCCCAAGTTTGTCTATTTCTAAGGATGAACTTAGACAAAACCTTAGAATGGGACTAACGAGACTAACTTGGGACAAACAAAGACTAGCTTAGTCTCATTCTAAGGTTTGTCTAAGTTCGTCCCAAGTTAGTCTCTTTCTAAGGACGAACTTAGACAAAACCTTAGAATGAGACTAACGAGACTAACTTGGGACGAACAAAGACAAACTTTAGTCTCATTCTAATGTTTGTCTAAGTTCGTCCCAAGTTAGTCTCTTTCTAAGGACGAACTTAGACAAACCTTAGAATGAGACTAACGAGACTAACTTGGGACGAACAAAGACAAACTTTAGTGTCATTCTAAGGGTTGTCTAAGTTCAACCCAAGTTAGTCTCTTTCTAAGGACGAACTTAGACAAAACCTTAGAATGGGACTAACGAGACTAACTTGCGACGAAAAAAGGCTAACATTAGGCTCATTCTAAGGTTTGTCTAAGTTCGTCCCAAGTTAGTCTCTTTCTAAGGACGAACTTAGACAAACCTTAGAATGAGACTAACGAGACTAACTTGGGACGAACAAAGACAAACTTTAGTCACATTCTAATGTTTGTCTAAGTTCTTCCCATGTTAGTGTCATTCTAAGGACGAACTTAGATAAAACCTTAGAATGAGACTAACGGGACTAACATGGGACGAACAAAGACAAACTTTTGTCTCATTCTAAGGTTTGTCTAAGTTCGTCCAAAGTTAATCTCTTTCTAAGGACGAACTTAGACAAACCCATAGATTTAGACTAACGGACTAACTTGGGACGAACAAAGACAAACTTTAGTCACATTCTAATGTTTGTCTAAGTTCGTCCCATGTTAGTGTCTTTCTAAGGACGAACTTAGATAAAACCTTAGAATGAGACTAACGGGACTAACATGGGACGAACAAAGACAAACTTTAGTGTCATTCTAAGGTTTGTCTAAGTTCGTCCCAAGTTAGTCACTTTCTAAGGACGAACTTAGACAAACCCATAGAATGAGACTAACAGGACTAACTTGGGACGAACAAAGACAAACTTTAGTCTCATTCTAAGGTTTGTCTAAGTTCGTTCCAAGTTAGTGTCTTTATAAGGACGAACTTAGACGAACCTTAGAATGAGACTAACGAGATTAACTTGGGTTGAACAAAGAGAAACTTTAGTCTCATTCTAAGGTTTGTCTAAGTTCGTCCCAAGTTAGTCTCTTTCTAAGGACGAACTTAGACAAAACCTCATAATGGGACTAACGAGACTAACTTGGGACAAACAAAGACTAACTTTAGTCTCATTATAAGGTTTGTCTAAGTTCGTCACAAGATAGTCACTTTCTAAGGACGAACTTAGACAAACCTTAGAATGAGACTAACGAGACTAACTTGGGACGAACAAAGACAAACTTTAGTCTCATTCTAAGGTTTGTCTAAGTTCAGCCCAAGTTAGTCTCTTTCTAAAGACGAACTTAGACAAAACCTTAGAATGGGACTAACGAGACTAACTTGCGACGAACAAAGGCTAACCTTAGTCTCATTCTAAGGTTTGTCTAAGGTCGTCACAAGATAGTCACTTTCTAAGGACGAACTTAGACAACCCTTAGAATGAGACTAACGAGACTAACTTGGGACGAACAAAGACAAACTTTAGTCACATTCTAATGTTTGTCTAAGTTCTTCCCATGTTAGTGTCTTTCTAAGGACGAACTTAGATAAAACCTTAGAATGAGACTAACGGGACTAACATGGGACGAACGAAGACAAACTTTAGTCTCATTCTAAGGTTTGTCTAAGTTTGTCCCAAGTTAGTCCCTTTCTAAGGACGAACTTAGACAAACCCATAGAATTAGACTAACGGACAAACTTGGGACGAACAAAGACAAACTTTAGTCACATTCTAATGTTTGTCTAAGTTCGTCCCATGTTAATGTCTTTCTAAGGACGAACTTAGATAAAACCTTAGAATGAGACTAACGGGACTAACATGGGACGAACAAAGACAAACTTTAGTCTCATTCTAAGGTTTGTCTAAGTTCGTCCCAAGTTAGTCACTTTCTAAGGACGAACTAAGACAAACCCATAGAATGAGACTAACAGGACTAACTTGGGACAAACAAAGACAAACTTTAGTCTCATTCTCAGGTTTGTCTAAGTTCGTTCCAAGTTAGTGTCTTTATAAGGACGAACTTAGACAAACCTTAGAATGAGACTAACGAGACTAACTTGGGTTGAACAAAGAGAAACTTTAGTCTCATTCTAAGGTTTGTCTAAGTTCGCCCCAAGTTAGTCTCTTTCTAAGGACAAACTTAGACAAAACCTTAGAATGGGTCTAACGAGACTAACTTGGGACGAACAAACACTAACTTTGGTCTCATTCTAAGGTTCGCTTAAGTTCGTCACAAGATAGTCACTTTCTAAGGATGAACTTAGACAAACCTTAGAATGAGACTAACGAGACTAACTTGGGACTAACAAAGACAAACTTTCGTCCCATTCTAAGGTTTGTCTAAGTTCGTCCCAAGTTAGTCTCTTTCTAAGGACGAACTTAGACAAACCTTAGAATGAGACTAACGAGAATAACTTGGGACAAACAAAGACAAACTTTAGTCTCATTCTAATGTTTGTCTAAGTTCGTCCCAAGTTAGTCTCTTTCTAAGGATGAATTTAGAAAAACCTTAGAATGAGACTAACGAGACTAACTTGGGACGAACAAAGACAAACTTTAGTCTCATTATTAGGTTTGTCAAAGTTCAACCCAAGTTAGTCTCTTTCTAAGGACGAACTTAGACAAAACCTTAGAATGGGACTAACGAGACTAACTTGCGACGAACAAAGGCTAACCTTAGGCTCATTCTAAGGTTTGTCTAAGTTTGTCCCAAGTTAGTCTCTTTCTAAGGACGAACTTAGACAAAACCTTAGAATGAGACTAACGAGACTAACTTGGGACGAACAAAGACAAACTTTAGTCTCATTCTAATGTTTGTCTAATTTCATCCCAAGTTAGTCTCTTTCTAAGGACGAACTTAGACAAACCTTAGAATGAGACTAACGAGACTAACTTGGGACGAAGAAAGACAAACTTTAGTCTCATTCTAAGGTTTGTCTAAGTTCAACCCAAGTTAGTCTCTTTCTAAGGACGAACTTAGACAAAACCTTAGAATGAGACTAACCAGACTAACTTGGGACGAACAAAGACAAACTTTAGTCACATTCTAATGTTTGTCTAAGTTCGTCCCATGTTAGTGTCTTTCTAAGGACAAACTTAGATAAAACCTTAGAATGAGACTAACGGGACTAACATGGGACGAACAAAGACAAACTTTAGTCTCATTCTAAGGATTGTCTAAGTTCGTCCCAAGTTAGTCACTTTCTAAGGACGAACTTAGACAAACCCATAGAATGAGACTAACACGACTAACTTGGGACGAACAAAGACAAACTTTAGTCTCATTCTAAGGTTTGTCTAAGTTCGTTCCAAGTTAGTGTCTTTATAAGGACGAACTTAGACAAACCTTAGAATGAGACTAACGAGACTAACTTGGGTTGAACAAAGAGAAACTTTAGTCTCATTCTATGGTTTGTCTAAGTTCGCCCCAAGTTAGTCTCTTTCTAAGGACGAACTTAGAAAAAACCTTAGAATGGGACTAACGAGACTAACTTGGGATGAACAAAGACTAACTTTAGTCTCATTCTAAGGTTTGTCTAAGTTCGTCACAAGATTGTCACTTTCTAAGGACGAACTTAGACAAACCTTAGAATGAGACTAACGAGACTAACTTGGGACGAACAAAGACAAACTTTCGTCTCATTCTAAGGTTTGTCTAAGTTCGTCCCAAGGTAGTCTCTTTCTAAGTACGAACTTAGACAAAACCTTAGAATGAGACTAACGAGACTAACTTGGGACGAACAAAGACAAACTTTAGTCTCATTCTAAGGTTTATCTAATTTCGTCCAAAGTTAGTCTCTTTCTAAGGGTGAACTTAGACTAAACCATAGAATGAGACTAACAGGACTAACTTGAGACGAACAAATACAAACTTTACTCTCATTCTAAGGTTTGTCTAAGTTCGTTCCAAGTTAGTGTCTTTATAAGGACGAACGTAGACGAACCTTAGAATGAGACTAACGAGACTAACTTGGGTTGAACAAAGAGAAACTTTAGTCTCATTCTAAGGTTTGTCTAAGTTCATCCCAAGTTAGTCTCTTTCTAAGGACGAACTTAGACAAAACCTTAGAATGGGACTAACGAGACTAACTTGGGACGAACAAAGACTAACTTTAGTCTCATTCTAAGGTTTGTCTAAGTTCGTCACAAGATAGTCACTTTCTAATGACGAACTTAGACAAACCTTAGAATGAGACTAACGAGACTAACTTGGGACGAACAAAGACAAACTTTCGTCTCATTCCGAGGTTTGTCTAAGTTCGTCCCAAGGTAGACTCTTTCTAAGTACAAACTTAGACAAAACTTTAGAATGAGACTAACGAGACTAACATGGGACGAACAAAGACAAACTTTAGTCTCATTCTAATGTTTGTCAAAGTTGGTCCCAAGTTAGTCTCTTTCTAAGGACGAACTTAGACAAACCTTAGAATGAGACTAACGAGACTAACTTCGGACAAACAAAGACAAACTTTAGTCTCATTCTAAGGTTTGTCTGAGTTCGTCCCAAGTTTGTCTATTTCTAAGGATGAACTTATACAAAACCTTAGAATGGGACTAGCGAGACTAACTTGGGACGAACAAAGACTAACCTTAGTCTCATTCTAAGGTTTGTCTAAGTTCGTCCCAAGTTAGTCTCTTTCTAAGGACGAACATAGACAAAACCTTAGAATGAGACTAACGAGACTAACTTGAGACGAACAAAGACAAACTTTAGTCTCATTCTAATGTTTGTCTAAGTTCGTCCCAAGTTAGTCTCTTTCTGAGGATGAACTTAGACAAACCTTACAATGAGACTAACGAGACTAACTTGGGACGAACAAAGACAAACTTTAGTCTCATTCTTAGGTTTATCAAAGTTCAACCCAAGTTAGTCTCTTTCTAAGGATGAACTTAGACAAAACCTTAGAATGGGACTAACGAGACTAACTTGCGACGAACAAAGACAAACTATAGTCTCATTCTAAGGTTCGTCAAAGTTTGTCCCAAGATTGTCTCTTTCTAAGGACGAACTTAGACAAACCTTAGAATGAGACTAACGAGACTAACTTGGGACGAACAAAGACAAACTTTAGTCACATTCTATGGTTTGTCTAAGTTCGTCCCATGTTAGTGTCTTTCTAAGGACGAACTTAGATAAAACCTTAGAATGAGACTAACGGGACTAACATGGGACGAACAAAGACAAACTTTAGCCTCATTCTAAGGTTTGTCTAAGTTCGTCCCAAGTTAGTCTCTTTCTAAGGACGAACTTAGACAAACCCTTTGAATTAGACTAACGGACTAACTTGGGACGAACAAAGACAAACTTTAGTCTCATTCTGAGGTTTGTCTAAGTTCGTCCCAAGTTAGTCTCTTTTTAAGGACGAACTTAGACAAACTTTAGAATGAGACTAACGAGACTAACTTGGGACAAACAAAGACTAACTTTAGTCTCATTCTAAGGTTCGTCTAAGTTTGTCCCAAGATAGTCTCTTTCTAAGGACGAACTTAGACAAAACCTTAGAATGAGACTAACGAGACTAACTTGGGACGAACAAAGACAAACTTTAGTCTCATTCTAAGATTTGTCTAAGTTCGTCCCAAGTTAGTCTCTTTCTAAGGACGAACTTAGACAAACCATAGAATGAGACTAACGAGACTAAGTTGGGACAAACAAAGACAAACTTTACTCTCATTCTAAGGTTTGTCTAAGTTCGTCCCAAGTTAGACTCTTTCTAAGGACGAACTTAGACAAACCTTAGAATGAGACTAACGAGACTAACTTGGGACAAACAAAGACAAACTTTAGTCACATTCTAATGTTTGTCTAAGTTCTTCCCATGTTAGTGTCTTTCTAAGGACGAACTTAGATAAAACCTTAGAATGAGACTAACGGGACTAACATGGGACGAACAAAGACAAACTTTAGTCTCATTCTAAGGTTTGTCTAAGTTCGTCCCAAGTTAGTCTCTTTCTAAGGACGAACTTAGACAAACCCATAGATTTAGACTAACGGACTAACTTGGGACGAACAAAGACAAACTTTAGTCACATTCTAATGTTTGTCTAAGTTCATCCCATGTTAGTGTCTTTCTAAGGACGAACTTAGATAAAACCTTAGAATGAGACTAACGAGACTAACATGGGACGAACAAAGACAAACTTTAGTCTCATTCTAAGGTTTGTCTAAGTTCGTCCCAAGTTAGTCACTTTCTAAGGACGAACTTAGACAAACCCATATAATGAGACTAACAGGACTAACTTGGGACGAACAAAGACAAACTTTAGTCTCATTCTAAGGTTTGTCTATGTTCGTTCCCTTTTAGTGTCTTTATAAGGACGAACATAGACGAACCTTATAATGAGACTAACGAGATTAACTTGGGTTGAACAAAGAGAAACTTTAGTCTCATTATAAGGTTTGTCCAAGTTCGTCCCAAGTTAGTCTCTTTCTAAGGACGAACTTAGACAAAACCTCAGAATGGGACTAACGAGACTAACTTGGGACGAACAAAGACTAACTTTAGTCTCATTCTAAGGTTTGTCTAAGTTCGTCACAAGATAGTCACTTTCTAAGGACGAACTTAGACAAACCTTAGAATGAGACTAACGAGACTAACTTGGGACGAACAAAGACAAACTTTCGTCTCATTCCGAGGTTTGTCTAAGTTCGTCCCAAGGTAGTCTCTTTCTAAGTACAAACTTAGACAAAACCTTAGAATGAGACTAACGAGACTAACTTGGGACGAACAAAGACAAACTTTAGTCTCATTCTAATGTTTGTCTAAGTTGGTCCCAAGTTAGTCTCTTTCTAAGGACGAACTTAGACAGACCTTAGAATGAGACTAACGGGACTAACTTGGGACGAACAAATACAAACTTTAGTCTCATTCTAAGGTTTGTCTATGTTCGTTCCAAGTTAGTGTCTTTATAAGGACGAACGTAGACGAACCTTAGAATGAGACTAACGAGACTAACTTGGGTTGAACAAAGAGAAACTTTAGTCTCATTCTAAGGTTTGTCTAAGTTCGTCACAAGATAGTCACTTTCTAAGGACGAACTTAGACAAACCTTAGAATGAGACTAACGAGACTAACTTGGGACGAACAAAGACAAACTTTCGTCTCATTCCGAGGTTTGTCTAAGTTCGTCCCAAGGTAGACTCTTTCTAAGTACAAACTTAGACAAAATTTTAGAATGAGACTAACGAGACTAACATGGGACGAACAAAGACAAACTTTAGTCTCATTCTAATGTTTGTCAAAGTTGGTCCCAAGTTAGTCTCTTTCTAAGGACGAACTTAGACAAACCATAGAATGAGACTAACGAGACTAACTTCGGACAAACAAAGACAAACTTTAGTCTCATTCTAAGGTTTGTCTGAGTTCGTCCCAAGTTTGTCTATTTCTAAGGATGAACTTATACAAAACCTTAGAATGGGACTAGCGAGACTAACTTGGGACGAACAAAGACTAACCTTAGTCTCATTCTAAGGTTTGTCTAAGTTCGTCCCAAGTTAGTCTCTTTCTAAGGACGAACATAGACAAAACCTTAGAATGAGACTAACGAGACTAACTTGAGACGAACAAAGACAAACTTTAGTCTCATTCTAATGTTTGTCTAAGTTCGTCCCAAGTTAGTCTCTTTCTGAGGATGAACTTAGACAAACCTTACAATGAGACTAACGAGACTAACTTGGGACGAACAAAGACAAACTTTAGTCTCATTCTTAGGTTTATCAAAGTTCAACCCAAGTTAGTCTCATTCTAAGGATGAACTTAGACAAAACCTTAGAATGGGACTAACGAGACTAACTTGCGACGAACAAAGACAAACTTTAGTCTCATTCGAAGGTTCGTCTAAGTTTGTCCCAAGATTGTCTCTTTCTAAGGACGAACTTAGACAAACCTTAGAATGAGACTAACGAGACTAACTTGGGACGAACAAAGACAAACTTTAGTCACATTCTATGGTTTGTCTAAGTTCGTCCCATGTTAGTGTCTTTCTAAGGACGAACTTAGATAAAACCTTAGAATGAGACTAACGGGACTAACATGGGACGAACAAAGACAAACTTTAGCCTCATTCTAAGGTTTGTCTAAGTTCGTCCCAAGTTAGTCTCTTTCTAAGGACGAACTTAGACAAACCCTTTGAATTAGACTAACGGACTAACTTGGGACGAACAAAGACAAACTTTAGTCTCATTCTGAGGTTTGTCTAAGTTCGTCCCAAGTTAGTCTCTTTTTAAAGACGAACTTAGACAAACTTTAGAATGAGACTAACGAGACTAACTTGGGACAAACAAAGACTAACTTTAGTCTCATTCTAAGGTTCGTCTAAGTTTGTCCCAAGATAGTCTCTTTCTAAGGACGAACTTAGACAAAACCTTAGAATGAGACTAACGAGACTAACTTGGGACGAACAAAGACAAACTTTAGTCTCATTCTAAGGTTTGTCTAAGTTCGTCCCAAGTTAGTCTCTTTCTAAGGACGAACTTAGACAAACCATAGAATGAGACTAACGAGACTAACTTGGGACGAACAAAGACAAACTTTACTCTCATTCTAAGGTTTGTCTAAGTTCGTCCCAAGTTAGACTCTTTCTAAGGACGAACTTAGACAAACCTTAGAATGAGACTAACGAGACTAACTTGGGACAAACAAAGACAAACTTTAGTCACATTCTAATGTTTGTCTAAGTTCTTCCCATGTTAGTGTCTTTCTAAGGACGAACTTAGATAAAACCTTAGAATGAGACTAACGGGACTAACATGGGACGAACAAAGACAAACTTTAGTCTCATTCTAAGGTTTGTCTAAGTTCGTCCCAAGTTAGTCTCTTTCTAAGGACGAACTTAGACAAACCCATAGATTTAGACTAACGGACTAACTTGGGACGAACAAAGACAAACTTTAGTCACATTCTAATGTTTGTCTAAGTTCATCCCATGTTAGTGTCTTTCTAAGGACGAACTTAGATAAAACCTTAGAATGAGACTAACGGGACTAACATGGGACGAACAAAGACAAACTTTAGTCTCATTCTAAGGTTTGTCTAAGTTCGTCCCAAGTTAGTCACTTTCTAAGGACGAACTTAGACAAACCCATATAATGAGACTAACAGGACTAACTTGGGACGAACAAAGACAAACTTTAGTCTCATTCTAAGGTTTGTCTATGTTCGTTCCAAGTTAGTGTCTTTATAAGGACGAACATAGACGAACCTTATAATGAGACTAACGAGATTAACTTGAGTTGAACAAAGAGAAACTTTAGTCTCATTATACGGTTTGTCCAAGTTCGTCCCAAGTTAGTCTCTTTCTAAGGACGAACTTAGACAAAACCTCAGAAAGGGACTAACGAGACTAACTTGGGACGAACAAAGACTAACTTTAGTCTCATTCTAAGGTTTGTCTAAGTTCGTCACAAGATAGTCACTTTCTAAGGACGAACTTAGACAAACCTTAGAATGAGACTAACGAGACTAACTTGGGACGAACAAAGACAAACTTTCGTCTCATTCCGAGGTTTGTCTAAGTTTGTCCCAAGGTAGTCTCTTTCTAAGTACAAACTTAGACAAAACCTTAGAATGAGACTAACGAGACTAACTTGGGACGAACAAAGACAAACTTTAGTCTCATTCTAATGTTTGTCTAAGTTGGTCCCAAGTTAGTCTCTTTCTAAGGACGAACTTAGACAGACCTTAGAATGAGAATAACGAGACTAACTTCGGACAAACAAAGACAAACTTTAGTCTCATTCTAAGGTTTGTCTAAGTTCAGCCCAAGTTAGTCTCTTTCTAAGGACGAACTTAGACAAAACCTTAGAATGAGACTAACGAGACTAACTTGGGACGAACAAAGACAAACTTTAGTCTCATTCTAATGTTTGTCTAAGTTCGTCCCAAGTTAGTCTCTTTCTAAGGACGAACTTAGACAAACCTTAGAATGAGACTAACGAGACTAACTTGGGACGAACAAAGACAAACTTTAGTGTCATTCTAAGGTTTGTCTAAGTTCAACCCAAGTTAGTCTCTTTCTAAGGACGAACTTAGACAAAACCTTAGAATGGGACTAACGAGACTAACTTGCGACGAAAAAAGGCTAACATTAGGCTCATTCTAAGGTTTGTCTAAGTTCGTCCCAAGTTAGTCTCTTTCTAAGGACGAACTTAGACAAACCTTAGAATGAGACTAACGAGACTAACTTGGGACGAACAAAGACAAACTTTAGTCACATTCTAATGTTTGTCTAAGTTCTTCCCATGTTAGTGTCATTCTACGGACGAACTTAGATAAAACCTTAGAATGAGACTAACGGGACTAACATGGGACGAACAAAGACAAACTTTTGTCTCATTCTAAGGTTTGTCTAAGTTCGTCCAAAGTTAATCTCTTTCTAAGGACGAACTTAGACAATCCCATAGATTTACACTAACGGACTAACTTCGGACGAACAAAGACAAATTTTAGTCACAATCTAATGTTTGTCTAAGTTCGTCCCATATTAGTGTATTTCTAAGGACGAACTTAGATAAAACCTTAGAATGAGACTAACGGGACTAACATGGGACGAACAAAGACAAACTTTAGTCTCATTCTAAGGTTTGTCTAAGTTCGTCCCAAGTTAGTCTCTTTCTAAGCACGAACTTAGACAAACCCATAGATTTAGACTAACGGACTAACTTGGGACGAACAAAGACAAACTTTAGTCACATTCTAATGTTTGTCTAAGTTCGTCCCATGTTAGTGTCTTTCTAAGGACGAACTTAGATAAAACCTTAGAATGAGACTAACGGGACTAACATGGGACGAACAAAGACAAACTTTAGTGTCATTCTAAGGTTTGTCTAAGTTCGTCCCAAGTTAGTCACTTTCTAAGGACGAACTTAGACAAACCCATAGAATGAGACTAACAGGACTAACTTGGGACGAACAAAGACAAACTTTAGTCTCATTCTAAGGTTTGTCTAAGTTCGTTCCAAGTTAGTGTCTTTATAAGGACGAACTTAGACGAACCTTAGAATGAGACTAACGAGATTAACTTGGGTTGAACAAAGAGAAACTTTAGTCTCATTCTAAGGTTTGTCTAAGTTCGTCCCAAGTTAGTCTCTTTCTAAGGACGAACTTAGACAAAACCTCAGAATGGGACTAACGAGACTAACTTGGGACAACCAAAGACTAACTTTAGTCTCATTATAAGGTTTGTCTAAGTTCGTCACAAGATAGTCACTTTCTAAGGACGAACTTAAACAAACCTTAGAATGAGACTAACGAGACTAACTTGGGACGAACAAAGACAAACTTTAGTCTCATTCTAAGGTTTGTCTAAGTTCAGCCCAAGTTAGTCTCTTTCTAAAGACGAACTTAGACAAAACCTTAGAATGGGACTAACGAGACTAACTTGCGACGAACAATGGCTAACCTTAGTCTCATTCTAAGGTTTGTCTAAGGTCGTCACAAGATAGTCACTTTCTAAGGACGAACTTAGACAACCCTTAGAATGAGACTAACGAGACTAACTTGGGACGAACAAAGACAAACTTTAGTCACATTCTAATGTTTGTCTAAGTTCTTCCCATGTTAGTGTCTTTCTAAGGACGAACTTAGATAAAACCTTAGAATGAGACTAACGGGACTAACATGGGACGAACAAAGACAAACTTTAGTCTCATTCTAAGGTTTGTCTAAGTTCGTCCCAAGTTAGTCCCTTTCTAAGGACGAACTTAGACAAACCCATAGAATTAGACTAACGGACAAACTTGGGACGAACAAAGACAAACTTTAGTCACATTCTAATGTTTGTCTAAGTTCGTCCCATGTTAGTGTCTTTCTAAGGACGAACTTAGATAAAACCTTAGAATGAGACTAACGGGACTAACATGGGACGAACAAAGACAAACTTTAGTCTCATTCTAAGGTTTGTCTAAGTTCGTCCCAAGTTAGTCACTTTCTAAGGACGAACTAAGACAAACCCATAGAATGAGACTAACAGGACTAACTTGGGACAAACAAAGACAAACTTTAGTCTCATTCTCAGGTTTGTCTAAGTTCGTTCCAAGTTAGTGTCTTTATAAGGACGAACTTAGACAAACCTTAGAATGAGACTAACGAGACTAACTTCGGTTGAACAAAGAGAAACTTTAGTCTCATTCTAAGGTTTGTCTCAAGTTAGTCTCTTTCTAAGGACGAACTTAGACAAACCTTAGAATGGGTCTAACGAGACTAACTTGGGACGAACAAAGACTAACTTTGGTCTCATTCTAAGGTTTGCTTAAGTTCGTCACAAGATAGTCACTTTCTAAGGATGAACTTAGACAAACCTTAGAATGAGACTAACGAGACTAACTTGGGACTAACAAAGACAAACTTTCGTCCCATTCTAAGGTTTGTCTAAGTTCGTCCCAAGTTAGTCTCTTTCTAAGGACGAACTTAGACAAACCTTAGAATGAGACTAACGAGAATAACTTGGGACAAACAAAGACAAACTTTAGTCTCATTCTAATGTTTGTCTAAGTTCGTCCCAAGTTAGTCTCTTTCTAAGGATGAATTTAGAAAAACCTTAGAATGAGACTAACGAGACTAACTTGGGACGAACAAAGACAAACTTTAGTCTCATTCTTAGGTTTGTCAAAGTTCAACCCAAGTTAGTCTCTTTCTAAGGACGAACTTAGACAAAACCTTAGAATGGGACTAACGAGACTAACTTGCGACGAACAAAGGCTAACCTTAGGCTCATTCTAAGGTTTGTCTAAGTTTGTCCCAAGTTAGTCTCTTTCTAAGGACGAACTTAGACAAAACCTTAGAATGAGACTAACGAGACTAACTTGGGACGAACAAAGACAAACTTTAGTCTCATTCTAATGTTTGTCTAATTTCATCCCAAGTTAGTCTCTTTCTAAGGACGAACTTAGACAAACCTTAGAATGAGACTAACCAGACTAACTTGGGATGAACAAAGACAAACTTTAGTCTCATTCTAAGGTTTGTCTAAGTTCAACCCAAGTTAGTCTCTTTCTAAGGACGAACTTAGACAAAACCTTAGAATGGGACCAACGAGACTAACTTGCGACGAACAAAGGCTAACCTTAGGCTCATTCTAAGGTTTGTCTAAGTTCGTCCTAAGTTAGTCTCTTTCTTAGGACGAACTTAGACAAACCTTAGAATGAGACTAACGAGACTAACTTGGGACGAACAAAGACAAACTTTAGTCACATTCTAATGTTTGTCTAAGTTCTTCCCATGTTAGTGTCTTTCTAAGGACGAACTTAGATAAAACCTTAGAATGAGACTAACGGGACTAACATGGGACGAACAAAGACAAACTTTTGTCTCATTCTAAGGTTTGTCTAAGTTCGTCCAAAGTTAGTCTCTTTCTAAGGACGAACTTAGACAAACCCATAGATTTAGACTAACGGACTAACTTCGGACGAACAAAGACGAACCTTAGTCTCATTCTAAGGTTTGTCTAAGTTCGTCCCAAGTTAGTCTCTTTCTAAGGACGAACTTAGATAAAACCTTAGAATGAGACTAACGAGACTAACTTGGGACTAACAAAGACGAACCTTAGTCTCATTCTAAGGTTTGTCTAAGTTCGTCACAAGATAGTCACTTTCTAAGGATGAACTTAGACAAACCTTAGAATGAGACTAACGAGACTAACTTGGAACGAACAAAGACAAACTTTAATCTCATTCTAAGGTTTATCTAATTTTGTCCCAAGTTAGTCTCTTTCTAAGGGCGAACATAGACAAAACCATAGAATGAGACTAACGGGACTAACTTGGGACAAACAAAGACAAACTTTAGTCTCATTCTAAGGTTTGTCTAAGTTCGTTCCAAGTTAGTGTATTTATAAGGACGAACTTAGACAAACCTTAGAATGAGACTAACGAGACTAACTTGGGTTGAACAAAGACAAACTTTAGTCTCATTCTAAGGTTTGTCTAAGTTCGTCCCAAGTTAGTCTCTTTCTAAGGACGAACTTAGACAAAACCTCAGAATGGGACTAACGAGACTAACTTGGGACAAACAAAGACTAACTTTAGTCTCATTATAAGGTTTGTCTAAGTTCGTCACAAGATAGTCACTTTCTAAGGACGAACTTAGACACCCCTTAGAATGAGACTAACGAGACTAACTTGGGACGAACAAAGACAAACTTTAGTCTCATTCTGAGGTTTGTCTAAGTTCAGCCCAAGGTAGTCTCTTTCTAAAGACGAACTTAGACAAAACCTTAGAATGGGACTAACGAGACTAACTTGGGACAAACAAAGACAAACTTTAGTCTCATTCTAATGTTTGTCTAAGTTCGTCCCAAGTTAGTCTATTTCTAAGTACAAACTTAGACAAAACCTTAGAATGAGACTAACGAGACTAACTTGGGACGAACAAAGACAAACTTTAGTCTCATTCTAATGTTTGTCTAAGTTCGTCCCGAGTTAGTCTCTTTCTAAGGACGAACTTATACAAACCTTAGAATGAGACTAACGAGACTAACTTGGGACAAACAAAGACAAACTTTAGTCTCATTCTATGGTTTGTCTAAGTTCGTCCCAAGTTAGTCTATTTCTAAGGATGAACTTAGACAAAACCTTAGAATGGGACTAACGAGACTAACTTGGGACGAACAAAGACAAACATTAGCCTCATTCTAAGGTTTGTCTAAGTTCATCCCAAGTTAGTCTCTTTCTAAGGATGAACTTAGACAAAACCTTAGAATGAGACTAACGAGACTAACTTGGGACAAACAAAGACAAACTTTAGTCTCATTCTAAAGTTTGTCTAAGTTCGTCCCAAGCTAGTCTCTTTCTAAGGATGAACTTAGACAAACCTTAGAATGAGACTAACGAGACTAACTTGGGACGAACAAAGATAAACTTTCGTCTCATTCTAAGGTTTGTCTAAGTTCGTCCCAAGTTAGTCTCTTTCTAAGTACAAACTTAGACAAAACCTTAGAATGAGACTAACGAGACTAACTTGGGACGAACAAAGACAAACTTTAGTCTCATTCTAATGTTTGTCTAAGTTCGTCCCAAGTTAGTCTCTTTCTAAGAACGAACTTAGACAAACCTTAGAATGAGTCTAACGAGACTAACTTGGGACAAACAAAGACAAACTTTAGTCTCATTCTAAGGTTTGTCTAAGTTCGTCCCAAGTTAGTCTATTTCTAAGGATGAACTTAGACAAAACCTTAGAATGGGACTAACGAAACTAACTTGGGACGAACAAAGACTAACATTAGTCTCATTCTAAGGTTTGTATAAGTTCATACCAAGTTAGTCACTTTCTAAGGACAAACTTAGACGAACCTTAGAATGAGACTAACGAGACTAGCTTGGGACAAACAAAGACAAACTTTAGTCTCATTCTAAAGTTTGTCTAAGTTCGTCCCAAGCTAGTCTCTTTCTAAGGATGAACTTAGACAAACCTTAGAATGAGACTAACGAGACTAACTTGGGACGAACAAAGACAAACTTTAGTCTCATTCTAAGGTTTGTCTAAGTTCAGCCCAAGTTAGTCTCTTTCTAAGGACGAACTTAGACAAAACCTTAGAATGGGACTAACGAGACTAACTTGCGATGAACAAAGACAAACTTTAGTCTCATTCTAAGGTTTGTCTAAGTTCGTCCCAAGCTAGACTCTTTCTAAGGACGAACTTAGACAAAACCTTAGAATGAGACTAACGAGACTAACTTGGGACTAACAAAGACGAACCTTAGTCTTATTCTAAGGTTTGTCTAAGTTCGTCCCAAGTTAGTCTCTTTCTAAGGACGTACTTAGACATAACCTTAGAATGAGACTAACGAGACTAACTTGGGATGAACAAAGACAAACTTTAGTCTCATTCTAAGGTTTATGTAATTTCGTCAAAAGTTAGTCTCTTTCTAAGGGCAAACTTAGACAAAACCATAGAATGTGACTAACAGGACTAACTTGGGATGAACAAACACAAATTTTAGTCTCATTCTAAGGTTTCTCTAAGTTCGTACCAAGTTAGTGTCTTTATAAGGACAAACTTAGACAAACCTTAGAATGAGACTAACGAGACTAACTTGGGTTGAACAAAGAGAAACTTTAGTCTCATTCTAAGGTTTGTCTAAGTTCGTCCCAAGTTAGTCTCTTTCTAAGGACGAACTTAGACAAAACCTTAGAATGGGACTAACGAGACTAACTTGGGACAAACAAAGACTAACTTTAGTCTCATTCTAAGGTTTGTCTAAGTTCGTCACAAGATAGTCACTTTCTAAGGACGAACTTAGACAAACCTTAGAATGAGACTAACGAGAGTAACTTGGGACGAACAAAGACAAACTTTCGTCTCATTCCGAGGTTTGTCTCAGTTCGTCCCAAGGTAGTGTCTTTCTAATTAGAAACTTAGACAAAACCTTAGAATGAGACTAACGAGACGAACTTGGGATGAACAAAGACAAACTTTAGTCTCATTCTAATGTTTGTCTAAGTTGGTCCCAAGTTAGTCTCTTTCGGAGGACGAACTTAGACAAACCATAGAATGAGACTAACTAGACTAACTTGGGACAAACAAAGACAAACTTTAGTCTCATTCTAAGGTTTGTCTCAGTTCGTCCCAAGTTAGTCTCTTTCTAAGGAGGAACTTAGATAAAACCTTAGAATGGGACTAACGAGACTAATTTGGGATGAACAAAGACTAACTTTAGTCTCATTCTAAGGTTTGTCTAAGTTCGTCACAAGATAGTCACTTTCTAAGGACAGACTTAGACAAACCTTAGAATGAGACTAACGAGACTAACTTGGGACGAACAAAGATAAACTTTAGTCTCATTCTAATGTTTGTCTAAGTTCGTCCCAATTTAGTCTCTTTCTTAGGATGAACTTAGACAAACCTTAGAATGAGACTAACGAGACTAACTTGCGACGAACAAAGGCTAACCTTAGGCTCATTCTAAGGTTTGCCTAAGTTCGTCCCAATTTAGTCTCTTTCTAAGGACGAACTTAGACAAACCTTAGAATGAGACTAACGAGACTAACTTGGGACGAACAAAGACAAACTTTAGTCACATTCTATGGTTTGTCTAAGTTCGTCTCATGTTAGTGTCTTTGTAAGGACGAACTTAGATAAAACCTTAGAATGAGACTAACGGGACTAACATGGGACGAACAAAGACAAACTTTAGTCTCATTCTAAGGTTTGTCTAAGTTCATCCCAAGTTAGTCTCTTTCTAAGGACGAACTTAGACAAACCCATAGAAGTAGACTAACGGACTAACTTGGGATGAACAAAGACAAACTTTAGTCTCATTCTAAGGTTTGTCTAAGTTCGTCCCAAGTTAGTCACTTTCTAAGGACGATTAGACAAACCCTAGAATGAGACTAACGAGACTAACTTGGGATGAACAAAGACAAACTTTAGTCTCATTCTAAGGTTTGTCTAAGTTCGTCCCAAGTTAGACTCTTTCTAAGGACGAACTTAGACAAAACCTTAGAATGAGACTAACGAGACTAACTTGGGACTAACAAAGACGAACCTTAGTCTCATTCTAAGGTTTCTCTAAGTTCGTCCCAAGTTAGTCTCTTTCTAAGGACGTACTTAGACAAAACCTTAGAATGAGACTAACGAGACTAACTTGGGATGAACAAAGACAAACTTTAGTCTCATTCTAAGGTTTATGTAATTTCGTCAAATGGTCGTCTCTTTCTAAGGGCAAACTTAGACAAAACCATAGAATGAGACTAACAGGACTAACTTGGGACGAACAAACACAAATTTTAGTCTCATTCTAAGGTTTCTCTAAGTTCGTTCCAAGTTAGTGTCTTTATAAGGACGAACTTAGACAAACCTTAGAATGAGACTAACGAGACTAACTTGGGTTGAACAAAGAGAAACTTTAGTCTCATTCTAAGGTTTGTCTAAGTTCGTCCCAAGTAAGTCTCTTTCTAAGGACGAACTTAGACAAAACCTTAGAATGGGACTAACGAGACTAACTTGGGACAAACAAAGACTAACTTTAGTCTCATTCTAAGGTTTGTCTAAGTTCGTCACAAGATAGTCACTTTCTAAGGACGAACTTAGACAAACCTTAGAATGAGACTAACGAGAGTAACTTGGGACGAACAAAGACAAACTTTCGTCTCATTCCGAGGTTTGTCTAAGTTCGTCCCAAGGTAGTCTCTTTCTAATTACAAAATTAGACAAAACCTTAGAATGAGACTAACGAGACTAACTTGGGACGAACAAAGACAAACTTTAGTCTCATTCTAATGTTTGTCTAAGTTGGTCCCAAGTTAGTCTCTTTCTAAGGACGAACTTAGACAAACTATAGAATGAGACTAACTAGACTAACTTGGGACAAACAAAGACAAACTTTAGTCTCATTCTAAGGTTTGTCTCAGTTCGTCCCAAGTTAGTCTCTTTCTAAGGACGAACTTAGAAAAAACCTTAGAATGGGACTAACGAGACTAACTTGGGACGAACAAAGACTAACTTTAGTCTCATTCTAAGGTTTGTCTAAGTTCGTCACAAGATAGTCACTTTCTAAGGACAGACTTAGACAAACCTTAGAATGAGACTAACGAGACTAACTTGGGACGAACAAAGATAAACTTTAGTCTCATTCTAATGTTTGTCTAAGTTCGTCCCAAGTTAGTCTCTTTCTGAGGATGAACTTAGACAAACCTTAGAATGAGACTAACGAGACTAACTTGCGACGAACAAAGGCTAACCTTAGGCTCATTCTAAGGTTTGCCTAAGTTCGTCCCAAGTTAGTCTCTTTCTAAGGACGAACTTAGACAAACCTTAGAATGAGACTAACGAGACTAACTTGGGACGAACAAAGACAAACTTTAGTCACATTCTATGATTTGTCTAAGTTCGTCTCATGTTAGTGTCTTTGTAAGGACGAACTTAGATAAAACCTTAGAATGAGACTAACGGGACTAACATGGGACGAACAAAGACAAACTTTAGTCTCATTCTAAGGTTTGTCTAAGTTCGTCCCAAGTTAGTCTCTTTCTAAGGACGAACTTAGACAAACCCATAGAAGTAGACTAACGGACTAACTTGGGATGAACAAAGACAAACTTTAGTCTCATTCTAAGGTTTGTCTAAGTTCGTCCCAAGTTAGTCTCTTTCTAAGGACGAACTTAGACAAACCTTAGAATGAGACTAACGAGACTAACTTGGGATGAACAAAGACAAACTTTAGTCTCATTCTAAGGTTTGTCTAAGTTCGTCCCAAGTTAGACTCTTTCTAAGGACGAACTTAGACAAAACCTTAGAATGAGACTAACGAGACTAACGAGACTAACTTGGGACTAACAAAGACGAACCTTAGTCTCATTCTAAGGTTTGTCTAAGTTTGTCCCAAGTTAGTCTCTTTCTAAGGACGTACTTAGACAAAACCTTAGAATGAGACTAACGAGACTAACTTGGGACGAACAAAGACAAACTTTAGTCTCATTCTAAAGTTTGTCTAAGTTCGTCCCCAGTTAGTCTCTTTCTAAGGATGAACTTAGACAAACCTTAGAATGAGACTAACGAGACTAACTTGGGACAAACAAAGACAAACTTTAGTCTCATTCTAAAGTTTGTCTAAGTTCGTCCCCAGTTAGTCTCTTTCTAAGGATGTACTTAGACAAACCTTAGAATGAAACTAACGAGACTAACTTGGGACGAATAAAGACAAACTTTAGTCTCATTCTAAGGTTTGTCTAAGTTCGTTCCAAGTTAGTGTCTTTATAAGGACGAACTTAGACAAACCTTAGAATGAGACTAACGAGACTAACTTGCGACGAACAAAGGTAACCTTAGGCTCATTCTAAGGTTTGTCTAAGTTCATCCCAGGTTAGTCTCTTTCTAAGGACGAACTTAGACAAACCTTAGAATGAGACTAACGAGACTAACTTGGGACGAACAAAGACAAACTTTTTTCACATTCTATGGGTTGTCTAAGTTCGTCCCATGTTAGTGTCTTTCTAAAGACGAACTTAGATAAAACCTTAGAATGAGACTAACAAGACTAACATGGGACGAACAAAGACAAACTTTAGTCTCATTCTAAGGTTTGTCTAAGTTCGTCCTAAGTTAGTCACTTTCTAAGGACGAACTTAGACAAACCCATAGAATTAGACTAACGGACTAACTTGGGACGAACAAAGACAAACTTTAGTCTTATTCTAAGGTTTGTCTAAGTTCGTCCCAAGTTAGTCTCTTTCTAAGGACGAACTTAGACAAACCCATAGAATTAGACTAACGGACTAACTTGGGACGAACAAAGACAAACTTTAGTCTTATTCTAAGGTTTGTCTAAGTTCGTCCCAAGTTAGTCTCTTTCTAAGGACGAACTTAGACAAACCTTAGAATGAGACTAACGAGACTAACTTGGGACGAACAAAGACTAACTTTAGTCTCATTCTAAGGTTCGTCTAAGTTCGTCCCAAGATAGTCTCTTTCTAAGGACGAACTTAGACAAAACCTTAGAATGAGACTAACGAGACTAACTTGGGACGAACAAAGACAAACTTCAGTCTCATTCTAAGGTTTGTCTAAGTTCGTCCCAAGTTAGACTCTTTCTAAGGACGAACTTAGACAAAACCTTAGAATGAGACTAACGAGACTAACTTGGAACTAACAAAGACGAACCTTAGTCTCATTCTAAGGTTTGTCTAAGTTCGTCCCAAGTTAGTCTCTTTCTAAGGACGTGTTAGAATTGAGAGACTAAGAGAGTATTGGAATAGAAAGAATAGAGAGAATATAAAGAAAGCAAAATCAGATTTACTTTCTTGTTTCAACTTGATAAAATATACAAGCTTATATAGAGGCTAGATCAACTATTTAATATCAACTCTCAACTACATCCTAACAGCTCTTTTCTCATTTAATGCTAACTCCCAACAGCTCCTCATTTGAATAGTTGAATGAGCTCTTGGATAGTTATATTCTTGAATAGAGCTAATCTTGGATATAGTCGTCCTGTCAATACGCCCCCTCAAGCTTGACAACCAGAACTTGTTAAGCTTGGAACCATGAAGACTTGCCTCATTAAAAAAACCTAAGTATGTAAAACCTCATGGGATGAAACCATACTTAGGGAAAAAGAGTGCAAAACCTCTTGGCCTAGGGACTCATGACAGAGGAATGCTGGTGAGTCCATGTTTTGAATTGATGAACTTGCACACCTTTGAGCTTGCAGCTTTGGTGAAGATGTCTGCTAACTGATCTCCACTTCTTGTATAACATGGAAGAATCACTCCTTGCTCCACCATTTGCCTAACTTTGTGGCAGTCAACTTCAATGTGCTTGGTCCTTTCATGGAACACTGAGTTGGATGCAATGTGTATGGCTGCTTGATTGTCACAATGCATGGTGATTGGTGTTGGAGACTCGATGCCTATGTCCTTGAGCAAAGCCTTGATCCATATGAGTTCATTGGTGAGCTTCCTTATTGCTCTATATTCTGCTTCAGCACTTGAGCATGAGATCACCTTTTGCTTCTTGCTCTTCCAAGTAACTAAGTTGCCTCCAATGAATGTGCAATAGCCTGTGGTAGACTTTCTATCCACTCTATCTCCAGCCCAATCAGCATCACAATAACCCACAATCTCAGTGCTTCCATTGCACCCCATCCATATACCTTGACCGGGTGAGCCTTTGAGGTATCTGAGGACCCTCTCCACCATATGCCAATGATGCATCTTTGGTTTTTGCATATGTTGGCTCACCTGATTCACAGCAAAGCAAATATCTGGTCTAGAAATGGTTAAGTAGATGAGTTTACCAACCATCCTTTTATATTGCTTGAAGTTTTCAAATGGCCTATCTTCAATCTCCCCCTCTCTAGATACTTTGTAGCCTTCCTCAAGGGGTGTATTGGCTGGCTTTGCTCCAAGTTTTCCTGCCTCACACAAAAGATCAAGTGTGTACTTCCTTTGGGATAAAAAGAGCCCCTCTTTTGATTGGCATACTTCAATTCCAAGGAAGTACTTTAGCTTACCCAAATCTTTAATATCAAATACAGTTTTTAAGAAAACTTTGGTAGCATTTATACCTGCCTTGTCACTCCCCGTGATGATGATATCATCAACATACACAAGGATAACAACTCTACCTTTTGGACCAGAGAGGTTGAAGAGGGTGTGATCAGCTTTTAACCTCTTGAAACCTCTCTTTATAAGAGTTGAACTCAGCTTGTGGTACCAAGCTCTTGGTGATTGCTTCAAGCCATAAATTGCCTTCTTCAATCTAAGCACTTTCCCTGGCTTGACTGAGTCTTCTAGGCCAGGAGGGGGAAGCATATAGACCTCTTCTTCTAGTTCTCCTTGGAGAAAAGCATTTTTGACATCCATCTGCCATAATTCCCACTCAAGGTTGGTTGCAAGTGAAAGGATGATCCTTACCGTATGTAGCTTGGCCACTAGAGCAAATGTATCAAGATAGTCTTCTCCATATGTTTGAGTGAATCCTCTTGCTACCAATCTTGCCTTGTGCCTTTCAATCTGTCCATCAGTCTTGTATTTGATTGTGAAGACCCACTTGCTTGACACTGCCTTCTTTCCTTTGGGAAGATCAGACTCATACCAAGTGCCATTTACCTCCATTGCCTTGGTTTCGTCGCAAATAGCTTCCCTCCACAACTTATGCTCTTTAGCTTCATCATAGGATCTTGGTACATGTCCTTCATCCAGTTTGCTAATGAACACTTGATGTTCTTGAGGGAAATGAGCCAAAAAACACATAGCTTGAATAGGGTGAGCTACAGCCATGTTGTTGTAGAACACCCTTGTGTTTACCCAATTGGAACGATCATTCCTCACCCTTGTGCTTCTTCTAAGAGGTTGCACTTCTTCAAGCTCTTTACCTTGATGCTCTTCATCATTCGAAGCAAAGTCAGAATCATCTTGGGCTCCATCTTGATCATGACTAGATGAGCCAGCTTCTTGTGGCTCCACATGTGCTTCATTTTGATTTCCCCCCTCGTGATCAGGATGGGGTAATTCCCCAGTCTCTTGAGGGGTCATAGGAGTAGGAACTTTCTGTGTTCCCCCTGATCCTTAGGCAGATTTAGCCCAAAGCCCTCCAAGATGATCCTTAGGTTCGTGGCTCTATCTGATGGTACTTGAGATAGGTTCTTTAGGTCATCCCAACTCCTACTCTCGTAGTACCCCTTTGCCTCCACAAACTTTACATCTCGAGACACTAAGACTTTCCGTGCTACCGGATCATAGCACTTGTATCCCTTCTGAGTTGTTGAGTAGCCAATGAACATTGCCTTTGTACTTTTAGCTTCTAGTTTGTTTCTTTGTTCCCCTGTGATTAGCACAAAACAAAAACACCCAAATACTCTTAAGTGATTAATGGAAGGTTTGGATTTGTTGAGTACCTCTTAGGGAGATATGTCATCAAGACTCCTTTTTGGAATTCTGTTGATGAGGTAAGTAGCTGTCATCACAGCATCTCCCCAAAACCTCTTTGGCACATTGGTATGGAACATCATGGACCTCGCTATCTCCATTAAGTTCCTATTCTTCCTCTCCGCCATGCCATTCTGTTGAGGGGTATAAGGGCAGCTTGTTTGATGTATAATCCCATGATTAGCCAAATGTTGCTTGAAAGTATTGCTAGTGTATTCCCCACCATTATCTGATCTGAAAACTTTTATCTTGGCATTGAATTGGTTACTAATATAGTTCTGAAAATTCATAAAAGCCTCTAGAACTCTATCCTTTGATTGGATCAATGTTAGCCAAGTATACTTAGATTTTTCATCAATGAATGTGACAAAGTACTTATGGTTTTCCCTAGACATACAAGGTGCAGTCCATACATCAGAATGCACAAGATCAAAACAATTCCTATAAGTAGTAATTGATCTTGGAAATATTGATTTGCAATGTTTTCCCAAAATACAAGCCTCGCAATCATCATTCTTAAAAGAAACACTAGGCAACATCAAGTTTAGAGCTCTAGAATGTGGATGTCCTAATCTAGCATGCCACATTGTATCATTGGCCAAATAAGAGCTAAAAGCACAATTCAAATCAGATAGGGGCTTAGTGTCTTCAAGCAAATATAAGCCTTCTTTGGTTACTCCTTTTCCAAGTAACTGATTACTCTTAATGTCCTGAAATTTCACATCATTAGGACTAAAGATAACATTGCAATCCAAATCAGTTGCAACCTTTTTAACGGATAACAAGTTAGATGTAAAACTAGGCATATAAAAAGCTCTAGACTTCTTATCAAATAGATTAAGGTTTCCAACACCCTTAATAGGTATTTTATCACCATTTGCAATTACCACATTTCCTAAGGCAAGCTCAACATCATTAATCAACTTAGAGTTACTAATCATGTGATCAGAGGCTCCTGAATCTATAATCAATGATTTAGAAATGTTTGATGCAATGAATGATTTACCAAGTGTATTACCAAGGTTCTCCTTGAAAGCTTTGATGAGTGCATCAAGATCTGATCTCCTGATCATCCCATCCTCGGTGCTCTTCAAGGCAGTCAAGGCTTGCCCTTCTTCCTCATTGGAGAGGTGTGCTCTTGCATCCTTGAACTTGTTTGGCTTCAAGTGAGGGTGAAGGATCCAGCATTTGTCCTTCATGTGCCCCTTTTCTTGCAAAACTCACAAGTAAAGACCTTCCTCTCCTCTGATTTATACACCATCTTGTTGGCTTGAGCTGCTTCAGCTTTGTTAGCCATGGAGAGTTCTCCTTTTCCTCCAAAAAGACCAAGAGAACCTTGCTCCTTATGGATTTGAGCACACATTTCTTCAAGTGTTGGAAGCTTGTCAGCCCTCAAGATGTGTTTGGTCAGGTCATTGTAGGTTGGGTTCAAGGTTAGAAGTAGCCCAAACACCTTGTCTTGCTCCCGTCTTTCATTAATAGTTGCTGGATCAATGGTGCTTGGTCTAAGCATTTATAACTCAGCCCATAAGGACCTAAATTTCCCAAAGTGTTGGGTGAACTCAATATCTTCTTGGCTTAGGTTTTTCATGGCCTTCTTGACCTCAAACACCCTGCTCAAGTTGGATGTGTTTCCATACACTGTTTGGAGTGTATCCCAAAGGTCTTTCGCTGTCTCGCAATAGGAATATGCCTCTAAGATTGATGCTTCAAGAGAGTTTTAAATGATGGACAGAACCATCATGTCTTCTTGAAGCCACCTATCCTTATCAACAGGGACAATCTCGGTATCATCTTCTTGTTGGACAATTTGGCTTGGAGCATCACTGACAGGCGTCGTTTGACCTGCAAATTTAAATTTATAATTCCTTGCGAGAGACTAGTGGGTTAGCACAATGGCAAGCAAGGGTCGAACCCAAGGGAGCTAGATATCTACTACTTTGTTCTGTAATGGAGAAAAACAAGAAACTAGGTGAGAGTAATTGTTAGTGAAACAATTGTAAATCACGAAAATTGCTAAGGTGTAAATATCAGAGAGAAATATTCAGGTTAGGGTATTATTCAATTGTGACTTGGTTTTATCATTGATTTCTAAACATCATGTTTCTAATTCTTTTAAACCTAATAATTCAATACTCCATTCCAAGATATATCGAATTAGTCCACTACTTGTTAATAGCTCTCTAGTATCAACAAATAGTAAATAGGGGCGTTGAATTGATCAGTTAAGCTTTGCCATTCCAAGCCTCCACTTAACTTTACAATTCAATCCAAATAATGAGCACAAAAGGTTTAATCGAATAACGAAACAAGCATTAAGATTCAAATCTCAAAAACATAAGTCACAATTATTTAACCCTAACCCGAATAAGGGTTTTAGTTACACATCGTCATAAGGAAATAATGTAGAAAATAAAGAACAATTAATACTTCACTAAAATAGCCGAATGGAATGCACTGAGTCACGGTTGAAGGCTGGCCGAGTCACACTGAGTTGCACCGAGTAGGGCTGAGCTTCGGCCGTGGCAAGGAGGAGCAAGGGCGGAGGATGGGCGGTCCAAACTTAGGGTTTGGCTGTGTGGAATGAGAGGACTCGAATGGAGTAGTGTGAGGGATGATTTGAAAGGCTTATGAGCTCCTCTATTTATAGGGTGGAGTAGGGCACGAAATTCCCTCTTGGACTAGGTCAAATCGGTGGCCTAAAAGACAAATTAGGAAAAGTTTCCAAATCCGACTTTGCTTGATCTCTAAGTTAACTTCTTGTGCAAGTCTTCCAGAGTCTTCCAGTGACTTCCAGAACCTTCCAGGGACTTCCAGAACCTTCCAGGAGCTTCTAAACCGCCTAGGATGAAATTAGGAAATTTCCCGAAATCACTGTTCACCGCGAGTACTGTTCATCGCCGGAATTACTGTTCATCGCCGGAGTAACTGTTCATCGCCGGAGTAACTGTTCACGCCGGAAGTACTGTTCACGCCGGAAGTACTGTTCATCCGCGGGTACTGTTCATCCATTCTGCGCATCTGTTTTGAATTCGGCTCTCGATTTGACCTTCCAAATGACCTCGGATGCTCTCGGTGTGAACTAGAGAGTTGTAGGGAATTGAGTCAGCTACGCAACGCCATGTAGCTCGTATTTTTCTGATCGAAGGTCCATTCCCAGCGCTCCGTCGAGCGTCCAAAGGTCTGATCTGCCATTGTGGTGTTTTTGGCATAAAATGCTGTCTTTAATGCACGTTTCCTCCTAGAGCTTCCGAAACACCTGAAATGCATAACAACACTAAGAAGTAACTGTTTGCATAATAAAGTGCTGGAATTGATAGGAATTGTTGACTCGATGAGTCGTATAAATACGGCTCATCAAACCACCCCACACTTAAACTTGTTCGTCCCGAACAAGAACTAGGTCATAAGAGGAACGAATAATGTAAACACCACAATGCTTCGGTCATCCTAGACGTGCTACATGGACATGAATCGGTTACTCTAGATCCTGCCCTCTATGCATGCTCCTTACTAATATCCTTGTGCGAAAACATGGGTTAAAGATACGTGTTACCTTTGGGCCGAGATGCAAATCAATTTGGATGTATCGGGCGATAGTCCTTTTTAGACCCATGAACCTCATTCTCGGACTCGAACTCGCTGCTATATGGTTATGCTTTGTCGCTTTTTCTTGCACGTGATTGATTCGAGCTTCAAAGTGTTGAGTGCTTTTCGGTCAGCTAGAGGTGTCTCGGTTTTGATGTTTCAATGGTGCTTTCACATGAGAAACTTGTGGACTATCACAATGGTGGTGGATTTGTTGCCTTGAAGTGCGGATTGTGACTTGCTCGAACCGTGGTTCCTTCTCCTTTTGACGCGAGTCAAGCCGAGGGTCGCTCGTCTATTTTCCCGGTTACTCGGATTAGAAACCTTCCTGCTCTCACTCATCATCGTCCTTTTGACACGAGTCAAGTCAAGGGTCGCTTGCCTATTTTCCCGGCTACTTGGACTAGAGCTTGGACGGTGTGAAGTATTCCCGTCCCAACCAACCGCAAAAAGAACCGCAGTGGCGGAGCAGACTCGTACTTATGTTGCTTCGAAGTGCTAGCCTCCACGAGCTCCACATAACCATATACCCTGAGTTCGGCCTTTGAATGATCAGTCAAGTCTCTCTAGGGCGTTTTTATCAACTCCACATCCCTGTTTATCTCAACTAACAAAGGCACGCAAAAATTTTAAAATCACATGTTAGTCGCACAAGTCAATTTTCACCAAAGACATGCATGTAATCGGCTCTATCTATTTCACCTAATCATTATCCAATACTGCAAGTCTAGGAAATAGTGAAGTATCATGTACAAAAATTTTAAAATTGACCCGAAACGTGCTGACTCTGTGCAGGGTGCAGTAAATAAACGTGCTGACTTACTGACTGACTCTCCCACCCCACACTTTTGAAATGAGCCGTGTCCTCACGGCACGACTCAAGTCAAGACACACAATGCATGCAATAAAACAAAGGGAAATAAGAATAGAGTAAGGACAGGCACTTCCCTCGTGCGTGCGTGACAATGAGAGATGGCTGATAATTCTCCTGTGAGTCCTCGAAGAGCACCATTCGAGCTTGTATCGCAGCGTGAGTTTGTTGCACACCAAAAGGTCTGTGTCAATGACATTAAGACGAATAAAAGATTCCCAGGAGGTTGGAGGAGTCACAGCGGTCTTGCTTAAAACCCAACCTCCTTAGACTCGTAAGTCTTTGTGACAGAATCTTTAAACGCTCATGTTTCTCGACGCAACTTATTCGAGGTGTGAACTACTCATGCTAGATACAGTCTGTTGCTAACATCTCTGATACGTTCACCTCTGTCCCTGCATGAAGATTATTTTCTTTCCCAAGTACAATGTGACAATAATGACTCAAAACACAGATAAACATAATAAGTAAATAAACTGAAAAGTAAAAGGTGCAGGGCTGCCTCCCTACGAGCGCCTTTGTTTTATGTCGTTGGCTCGACGGTACCTCTGTAGGGATCACAAGTTAGGGTCCCATGGGCGTGTGAGGTCATACTTCTGCTCAGCAACTCCTTCGGTCCGTCCAACATGCTCCTCTAGCTGTTCATTCGGTTCTGCTCTCCAATAATCAGGCGGTTTCTTCTTCACATATCCCCGAGAAGGTGAGTGTGTCTTGGCCATAGCTGCTGGCCTGGTAGTCTGTATAGCCTGCTCTGGTGGGTCTGGAACTAGGGTGTCATACTCTGATGTGTGCACAATGTCTGGCGGTTTCCTTGCGCATGGACGATTTGCATCCTCATAGACATAAAAATCTGCTTCCTTACCACCGAATGATAATGACAGTAAGCCTATGCCCATGTCAATCCTGGTCTGGGTGGTGTGGAGGAATGGTCGTCCCAAAATCAGCCCTGGTGGTTCGCCTTTCCTGGATTTTTCCATCTGCAAGACATAGAAATCTGCAGGCACAGTAATATCTCCTACTCGGAGGGTTAGATCTTCAAGCAATCCAGTAGGGCGTACACAAGACTTATCCCCTAATTCTATAGATAGCCTAGGCGGTTTCAGTGGGCCAAGACCAAGCGAGCAATACAAAGAATAAGGCATAACATTGATAGCGTCACCCAAATCTATTAAACAATGAGGTATTTGGGTCTTACCGATACCACAGGTAACCGTGAAGGCCCATGGGTCCTTACTCTTTCCTGAAGGTGTCTGCTGGCTTGCAGTGGGTGAGTGCATCGTCATTTGGTCGTTCTGTGTAGGCCTGACCACCATTCTCAGCTCTGGTTCAGCTTTCTCAGTCATCTGGCTTTCTGGAGCAACTACCTGCATAGCATAAGAGAAACCGTGAATGTCGGCGTCCTTGGCTGTAAGGGCCGGTTCTTCCTTTGTTGGTTCGGTGGTCTCCTCGAATGCTGCATCCACATTTATCACCTCTACCAGGCTGACGTTTCCTCTCGGGTTCTCAACTGTCTGTGAGGGAAGTCGTCCTGCATTCAGAGTGGCTGCGAGGCCTGTGACTGTTGCGGTGAGCTGGGATATCTGTTTCTTTATGTCTTCAATGTCACTCTTGGTTGAGGCTGCCAGCTCTTCTACTACTTTCTCGATAGGTTTTCCGTGGTTGCTCGGGCCTGACTGATTGCTGTTCGGCCCTCTCTGCTGATACTGACTTGGAGCATTCTGCTGATACTGTCCGGACGCATTCTGTCGGAACTGATGATGAGGATGCTGGTAAGGCTGCTGGGTCTGCAGAGGTGCATTCTGTCGTGCTGGCTGGGCCTGATTCTGCTGGTTGTTGTTCCTCCAGGGCTGTCCAGTGGCTCCTTGAATGGGTGCTGCTGCATTAAACTGTCTGACTGGCTCTGGCTGATTGCCATAATTTTGATAGTGGCCCACTGCATTGATCTCAGCTTGGTCATCTTCCACTATAGTAGGGCACTCGTCTGTTTTGTGATCTGTGGATGCATAAAACTCGCATGGTCTGACCTGGACTGGCTGCCTTCGAACGACATCCTTCATCAGCTCCCTCATCTCCTTGAGTTCTGTGACCATGGAACTGATAGAGGGCTCCACTCGTGATACATTCCGAGTTCTGGCGTAGTCATCCTCCTTTGTAGCTTCATCCTGGAATCGCTCACTCTCTGCTACTGATATGATCATCTGTTTGACTTTAGCAGGGCTGAGGTTCATCAGGTTGCCTCCAGCTGAGGCATCTAGGAGCTTTCTATCTAATCTGCCGATTCCATCTAGCAAGTATTCCACCAGTAGCTTCTCCGGAAGCTCAAGGTTACAACAGCTTTTATCCAAGGCAAGGAACTTCTCTACGTATTCTGATAAGGTCTCATTGGGTCCTTGCTTGAGCTCTTGCAACTGTCTACGCACCTTCATGGCTCGTCCAGCTGGGTAGTATTTCGAGAGGAACTGGCGCTGCATCTCTTCCCATGTATAGATGCTGTCTGAGGGCAAAGATAAGAACCAGTCTGTGGCGGAGTCAGTGAGTGAGAAGTAGAACGCCTTAAGTTTGAAGTCGTCCACTGAAGCTCCGTAGGGTCTATAGTTGTGGCAACTGCCATGATAACGCTTCAGATGCCCTGTAGCTGATTCTCCCTTTGATCCTGCAAATTTGGGAAGATGATGGACGATTGAGGTGCTGATAACGATCTCCTCGAGTTCTGGTCCTTCATAGATTGGCCACGTCTGGTCTTTGAAGTCTGGGACCAAGAGCTCTCCCATAGATGGCTCCTCATTGTGATAGTAGGCTTCCTCTTCGTATACCGGCTGTCTCAGTCTCCTGGGGGGCGGTTGGGGCTGTACCTGATACTGAATCTGTTGTCTTACTGGGTCCTGTTGTCGGACTTATTGCTGGCCCTGGACTGGATTTCGAACTGGTTGTCTACCCTGAACTGTATTTCGGACTGGTTGTCTAGCTGCAACCTGTTGTCGGACTTGGGCTTGTTGTTGTCGAGCTGGGACCTGCCCTTGGATCGGTCCTCCTCTTTGTGGATCTGCAGCCGCCCCTTGGTTCTGTCGAGCTGCATCTCGTTGTGCACGTCTATGATCACGGATTAGCTGCTCCGGGTTATCATAGATTACTTGTTCTACGACGTTGTTGTTGTTGTTGACTGCTGGGGGGTTTTCAAGGGGTAGTTCAAACTGGTCTTCTTCTTGGTCACTGAAGTTGTCATCTTCAAATGGGACGTTTTCAGCAACTCCACTACCTGCGTGAGACATGGCGCAAGAATAGCAAGCACCGAAATAGCAAACACCGAAATAGCAAAGACAGACTAGCAACAAAGGGTCCCCAGGAGATTGGAGGGTCACAGCGGTCCCACTTAAAACCCAAAATCCTTAGACTCGTAAGTCTTGGTGACAGAACCCTCTGAGAGATAGAAATTGGAAATCGAAAATAATTGAAAACAAAGATCGAACAGTTGAATGGGGAATCACCGAAATAAGCAGCTTTCAAAATAAGCAAACAGAAAGTGAACGAAAATTTGAGAGAAGAACAAGATTTCACCGTGCTTAGCTCCCCGGCAATGGCGCCAAAATTTGACAGGCGTCGTTTGACCTGCAAATTTAAATTTATAATTCCTTGCGAGAGACTAGTGGGTTAGCACAATGGCAAGCAGGGTCGAACCCAAGGGAGCTAGATAGCTACTACTTTGTTCTGTAATGGAGAAAAACAAGAAACTAGGTGAGAGTAATTGTTAGTGAAACAATTGTAAATCACGAAAATTGCTAAGGTGTAAATATCAGAGAGAAATATTCAGGTTAGGGTATTATTCAATTGTGACTTGGTTTTATCATTGATTTCTAAACATCATGTTTCTAATTCTTTTAAACCTAATAATTCAATACTCCATTCCAAGATATATCGAATTAGTGCACTACTTGTTAATAGCTCTCTAGTATCAACAAATAGTAAATAGGGGCGTTGAATTGATCAGTTAAGCTTTGCCATTCCAAGCCTCCACTTAACTTCACAATTCAATCCAAATAATGAGCACAAAAGGTTTAATCGAATAACGAAACAAGCATTAAGATTCAAATCTCAAAAACATAAGTCACATTTATTTAACCCTAACCCGAATAAGGGTTTTAGTTACACATCGTCATAAGGAAATAATGCAGAAAATAAAGATCAAGTAATACTTCACTAAAATAGCCGAATGGAATGCACTGAGTCACGGTTGAAGGCTGGCCGAGTCACACCGAGTTGCACCGAGTAGGGCTGAGCTTCGGCCGTGGCAAGGAGGAGCAAGGGCGGAGGATGGGCGGTCCAAACTTAGGGTTTGGCCGTGTGGAATGAGAGGACTCGAATGGAGTAGTGTGAGGGATGATTTGAAAGGCTTATGAGCTCCTCTATTTATAGGGTGGAGTAGGGCACGAAATTCCCTCTTGGACTAGGTCAAATCGGTGGCCCAAAAGACAAATTAGGAAAAGTTTCCAAATCCGACTTTGCTTGATCTCTAAGTTAACTTCTTGTGCAAGTCTTCCAGAGTCTTCCAGAGTCTTCCAGTGACTTCCAGAACCTTCCAGGGACTTCCAGAACCTACCAGGAGCTTCTAAACCGCCTAGGATGAAATTGGGAAATTTCCCGAAATCACTGTTCACCGCGGAGTACTGTTCACGCCGGAATTACTGTTCACCGCCGGAGTCACTGTTCGCGCCGGAAGTACTGTTCACGTCGGAAGTTACTGTTCATCCGCGGACACTGTTCATCCATTCTGCGCATCGGTTTTGACTTCGGCTCTCGATTTGACCTTCCAAACGACCTCGGATGCTCTCGGTGTGAACTATAGAGTTGTAGGGAATTGAGTCAGCTACGCAACGCCATGTAGCTCGTATTTTTCTGATCGAAGGTCCATTCTCAGCGCTCCGTCGATCGTCCAAAGGTCTGATCTGCCATTGTGGTGTTTTTGGCATAAAATGCCGTCTTTAATGCACGTTTCCTCCTAGAGCTTCCGAAACACCTGAAATGCATAACAACACTAAGAAGTAACTGTTTGCATAATAAAGTGCTGGAATTGATAGGAATTGTTGACTCGATGAGTCATATAAATATGGCTCATCAAACCACCCCACACTTAAACTTGTTCGTCCCGAACAAGAACTAGGTCATAGGAGGAACGAATAATGTAAACACCACAATGCTTCGGTCATCCTAGACGTGCTACATGGACATGAATCGGTTACTCTAGATCCTGCCCTCTATGCATGCTCCTTACTAATATCCTTGTGCGAAAACATGGGTTAAAGATACGTGTTACCTTTGGGCCGAGATGCAAATTAATTTGGATGTATCGGGAGATAGTCCTTTTTAGACCCATGAACCTCATTCTCGGACTCGAACTCGCTGCTATATGGTTATGCTTTGCCGCTTTTTCTTGCACGTGATTGATTCGAGCTTCAAAGTGTTGAGTGCTTTTCGGTCAGCTAGAGGTGTCTCGGTTTTGATGTTTCAAAGGTGCTTTCACATGAGAAACGTGTGGACTATCACAATGGTGGTGGATTTGTTTCCTTGAAGTGCGGATTGTGACTTGCTCGAACCGTGGTTCCTTCTCCTTTTGACGCGAGTCAAGCCGAGGGTCGCTCGTCTATTTTCCCGGTTACTCGGATTGGAAACCTTCCTGCTCTCACTCATCATCGTCCTTTTGACACGAGTCAAGTCAAGGGTCGCTTTCCTATTTTCCCGGCTACTTGGACTAGAGCTTGGACGGTGTGAAGTATTCCCGTCCCAACCAACCGCAAAAAGAACCGCAGTGGCGGAGCAGACTCGTACTTATCTTGCTTCGAAGTGCTAGCCTCCACGAGCTCCACATAACCATATACCCTGAGTTCGGCCTTTGAATGATCTGTCAAGTCTCTCTAGGGCGTTTCTATCAACTCCACATCCCTGTTTATCTCAACTAACAAAGGCACGCAAAAATTTTAAAATCACATGTTAGTCGCACAAGTCAATTTTCACCAAAGACATGCATGTAATCGGCTCTATCTATTTCACCTAATCATTATCCAATACTGCAAGTCTAGGAAATAGTGAAGTATCATGTACAAAAATTTTAAAATTGACCCGAAACGTGCTGACTCTGTGCAGGGTGCAGTAAATAAACGTGCTGACTTACTGACTGACTCTCCCACCCCACACTTTTGAAATGAGTCGTGTCCTCACGGCACGACTCAAGTCAAGACACACAATGCATGCAATAAAACAAAGGGAAATAAGAATAGAGTGAGGACAGGCACTTCCCTCGTGAGTGCGTGACAATGAGAGATGGCTGATAATTCTCCTGTGAGTCCTCGAAGAGCACCATTGGAGCTTGTATCGCAGCGTGAGTTTGTTGCACACCGAAAGGTCTGTGTCAATGACATTAAGACGAATAAAAGATTCCCAGGAGGTTGGAGGAGTCACAGCGGTCTCGCTTAAAACCCAACCTCCTTAGACTCGTAAGTCGTTGTGACAGAATCTTTAAACGCTCATGTTTCTCGACGCAACTTATTCGAGGTGTGAACTACTCATGCTAGATACAGTCTGTTGCTAACATCTCTGATACGTTCGCCTCTGTCCCTGCATGAAGATTATTTTCTTTCCCAAGTACAATGTGACAATAATGACTCAAAACACAGATAAACATAATAAGTAAATAAACTGAAAAGTAAAAGGTGCTGGGCTGCCTCCCTGCGAGCGCCTTTGTTTTAAGTCGTTGGCTCGACGGTACCTCTGTAGGGATCACAAGTTAGGGTCCCATGGGCGTGTGAGGTCATACTTCTGCTCAGCAACTCCTTCGGTCCGTCCAACATGCTCCTCTACCTTAGAATGAGACTAACGAGACTAACTTGGGACGAACAAAGACAATGTTTAGTCTCATTCTAATGTTTGTCTAAGTTCGTCCCAAGTTAGCCTCTTTCTAAGGACGACCTTAGACAAACCTTAGAATGAGACTAACGAGACTAACTTGGGACGAACAAAGACAAACTTTAGTCTCATTCTAAGGTTTGTCTAAGTTCAACCCAAGTTAGTCTCTTTCTAAGGACGAACTTAGACCAAACCTTAGAATGGGACTAACGAGACTAACTTGTGACGAACAAAGGCTAACCTTAGGCTCATTCTAATGTTTGTCTAAGTTCGTCCCAAGTTAGTCTCTTTCTAAGGACGAACTTAGACAAACCTTAGAATGAGACTAACGAGACTAACTTGGGATGAACAAAGACAAACTTTTGTCTCATTCTAAGGTTTGTCTAAGTTCGTCTCAAGTTAGTCTCTTTCTAAGTACAAACTTAGACAAAACCTTAGAATGAGACTAACGAGACTAACTTGGGACGAACAAAGACAAACTTTAGTCTCATTCTAATTTTTGTCTAAGTTGGTCCCAAGTTAGTCTCTTTCTAAGGACGAACTTAGACAAACCTTAGAATGAGACTAACGAGACTAACTTGGGTTGAACAAAGACAAACTTTAGTCTCATTCTAAGGTTTGTCTAAGTTCGTCCCAAGTTAGTCTCTTTCTAAGGACGAACTTAGACAAAACCTTAGAATGGGACTAACGAGACTAACTTGGGACGAACAAAGACTAACTTTTCTCATTCTAAGTTTTGTCTAAGTTCGTCACAAGAAAGTCACTTTCTAAGGACAAACTTAGACAACCCTTAGAATGAGACTAACGAGACTAACTTGGGACGAACAAAGACAAACTTTCATCTCATTCTAAGGTTTGTCTAAGTTCGTCCCAAGTTAGTCTCTTTCTAAGTACAAACTTAGACAAAACCTTAGAATGAGACTAACGAGACTAACTTGGGACGAACAAAGACAAACTTTAGTCTCATTCTAAGGTTTGTCTAAGTTCGTCCCAAGTTAGTCTGTTTCTAAGGATGATCTTAGACAAAACCTTAGAAAGGGACTAACGAGACTAACTTGGGACGAACAAAGACTAACCTTAGTCTCATTCTCAGTTTTGTCTAAGTTCGTCCCAAGTTAGTCTCTTTCTAAGGACGAACTTAGACAAAACCTTAGAATGAGACTAACGAGACTAACTTGGGACAAACAAAGACAAACTTTAGTCTCATTCTAAGGTTTGTCTAAGTTCAACCCAAGTTAGTCTCTTTCTAAGGATGAACTTAGACAAAACCTTAGAATGGGACTAACGAGACTAACTTGGGACGAACAAAGGCTAACCTTAGGCTCATTCTAAGGTTTGTCTAAGTTCGTCCCAAATTAGTCTCTTTCTAAGGACGAACTTAGACAAACCTTAGAATGAGACTAACGAGACTAACTTGGGATGAACAAAGACAAACTTTAGTCACATTCTATGGTTTGTCTAAGTTCGTCTTATGTTAGTGTCTTTCTAAGGACGAACATAGATAAAACCTTAGAATGAGACTAACGTGACTAACATGGGACGAACAAAGACAAACTTTAGTCTCATTCTAAGGTTTGTCTAAGTTCGTCCCAAGTTAGTCTCTTTCTAAGGACGAACTTAGACAAACCCATAGAATTAGACTAACGGACTAACTTGGGACGAACGAGGACAAACTTTAGTCTCATTCTAAGGTTTGTCTAAGTTCGTCCCAAGTTAGTCTCTTTCTAAGGACGAACTTAGACAAACCTTAGAATGAGACTAACGAGACTAACTTGGGACGAACAAAGACTAACTTTAGTCTCATTCTAAGGTTCGTCTAAGTTCGTCCCAAGATAGTCTCTTTCTAAGGACGAACTTAGACAAAACCTTAGAATGAGACTAACTTGGGACGAACAAAGACAAACTTTAGTCTCATTCTAAGGTTTGTCTAAGTTCGTCCCAAGTTAGTCTCTTTCTAAGGATGAACTTAGACAAACCTTAGAATGAGACAAACGAGACTAACTTGGGACGAACAAATACAAACTTTAGTCTCATTCTAAGGTTTGTCTAAGTTCGTCCCAAGTTAGACTCTTTCTAAGGACGAACTTAGACAAAACCTTAGAATGAGACTAACGAGACTAACTTGGGACTAACAAAGACGAACCTTAGTCTTGTTCTAAGGTTTGTCTAAGTTCGTCCCAAGTTAGTCTCTTTCTAAGGACGTACTTAGACAAAACCTTAGAATGAGACTAACGAGACTAATTTGAGACGAACAAAGACAAACTTTAGTCTCATTCTGAGGTTTATCTAATTTCGTCAAAAGTTAGTCTCTTTCTAAGGGCGAACTTGGACAAAACCATAGAATGAGACTAACAGGACTAACTTGGGACGAACAAAGACAAACTTTAGTCTAATTCTAAGGTTTGTCTAAGTTCGTTCCAAGTTAGTGTCTTTATAAGGACGAACTTAGACAAACCTTAGAATGAGACTAACGAGACTAACTTGGGTTGAACAAAGAGAAACTTTAGTCTCATTCTAAGGTTTGTCTAAGTTCGTCCCAAGTTAGTCTCTTTCTAAGGACGAACTTAGACAAAACCTTAGAATGGGACTAACGAGACTAACTTGGGACGAATAAAGACTAACTTTAGTCTCATTCTAAGGTTTGTCTAAGTTCGTCACAAGATAGTCACTTTCTAAGGACGAACTTAGACAAACCTTAGAATGAGACTAAGGAGACTAACTTGGGACGAACAAAGACTAACCTTAGTCTCATTCTAAGGTTTGTCTAAGTTCTGTTAGAATTGAGAGACTAAGAGAGTATTGGAATAGAGAGAATAGAGAGAATAGAAAGAGAGCAAAATCAGATTTACTTTCTTGTTTCAACTTGATAAAATATACAAGCTTATATAGAGGCTAGATCAACCATTTAATATCAACTCTCAACTACATCCTAACAGCTCTTTTCTCATTTAATGCTAACTCCCAACAGCTCCTCATTTGAATATTTGAATGAGCTCTTGGATAGTTATATTCTTGAATAGAGTTAATCTTGGATATAGTCTTCCTGTCAATACTCCCCCTCAAGCTTGACAACCAGAACTTGTTAAGCTTGGAACCATGAAGACTTGCCTCATTAAAAACCTAAGTATGTAAAAACTCATGGGATGAAACCATACTTAGGGAAAAAGAGTGCAAACCCTCATGGTATAGGGACTCATGACAGAGGAATGCTGGTGAGTCCAAATTTTGAATTGATGAACTTGCACACCTTTGAGCTTGCAGCTTTGGTGAAGATCTCTGCCAACTGATCTCCACTTCTTGTATAACATGGAAGAATCACTCCTTGCTCCACCATTTGCCTAACTTTGTGGCAGTCAACTTCAATGTGCTTGGTCCTTTCATGGAACACTGAGTTGGATGCAATGTGTATGGCTGCTTGATTGTCAGAATGCATGGTGATTGGTGTTAGAGACTTGATGCCTAAGTCCTTGAGCAAAGCCTTGATCCATATGAGTTCATTGGTGAGCTTCCTCATTGCTCTATATTCTGCTTCAGCACTTGACCATGAGATCACCTTTTGCTTCTTGCTCTTCCAAGTAACTAACTTACCTCCAATGAATGTGCAATAGCCTGTGGTAGACTTCCTATCCACTCTATCTCCAGCCCAATCAGCATCACAATAACCCACAATCTCAGTGCTTCCATTGCACCCCATCCATATACCTTGACCGGGTGAGCCTTTGAGGTATCTAAGGAGCCTCTCCACCATATGCCAATGATGCATCTTTGGTTTTTGCATATGTTGGCTCACCTGATTCACAGCAAAGCAAATATCAGGTCTAGAAATGGTTAAGTAGATGAGTTTACCAACCATCCTGTTATATTGCTTGAAGTCTTCAAATGGCCTATCTTCAATCTCCCCCTCTCTAGATACTTTGTAGCCTTCCTCAAGGGGTGTATTTGCTGGCTTTGCTCCAAGTTTTCCTGCCTCACACAAAAGATCAAGTGTGTACTTCCTTTTGGATAAGAAGAGCCCCTCTTTTGATTGGCATACTTCAATTCCAAGGAAGTACTTTAGCTTACCCAAATCTTTAATATTAAATACAGTTTTTAAGAAAACTTTGGTAGCATTTATACCTGCCTTGTCACTCCCTGTGATGATGATATCATCAACATACACAAGGATGACAACTCTACCTTTTGGACCAGAGAGGTTGAAGAGGGTGTGATCAGCTTCTGACCTCTTGAAACCTCTCTTTATAAGAGTTGAACTCAGCTTGTGGTACCAAGCTCTTGGTGATTGCTTCAAGCCATAAATTGCCTTCTTCAATCTAAGCACTTTCCCTGGCTTGACTGAGTCTTCTAGGCCAGGAGAGGGAAGCATATAGACCACTTCTTCTAGTTCTCCTTGGAGAAAAGCATTTTTGACATCCATCTGCCATAATTCCCACTCAAGGTTGGTTGCAAGTGAAAGGATGATCCTTACCATATGTAGCTTGGCCACTGGAGCAAATGTATCAAGATAGTCTTCTCCATATGCTTGAGTGAATCCTCTTGCTACCAATCTTGCCTTGTGCCTTTCTATCTGTCCATCACTCTTGTATTTGATTGTGAAGACCCACTTGCTTGACACTGCCTTCTTTCCTTTGGGAAGATCAGACTCATACCAAGTGCCATTTACCTCCATTGCCTTGGTTTCGTCGCAAATAGCTTCCCTCCACAACTTATGCTCTTTAGCTTCATCATAGGATCTTGGTACATGTCCTTCATCTAGTTTGCTAATGAACACTTGATGTTCTTGAGGGAAATGAGCCAAAAAAACACATAGCTTGAATAGGGTGAGCTACAGCCATGTTGTTGTAGAACACCCTTGTGTTTACCCAATTGGAACGATCATTCCTCACCCTTGTGCTTCTCTTAAGAGGTTGCACTTCTTCAAGCTCTTTACCTTGATGCTCTTCATCATTCGAAGCAAAGTCTGAATCATCTTGGGCTCCATCTTGATCATGACTAGATGTGCCAGCTTTTAATGGCTCTACTTGTGCTTCATCTTGATCACCATCTTGATCATGACTAGATGAGTCAGCTTCTTGTGGCTCCACCTGTGCTTCATCTTGATTTCCCTCCTCGTGATCAGGATGGGGTAATTCCTCAGTCTCTTGAGGGGTCATAGGAGTAGGAACTTTCTGTGTTCCCCCCTAATCCTTTGGCAGATTTAGCCCAAAGCCCTCCAAGATGATCCTTAGGTTCGTGGCTCTATCTGATGGTACTTGAGACAGGTTCTTTAGGTCATCCCAACTCCTACTCTCGTAGTACCCCTTTGCCTCCACAAACTTTACATCTCGAGACACTAAGACTTTCCGTGCTACTGGATCATAGCACTTGTATCCCTTCTGAGTTGTTGAGTAGCCAATGAACATTGCCTTTGTACTCTTTAGCTTCAAGTTTGTTTCTTTGTTCCCCTGGGATTAGCACAAAACAAAGACACCCAAATACTCTTAAGTGATTAATGGAAGGTTTGGATTTGTTGAGTACCTCATAGGGAGATATGTCATCAAGACTCCTTTTTGGAATTCTGTTGATGAGGTAAGAAGCTGTCATCACAACATCTCCCCAAAACCTCTTTGGCACATTGGTATGGAACATCATGGACCTCGCTATCTCCATTAAGTTCCTATTCTTCCTCTCTGCCACGCCATTCTGTTGAGGGGTATAAGGGCAGCTTGTTTGATGTATAATCCCATGATTAGCCAAATGTTGCTTGAAAGTATTGCTAGTGTATTCCCCACCATTATCTGATCTGAAAACTTTGATCTTGGCATTGAACTGGTTAGTAATATAGTTATGAAAATTCATAAAAGCCTCTAGAACTCTATCCTTTGATTGGATCAATGTTAGCCAAGTATACTTAGATTTTTCATCAATGAATGTGACAAAGTACTTCTGGTTTTCTCTAGACATACAAGGTGCAGTCCATACATCAGAATGCACAAGATCAAAACAATTCCTATAAGTAGTAATTGATCTTGGAAATACTGATTTGCAATGTTTTCCCAAAATACAAGCCTCGCAATCATCATTCTTAAAAGAAACACTAGGCAACATCAAGTTTAGAGCTCTAGTATGTGGATGTCCTAATCTAGCATGCCACATTGTATCATTGGCCAAATAAGAGCTAAAAGCACAATTCAAATCAGATAGGGGCTTAGTGTCTTCAAGCAAATATAAGCCTTCTTTGGTTACTCCTTTTCCAAGTAAGTGATTACTCTTAATGTCCTGAAATTTCACATCATTAGGACTAAAGATAACATTGATCCAAATCAGTTGCAACCTTTTTAACGTATAACAAGTTAGATGTAAAACAAGGCATATAAAAAGCTCTAGACTTCTTATCAAATAGATTAAGGTTTCCAACACCCTTAATAGGTATTTTATCACCATTTGCAATTACCACATTTCCTAAGGCAGGCTCAACATCATTAATCAACTTAGAGTTACTAATCATGTGATGAGAGGCTCCTGAATCTATAATCAATGATTTAGAAATGTTTGATGCAATGAATGATTTACCAAGTGTGTTACCAAGGTTCTCCTTGAGAGCTTTGATGAGTGCATCAAGATCTGATCTCCTGATCATCCCATCCTATGTGCTCTTCAAGGCAGTCAAGGCTTGCCCTTCTTTCTCATTGGAGAGGTGAGCTCTTGCATCCTTGAACTTGTTTGGCTTCAAGTGAGGGTGAAGGATCCAGCATTTGTCCTTCATGTGCCCCTTTTTCTTGCAAAACTCACAAGTAAAGACCTTCCTCTCCTCTAATTTATAGACCACCTTGTTGGCTTGAGCTGCTTCAGCTTTGTTAGCCGTGGAGGGTTCTCCTTTTCCTCCAAAAAGACCCAGAGAACCTTGCTCCTTTTGGATTTGAGCACACATTTCTTCAAGTGGTGGAAGCTTGTCAGCCCTCAAGATGTGTTTGGTCAGGTCATTGTAGGTTGGGTTCAAGGTTAGAAGTAGCCCAAACACCTTGTCTTGCTCCCGTCTTTCATTAATAGTTGTTGGATCCATGGTGCTTGGTCTAAGCATTTCTAGCTCAACCCATAAGGACCTAAATTTCCCGAAGTGTTGGGTGAACTCCATGTCTTCTTGGCTTAGGTTGTGGATGGCCTTCTTGACCTCAAACACCCTGCTCAAGTTGGATGTGTTTCCATACACTGTTTGGAGTGTATCCAAAAGGTCTTTCGCTGTCTCGCAATAGGAATATGCCTCTAAGATTGATGCTTCAAGAGAATTTTGAATGATGGACAGAACCATCATGTCTTCTTGAAGCCACATGTCCTTATCAACAGGGACAATCTCCATATCATCTTCTTGTTGGACAATTTGGCTTGGAGCATCACTGTTGGTGATATGACTCCATAGACCTCTTCCTCCCAGGGCTGTTTTGATCATTCTTGACAATAACAGGTAATTATCCCCCTAGAGAGTCACCGGAATGACCACAGCTTTGGTATCCATCTTGGATGAGAGTGTGGTTTGATTTCCACAAAACAATGAATGAAAGAGAATAAGAGTATGCTGCGGAATTTGGATCTATGCTTTGATACCATGTTAGAATTGAGAGACTAAGAGAGTATTGGAATAGAGAGAATACAGAGAATAGAAAGAGAGCAAAATCAGATTTACTTTCTTGATTCAACTTGATAAAATATACAAGCTTATATAGAGGCTAGATCAACCATTTCATATCAACTCTCAACTACATCCTAACAGCTCTTTTCTCATTTAATGCTAACTCCCAACAGCTCCTCATTTGAATATTTGAATGAGCTCTTGGATAGTTATATTCTTGAATAGAGTTTATCTTGGATATAGACAAAGTTCGTCCCAAGTTAGTCTCTTTCTAAGGACGAACTTAGACGAAACCTTAGAATGAGACTAACGAGACTAACATGGGACGAACAAAGACAAAGTTTAGTCTCATTCTAATGTTTGTCTAAGTTAGTCACTTTCTAAGGACGAACTTAGACAAACCTTAGAATGAGACTAACGAGACTAACTTGGGACGAACAAAGACAAACTTTAGTCTCATTCTAAGGTTTGTCTAAGTTCAAACCAAGTTAGTCTCTTTCTAAGGACGAACTTAGACAAAACCTTAGAATGGGACTAACGAGACTAACTTGGGACGAACAAAAACCAACCTTAGTCTAATTCTCAGGTTTCTCTAAGTTCGTCCCAAGTTAGTCTCTTTCTAAGGACGAACTTAGACAAAACCTTAGAATGAGACTAACGAGACTAACTTGGGACAAACAAAGACAAACTTTAGTCTCATTCTAATGTTTGTCTAAGTTCGTCCCAAGTTAGTCTCTTTCTGAGGATGAACTTAGACCAACCTTAGAATGAGACTAACGAGACTAACTTGGGACGAACAAAGACAAACTTTAGTCTCATTCTAAGGTTTGTCTAAGTTCAACCCAAGTTAGACTCTTTCTAAGGACGAACTTAGACAAAACCTTAGAATGAAACTAATGAGACTAACTTGCGACGAATAAAGGCTAACCTTAGGCTCATTCTAAGGTTTGTCTAAGTTCGTCCCAAGTTAGTCTCTTTCTAAGGACAAACTTAGACAAACCTTAGAATGAGACTAACGAGACTAACTTGGGACGAACAAAGACAAACTTTAGTCACATTCTATGGTTTGTCTAAGTTTGTCCCATGTTAGTGTCTTTCTAAGGACGAACTTAGATAAAACCTTAGAATGAGACTAACGTGACTAACATGGGACGAACAAAGACAAACTTTAGTCTCATTCTAAGTTTTGTCTAAGTTCGTCCCAAGTTAGTCTCTTTCTAAGGACGAACTTAGACAAACCCATAGAATTAAACTAACGGACTAACTTGGGACGAACAAAGACAAACTTTAGTCTCATTCTAAGGTTTGTCTAAGTTCATCCCAAGTTAGTCTCTTTCTAAGGACGAACTTAGACAAACCTTAGAATGAGACTAACGAGACTAACTTGGGACGAGCAAAGACTAACTTTAGTCTCATTCTAAGGTTCATCTAAGTTCGTCCCAAGATAGTCTCTTTCCAAGGACGAACTTAGACAAAACCTTAGAATGAGACTAACGAGACTAACTTGGGACGAACAAAGACAAACTTTAGTCTCATTCTAAGGTTTGTCTAAGTTCATCCCAAGTTAGTCTCTTTCTAAGGACGAACTTAGACAAACCATAGAATGAGACTAACGAGACTAACTTGGGACTAACAAAGACGAACCTTAGTCTCATTCTAAGGTTTGTCTAAGTTCGTCCCAAGTTAGACTTTTTCTAAGGACGAACTTAGAAAAAACCTTAGAATGAGACTAATGAGACTAACGTGGGACTAACAAAGACGAACCTTAGTCTCATTCTAAGGTTTGTCAAAGTTCGTCCCAAGTTAGTCTCTTTCTAAGGACGTACTTAGACAAAACCTTAGAATGAGACTAACGAGACTAACTTGGGATGAACAAAGACAAACTTTAGTCTCATTCTAAGGTTTATCTAATTTCGTCCCAAGTTAGTATCTTTCTAAGGGCGAACTTAGACAAAACCATAGAATGAGACGATCGGGACTAACTTGGGACGAACAAAGACAAACTTTAGTCTCATTCTAAGGTTTGTCTAAGTTCGTTCCAAGTTAGTGTCTTTATAAGGACGAACTTAGACAAACCTTAGAATGAGACTAACGAGACTAACTTGGGTTGAACAAAGACAAACTTTAGTCTCATTCTAAGGTTTGTCTAAGTTCGTCCCAAGTTAGTCTCTTTCTAAGGACGAACTTAGACAAAACCTTAGAATGGGACTAACGAGACTAACTTGGGACGAACAAAGACTAACTTTAGTCTCATTCTAAGGTTTGTCTAAGTTCGTCACAAGATAGTCACTTTCTAAGGGAAAACTTAGACACACCTTAGAATGAGACTAATGAGACTAACTTGGGACGAACAAAGATAAATTTTGGTCTCATTCTAAGGTTTGTCTAAGTTCATCCCAAGTTAGTCTCTTTCTAAGTACAAACTTAGACAAAACCTTAGAATGAGACTAACGAGACTAACTTGGGACGAACAATGACAAACTTTAGTCTCATTCTAAGGTTTGTCTAAGTTCAAACCAAGTTAGTCTCTTTCTAAGGACGAACTTAGACAAAACCTTAGAATGGGACTAACGAGACTAACTTGGGACGAACGAAAACCAACCTTAGTCTCATTCTCAGGTTTGTCTAAGTTCGTCCCAAGTTAGTCTCTTTCTAAGGACGAACTTAGACAAAACCTTAGAATGAGACTAACGAGACTAACTTGGGACAAACAAAGACAAACTTTAGTCTCATTCTAATGTTTGTCTAAGTTCATCCCAAGTTAGTCTCTTTCTGAGGATGAACTTAGACAAACCTTAGAATGAGACTAACGAGACTAACTTGGGACGAACAACAAACTTTAGTCTCATTCTAAGGTTTGTCTAAGTTCAACCCAAGTTAGACTCTTTCTAAGGACGAACTTAGACAAAACCTTAGAATGGGACTAACGAGACTAACTTGCGATGAATAAAGGCTAACCTTAGGCTCATTCTAAGGTTTGTCTAAGTTCATCCCAAGTTAGTCTCTTTCTAAGGACGAACTTAGACAAACCTTAGAATGAGACTAACGAGACTAACTTGGGAAGAACAAAGACAAACTTTAGTCACATTCTATGGTTTGTCTAAGTTCGTCCCATGTTTGTGTCTTTCTAAGGACGAACTTAGACAAAACCTTAGAATGAGACTAACGAGACTAACTTGGGACGAACAAAGACTGACTTTAGTCTCATTCTAATTTTTGTCTAAGTTGGTCCCAAGTTAGTCTCTTTCTAAGGATGAACTTAGACAAACCTTACAATGAGACTAACGAGACTAACTTGGGTTGAACAAAGACAAACTTTAGTCTCACTCTAAGGTTTGTCTAAGTTCGTCCCAAGTTAGTCTCTTTCTAAGGACGAACTTAGACAAAACCTTAGAATGGGACTAACGAGACTAACTTGGGACGAACAAAGACTAACTTTAGTCTCATTCTAAGGTTTGTCTAAGTTCTTCACAAGATAGTCACTTTCTAAGGACGAACTTAGACAAACCTTCGAATGAGACAAACGAGACTAACTTGGGACGAACAAAGACTAACCTTAGTCTCATTCTAAGGTTTGTCTAAGTTCGTCCCAAGTTAGTCTCTTTCTAATGACGAACTTAGACAAAACCTTAGAATGAGACTAACGAGACTAACTTGGGACGATCAAAGACAAAGTTAAGTCTCATTCTAATGTTTGTCTAAGTTCGTCCCAAGTTAATCTCTTTCTAAGGACGACCTTAGACAAACCTCAGAATGAGACTAACGAGACTAACTTTAGACGAACAAAGACAAACTTTAGTCTCATTCTAAGGTTTGTCTAAGTTCAACCCAAGTTAGTCTCTTTCTAAGGACGAACTTAGACAAAACCTTAGAATGGGACTAACGAGACTAACTTGCGACGAACAAAGGCTAACCTTAGGCTCATTCTAAGGTTTGTCTAAGTTCATCCCAAGTTAGTCTCTTTCTAAGGACAAACTTAGACAAACCTTAGAATGAGACTAACGAGACTAACTTGGGATGAACAAAGACAAACTTTCGTCTAATTCTAAGGTTTGTCTAAGTTCGTCCCAAGTTAGTCTCTTTCTAAGTACAAACTTAGACAAAACCTTAGAATGAAACTAACGAGACTAACTTGGGACGAACAAAGACAAACTTTAGTCTCATTCTAATTTTTGTCTAAGTTGGTCCCAAATTAGTCTCTTTCTAAGGACGAACTTAGACAAACCTTAGAATGAGACTAACGAGACTAACTTGGGTTGAACAAAGACAAACTTTCGTCTCATTCTAAGGTTTGTCTAAGTTCGTCCTAAGTTAGTCTCTTTCTAAGTACAAACTTAGACAAAACCTTAGAATGAGACTAACGAGACTAACTTGGGACGAACAAAGACAAACTTTAGTCTCATTCTAAGGTTTGTCTAAGTTCGTCCCATGTTAGTCTATTTCTAAGGATGATCTTAGACAAAACCTTAGAAAGGGACTAACGAGACTAACTTGGGACGAACAAAGACTAACCTTAGTCTCATTCTCAGGTTTGTCTAATTTCGTCCCAAGTTAGTATCTTTCTAAGGACGAACTTAGACAAAACCTTAGAATGAGACTAACGAGACTAACATGGGACAAACAAAGACAAACTTTAGTCTCATTCTAATGTTTGTCTAAGTTCGTCCCAAGTTAGTCTATTTCTGAGGATGAACTTAGACAAACCTTAGAATGAGACTAACGAGACTAACTTGGGACGAACAAAGACAAATTATAGTCTCATTCTAAGGTTTGTCTAAGTTCAACCCAAGTTAGTCTCTTTCTAAGGATGAACTTAGACAAAACCTTAGAATGGGACTAACGAGACTAACTTGGGACTAACAAAGGCTAACCTTAGGCTCATTCTAAGGTTTGTCTAAGTTCGTCCCAAGTTAGTCTCTTTCTAAGGACGAACTTAGACAAACCTTATAATGAGACTAACGAGACTAACTTGGGACGAACAAAGACAAACTTTAGTCACATTCTATGGTTTGTCTAAGTTCGTCCCATATTAGTGTCTTTCTAAGGATGAACTTAGATAAAACCTTAGAATGAGACTAACGTGACTAACATGGGACGAACAAAGACAAACTTTAGTCTCATTCTAAGGTTTGTCTAAGTTCGTCCCAAGTTAGTCTCTTTCTAAGGACGAACTTAGACAAACCCATAGAATTAGACTAACGGACTAACTTGGGACGAACAAATACAAACTTTGGTCTCATTCTAAGGTTTGTCTTAGTTCGTCCCAAGTTAGACTCTTTCTAAGGACGAACTTAGACAAAACGTTAGAATGAGACTAACGAGACTAACTTGGGACTAACAAAGACGAACCTTAGTCTCGTTCTAAGGTTTGTCTAAGTTCGTCCCAAGTTAGTCTCTTTCTAAGGACGTACTTAGACAAAACCTTAGAATGAGACTAACGAGACTAACTTGGGTTGAACAAAGACAAACTTTAGTCTCATTCTAAGGTTTGTCTATGTTCGTCCCAAGTTAGTCTCTTTCTAAGGACGAACTTAGACAAAACCTTAGAATGGGACTAACGAGACTAACTTGGGACGAACAAAGACTAACTTTAGTCTCATTCTAAGGTTTGTGTAAGTTCGTCACAAGATAGTCACTTTCTAAGGACGAACTTAGACAAAACCTTAGAGTGAGACTAACGAGACTAACTTGGGACGAACAAAGACAAAGTTTAGTCTCATTCTAATGTTTGTCTAAGTTCGTCCCAAGTTAGTCTCTTTCTAACGACGAACTTAGACAAACCTTAGAATGAGACTAACGAGACTAACTTGGGATGAACAAAGACAAACTTTTGTCTAATTCTAAGGTTTGTCTAAGTTCGTCCCAAGTTAGTCTCTTTCTAAGTACAAACTTAGACAAAACCTTAGAATGAGACTAACGAGACTAACTTGGGACGAACAAAGACAAACTTTAGTCTCATTCTAATTTTTGTCTAAGTTGGTCCCAAGTTAGTCTCTTTCTAAGGACGAACTTAGACAAACCTTAGAATGAGACTAACGAGACTAACTTGGGTTGAACAAAGACAAACTTTAGTCTCATTCTAAATTTTGTCTAAGTTCGTCACAAGATAGTCACTTTCTAAGGACGAACTTAGACAAACCTTAGAATGAGACTAACGAGACTAACTTGGGATGAACAAAGACAAACTTTCGTCTCATTCTAAGGTTTGTCTAAGTTCGTCCTAAGTTAGTCTCTTTCTAAGTACAAACATAGACAAAACCTTAGAATGATACTAACGAGACTAACTTGGGACGAACAAAGACAAACTTTAGTCTCATTCTAAGATTTGTCTAAGTTCGTCCCAAGTTAGTCTATTTCTAAGGATGATCTTAGACAAAACCTTAGAAAGGGACTAACGAGACTAACTTGGGACGAACAAAGACTAACCTTGGTCTCATTCTCAGGTTTCTCTAAGTTCGTCCCAAGTTAGTCTCTTTCTAAGGACGAACTTAGACAAAACCTTAGAATGAGACTAACGAGACTAACATGGGACAAACAAAGACAAACTTTAGTCTCATTCAAATGTTTGTCTAAGTTCGCCCCAAGTTAGTCTATTTCTGAGGATGAACTTAGACAAACCTTAGAATGAGACTAACGAGACTAACTTGGGACGAACAAAGACAAACTTTAGTCTCATTCTAAGGTTTGTCTAAGTTCAACCCAAGTTAGTCTCTTTCTAAGGATGAACTTAGACAAAACCTTAGAATAGGACTAACGAGACTAACTTGGGACTAACAAAGGCTAACCTTAGGCTCATTCTAAGGTTTGTCTAAGTTCGTCCCAAGTTAGTCTCTTTCTAAGGACGAACTTAGACAAACCTTATAATGAGACTAACGAGACTAACTTGGGACGAACAAAGACAAACTTTAGTCACATTCTATGGTTTGTCTAAGTTCGTCCCATATTAGTGTCTTTCTAAGGACGAACTTAGATAAAACCTTAGAATGAGACTAACGTGACTAACATGGGACGAACAAAGACAAAATTTAGTCTCATTCTAAGGTTTGTCAAAGTTCGTCCCAAGTTAGTCTCTTTCTAAGGACGAACTTAGACAAACCCATAGAATTAGACTAACGGACTAACTTGGGACGAACAAATACAAACTTTAGTCTCATTCTAAGGTTTGTCTTAGTTCGTCCCAAGTTGGACTCTTTCTAAGGACGAACTTAGACAAAACGTTAGAATGAGACTAACGAGACTAACTTGGGACTAACAAAGACGAACCTTAGTCTCGTTCTAAGGTTTGTCTAAGTTCGTCCCAAGTTAGTCTCTTTCTAAGGACGTACTTAGACAAAACCTTAGAATGAGACTAACGAGACTAACTTGGGTTGAACAAAGACAAACTTTAGTCTCATTCTAAGGTTTGTCTATGTTCGTCCCAAGTTAGTCTCTTTCTAAGGACGAACTTAGACAAAACCTTAGAATGGGACTAACGAGACTAACTTGGGACGAACAAAGACTAACTTTAGTCTCATTCTAAGGTTTGTGTAAGTTCGTCACAAGATAGTCACTTTCTAAGGACGAACTTAGACAAAACCTTAGAGTGAGACTAACGAGACTAACTTGGGACGAACAAAGACAAAGTTTAGTCTCATTCTAATGTTTGTCTAAGTTCGTCCCAAGTTAGTCTCTTTCTAACGACGAACTTAGACAAACCTTAGAATGAGACTAACGAGACTAACTTGGGATGAACAAAGACAAACTTTTGTCTAATTCTAAGGTTTGTCTAAGTTCGTCCCAAGTTAGTCTCTTTCTAAGTACAAGCTTAGACAAAACCTTAGAATGAGACTAACGAGACTAACTTGGGACGAACAAAGACAAACTTTAGTCTCATTCTAATTTTTGTCTAAGTTGGTCCCAAGTTAGTCTCTTTCTAAGGACGAACTTAGACAAACCTTAGAATGAGACTAACGAGAATAACTTGGGTTGAACAAAGACAAACTTTAGTCTCATTCTAAATTTTGTCTAAGTTCGTGACAAGATAGTCACTTTCTAAGGACGAACTTAGACAAACCTTAGAATGAGACTAACGAGACTAACTTGGGATGAACAAAGACAAACTTTCGTCTCATTCTAAGGTTTGTCTAAGTTCGTCCTAAGTTAGTCTCTTTCTAAGTACAAACATAGACAAAACCTTAGAATGATACTAACGAGACTAACTTGGGACGAACAAAGACAAACTTTAGTCTCATTCTAAGATTTGTCTAAGTTTGTCCCAAGTTAGTCTATTTCTAAGGATGATCTTAGACAAAACCTTAGAAAGGGACTAACGAGACTAACTTGGGACGAACAAAGACTAACCTTGGTCTCATTCTCAGGTTTCTCTAAGTTCGTCTCAAGTTAGTCTTTTTCTAAGGACGAACTTAGACAAAACCTTAGAATGAGACTAACGAGACTAACATGGGACAAACAAAGACAAACTTTAGTCTCATTCAAATGTTTGTCTAAGTTCGCCCCAAGTTAGTCTATTTCTGAGGATGAACTTAGACAAACCTTAGAATGAGACTAACGAGACTAACTTGGGACGAACAAAGACAAACTTTAGTCTCATTCTAAGGTTTGTCTAAGTTCAACCCAAGTTAGTCTCTTTCTAAGGATGAACTTAGACAAAACCTTAGAATAGGACTAACGAGACTAACTTGGGACTAACAAAGGCTAACCTTAGGCTCATTCTAAGGTTTATCTAAGTTCGTCCCAAGTTAGTCTCTTTCTAAGGACGAACTTAGACAAACCTTAGAATGAGACTAACGAGACTAACTTGGGACGAACAAAGACAAACTTTAGTCACATTCTATGGTTAGTCTAAGTTCATCCCATATTAGTGTCTTTCTAAGGACGAACTTAGATAAAACCTTAGAATGAGACTAACGTGGCTAACATGGGAGAACAAAGACAAACTTTAGTCTCATTCTAAGGTTTGTCTAAGTTCGTCCAAAGTTAGTCTCTTTCTAAGGACGAACTTAGACAAACCCATAGAATTAGACTAACGGACTAACTTGGGAAGAACAAATACAAACTTTAGTCTCATTCTAAGGTTTGTCTTAGTTCGTCCCAAGTTAGACTCTTTCTAAGGACGAATTTAGACAAAACCTTAGAATGAGACTAACGAGACTAACTTGGGACTAACAAAGATGAACCTTAGTCTCGTTCCAAGGTTTATCTAAGTTCGTCCCAAGTTAGTCTCTTTCTAAGGACGTACTTAGACAAAACCTTAGAATGAGACTAACGAGACTAACTTGGGACGAACAAAGACAAACTTTAGTCTCATTCTAAGGCTTATCTAATTTCGTCAAAAGTTAGTCTCTTTCTAAGGGCGAACTTAGACAAAACCATAGAATGAGACTAACAGGACTAACTTGGGACGAACAAAGACAAACTTTAGTCTAATTCTAAGGTTTGTCTAAGTTCGTTCCAAGTTAGTGTCTTTATAAGAACGAACTTAGACAAACCTTAGAATGAGACTAACGAGACTAACTTGGGTTGAACAAAGAGAAACTTTAGTCTCATTCTAAGGTTTGTCTAAGTTCGTCCCAAGTTAGTCTCTTTCTAAGGACGAACTTGGACAAAACCTTAGAATGGGACTAACGAGACTAACTTGGGACGAACAAAGACTAACTTTAGTCTCATTCTAAGGTTTGTCTAAGTTCGTCACAAGATAGTCACTTTCTAAGGACGAACTTAGACAAACCTTAGAATGAGACTAATGAGACTAACTTGGGACGAACAAAGACTAACCTTAGTCTCATTCTAAGGTTTGTCTAAGTTCGTCCCAAGTTAGTCTCTTTCTAAGGACGAACTTAGACAAAACCTTAGAGTGAGACTAACGAGACTAACTTGGGACGAACAAAGACAAAGTTTAGTCTCATTCTAATGTTTGTCTAAGTTCGTCCCAAGTTAGTCTCTATCTAACGACGAATTAGACAAAGCTTAGAATGAGACTAACGAGACTAACTTGGGACGAACAAAGACAAACTTTAGTCTCATTCTAAGGTTTGTCTAAGTTCAACCCAAGTTAGTCTCTTTCTAAGGACGAACTTAGACAAAACCTTAGAATGGGACTAACGAGACTAACTTGCGACGAACAAAGGCTAACCATAGGCTCATTCTAAGGTTTGTCTAAGTTCGTCCCAAGTTAGTCTCTTTCTAAGGACGAACTTAGACAAACAATAGAATGAGACTAACGAGACTAAGTTGGGATGAACAAAGACAAACTTTCGTCTCATTCTAAGGTTTGTCTAAGTTCGTCCCAAGTTAGTCTTTTTTTAAGTACAAACTTAGACAAAACCTTAGAATGAGACTAACGAGTCTAACTTGGGACGATCAAAGACAAACTTTAGTGTCATTCTAATTTTTGTCTAAGTTGGTCCCAAGTTTGTCTCTTTCTAAGGACGAACTTACACAAACCTTAGAATGAGAATAACGAGACTAACTTGGGTTGAACAAAGACAAACTTTAGTCTCATTCTAAGGTTTTTCTAAGTTCGTCCCAAGTTAGTCTCTTTCTAAGGACGAACTTAGACAAAACATTAGAATGGGACTAACGAGACTAACTTGGGACGGACAAAGACTAACTTTAGTCTCATTCTAAGTTTTGTCTAAGTTCGTCACAAGATAGTCACTTTCTAAGGACGAACTTGGACAAAACCTTAGAATGAGACTAACGAGACTAACTTGGGACAAACAAAGACGAACCTTAGTCTCGTTCTAAGGTTTGTCTAAGTTCGTCCCAAGTTAGTCTCTTTCTAAGGACGTACTTAGACAAAACCTTAGAATGAGACTAACGAGACTAACTTGGGACGAACAAAGACAAACTTTAGTCTCATTCTAAGGTTTATCTAATTTCGTCAAAGGTTTGTCTCTTTCTAAGGGCGAACTTAGACAAAACCATAGAATGAGACTAACAGGACTAACTTGGGACGATCAAAGACAAACTTTAGTCTAATTCTAAGGTTTGTCTAAGTTCGTTCCATGTTAGTGTCTTTATAAGGACGAACTTAGACAAACCTTAGAATGAGACTAACGAGACTAACTTGGGTTGAACAAAGAGAAACTTTAGTCTCATTCTAAGGTTTGTCTAAGTTCGTCCCAAGTTAGTCTCTTTCTAAGGACGAACTTAGACAAAACCTTAGAATGGGACTAACAAGACTAACTTGGGACGAACAAAGACTAACTTTAGTCTCATTCTAAGGTTTGTCTAAGTTCGTCACAAGATAGTCACTTTCTAAGGACGAACTTAGACAAACCTTAGAATGAGACTAACGAGACTAACTTGGGACGAACAAAGACTAACCTTAGTCTCATTCTAAGGTTTGTCTAAGTTCGTCCCAAGTTAGTCTCTTTCTAAGGACGAACTTAGACAAAACCTTAGAGTGAGACTAACGAGACTAACTTGGGATGAACAAAGACAAAGTTTAGTCTCATTCTAATGTTTGTCTAAGTTCGTCCCAAGTTAGTCTCTTTCTAACGACGAATTAGACAAACCTTAGAATGAGACTAACGAGACTAACTTGGGACGAACAAAGACAAACTTTAGTCTCATTCTAAGGTTTGTCTAAGTTCAACCCAAGTTAGTCTCTTTCTAAGGACGAACTTAGACAAAACCTTAGAATGGGACTAACGAGACTAACTTGCGACGAACAAAGGCTAACCTTTTTCTAAGGTTTGTCTTAGTTCGTCCCAAGTTAGTCTCTTTCTAAGGACGAACTTAGACAAACCATAGAATGAGACTAACGAGACTAACTTGGGATGAACAAAGACAAACTTTCGTCTCATTCTAAGGTTTGTCTAAGTTCGTCCCAAGTTAGTCTTTTTCTAAGTACAAACTTAGACAAAACCTTAGAATGAGACTAACGAGTCTAACTTGGGACGATCAAAGACAAACTTTAGTGTCATTCTAATTTTTGTCTAAGTTGGTCCCAAGTTTGTCTCTTTCTAAGGACGAACTTACACAAACCTTAGAATGAGAATAACGAGACTAACTTGGGTTGAACAAAGACAAACTTTAGTCTCATTCTAAGGTTTGTCTAAGTTTGTCCCAAGTTAGTCTCTTTCTAAGGACGAACTTAGACAAAACATTAGAATGGGACTAACGAGACTAACTTGGGACGAACAAAGACTAACTTTAGTCTCATTCTAAGTTTTGTCTAAGTTCGTCACAAGATAGTCACTTTCTAAGGACGAACTTGGACAAAACCTTAGAATGAGACTAACGAGACTAACTTGGGACAAACAAAGACGAACCTTAGTCTCGTTCTAAGGTTTGTCTAAGTTCGTCCCAAGTTAGTCTCTTTCTAAGGACGTACTTAGACAAAACCTTAGAATGAGACTAACGAGACTAACTTGGGACGAACAAAGACAAACTTTAGTCTCATTCTAAGGTTTATCAAATTTCGTCAAAAGTTAGTCTCTTTCTAAGGGCGAACTTAGACAAAACCATAGAATGAGACTAACAGGACTAACTTGGGACGAACAAAGACAAACTTTAGTCTAATTCTAAGGATTGTCTAAGTTCGTTCCAAGTTAGTGTCTTTATAAGGAGAAACTTAGACAAACCTTAGAATGAGACTAACGAGACTAACTTGGGTTGAACAAAGAGAAACTTTAGTCTCATTCTAAGGTTTGTCTAAGTTCGTCCCAAGTTAGTCTCTTTCTAAGGAGGAACTTAGACAAAACCTTAGAATGGGACTAACGAGACTAACTTGGGACGAACAAAGACTAACTTTAGTCTCATTCTAAGGTTTGTCTAAGTTCGTCACAAGATAGTCACTTTCTAAGGACGAACTTAGACAAACTTTAGAATGAGACTAACGAGACTAACTTGGGACGAACAAAGACTAACCTTAGTCTCATTCTAAGGTTTGTCTAAGTTCGTCCCAAGTTAGTCTCTTTCTAAGGACGAACTTAGACAAAACCTTAGAGTTAGACTAACGAGACTAACTTGGGACGAACAAAGACAAAGTTTAGTCTCATTCTAATGTTTGTCTAAGTTAGTCTCTTTCTAACGACGAACTTAGACAAACCTTAGAATGAGACTAACGAGACTAACTTTGGACGAACAAAGACAAACTTTAGTCTCATTCTAAGGTTTGTCTATGTTCAACCCAAGTTAGTCTCTTTCTAAGGACGAACTTAGAAAAAACCTTAGAATGGGACTAACGAGACTAACTTGCGACGAACAAAGGCTAACCTTAGGCTCATTCTAAGGTTTGTCTAAGTTCGTCCCAAGTTAGTCTCTTTCTAAGGACGAACTTAGACAAACCATAGAATGAGACTAACGAGACTAACTTGGGATGAACAAAGACAAACTTTCATCTCATTCTAAGGTTTGTCTAAGTTCGTCCCAAGTTAGTCTTTTTCTAAGTACAAACTTAGACAAAACCTTAGAATGAGACTAACGAGTCTAACTTGGGACAATCAAAGGCAAACTTTAGTGTCATTCTAATTTTTGTCTAAGTTGGTCCCAAGTTTGTCTCTTTCTAAGGACGAACTTAGACAAACCTTAGAATGAGAATAACGAGACTAACTTGGGTTGAACAAAGACAAACTTTAGTCTCATTCTAAGGTTTGTCTAAGTTCGTCCCAAGTTAGTCTCTTTCTAAGGACGAACTTAGACAAAACATTAGAATGGGACTAACGAGACTAACTTGGGACGAACAAATACTAACTTTAGTCTCATTCTAAGTTTTGTCTAAGTTCGTCACAAGATAGTCAGTTTCTAAGGACGAACTTGGACAAAACCTTAGAATGAGACTAACGAGACTAACTTGGGACAAACAAAGACGAACCTTAGTCTCGTTCTAAGGTTTGTCTAAGTTCAACCCAAGTTAGTCTCTTTCTAAGGACGTACTTAGAAAAAACCTTAGAATGAGACTAACGAGACTAACTCGGGACGAACAAAGACAAACTTTAGTCTCATTCTAAGGTTTATCTAATTTCGTCAAAAGTTAGTCTCTTTCTAAGGGCGAACTTAGACAAAACCATAGAATGAGACTAACAGGACTAACTTGGGACGAACAAAGACAAACTTTAGTCTAATTCTAAGGATTGTCTAAGTTCGTTCCAAGTTAGTGTCTTTATAAGGAGAAACTTAGACAAACCTTAGAATGAGACTAACGAGACTAACTTGGGTTGAACAAAGAGAAACTTTAGTCTCATTCTAAGGTTTGTCTAAGTTCGTCCCAAGTTAGTCTCTTTCTAAGGACGAACTTAGACAAAACCTTAGAATGGGACTAACGAGACTAACTTGGGACGAACAAAGACTAACTTTAGTCTCATTCTAAGGTTTGTCTAAGTTCGTCCCAAGTTAGTCTCTTTCTAAGGACGAACTTAGACAAAACCTTATAGTGAGACTAACGAGACTAACTTGGGACGAACAAAGACAAAGTTTAGTCTCATTCTAATGTTTGTCTAAGTTCGTCCCAAGTTAGTCTCTTTCTAACGACGAATTAGACAAACCTTAGAATGTGACTAACGAGACTAACTTGGGACGAACAAAGACAAACTTTAGTCTCATTCCATGGTTTGTCTAAGTTCAACCCAAGTTAGTCTCTTTCTAAGGACGAACTTAGACAAAACCTTAGAATGGGACTAACGAGACTAACTTGCGACGAACAAAGGCTAACCTTTTTCTAAGGTTTGTCTAAGTTCGTCCCAAGTTAGTCTCTTTCTAAGGACGAACTTAGACAAACCATAGAATGAGACTAACGAGACTAACTTGGGATGAACAAAGACAAACTTTCGTCTCATTCTAAGGTTTGTCTAAGTTCGTCCCAAGTTAGTCTTTTTCTAAGTACAAACTTAGACAAAACCTTAGAATGAGACTAAGGAGTCTAACTTGGGACGATCAAAGACAAACTTTAGTGTCATTCTAATTTTTGTCTAAGTTGGTCCCAAGTTTGTCTCTTTCTAAGGACGAACTTACACAAACCTTAGAATGAGAATAACGAGACTAACTTGGGTTGAACAAAGACAAACTTTAGTCTCATTCTAAGGTTTGTCTAAGTTCGTCCCAAGTTAGTCTCTTTCTAAGGACGAACTTAGACAAAACATTAGAATGGGACTAACGAGACTAACTTGGGACGAACAAAGACTAACTTTAGTCTCATTCTAAGTTTTGTCTAAGTTCGTCACAAGATAGTCACTTTCTAAGGACGAACTTGGACAAAACCTTAGAATGAGACTAACGAGACTAACTTGGGACAAACAAAGACGAACCTTAGTCTCGTTCTAAGGTTTGTCTAAGTTCGTCCCAAGTTAGTCTCTTTCTAAGGACGTACTTAGACAAAACCTTAGAATGAGACTAACGAGACTAACTTGGGACGAACAAAGACAAACTTTAGTCTCATTCTAAGGTTTATCAAATTTCGTCAAAAGTTAGTCTCTTTCTAAGGGCGAACTTAGACAAAACCATAGAATGAGACTAACAGGACTAACTTGGGACGAACAAAGACAAACTTTAGTCTAATTCTAAGGATTGTCTAAGTTCGTTCCAAGTTAGTGTCTTTATAAGGAGAAACTTAGACAAACCTTAGAATGAGACTAACGAGACTAACTTGGGTTGAACAAAGAGAAACTTTAGTCTCATTCTAAGGTTTGTCTAAGTTCGTCCCAAGTTAGTCTCTTTCTAAGGAGGAACTTAGACAAAACCTTAGAATGGGACTAACGAGACTAACTTGGGACGAACAAAGACTAACTTTTGTCTCATTCTATGGTTTGTCTAAGTTCGTCACAAGATAGTCACTTTCTAAGGACGAACTTAGACAAACCTTAGAATGAGACTAACGAGACTAACTTGGGACGAACAAAGACTAACCTTAGTCTCATTCTAAGGTTTGTCTAAGTTCGTCCCAAGTTAGTCTCTTTCGAAGGACGAACTTAGACAAAACCTTAGAGTTAGACTAACGAGACTAACTTGGGACGAACAAAGACAAAGTTTAGTCTCATTCTAATGTTTGTCTAAGTTAGTCTCTTTCTAACGACGAACTTAGACAAACCTTAGAATGAGACTAACGAGACTAACTTGGGACGAACAAAGACAAACTTTAGTCTCATTCTAAGGTTTGTCTAAGTTCAACCCAAGTTAGTCTCTTTCTAAGGACGAACTTAGACAAAACCTTAGAATGGGACTAACGAGACTAACTTGCGACGAACAAAGGCTAACCTTAGGCTCATTCTAAGGTTTGTCTAAGTTCATCCCAAGTTAGTCTCTTTCTAAGGACGAACTTAGACAAACCATAGAATGAGACTAACGAGACTAACTTGGGATGAACAAAGACAAACTTTCATCTCATTCTAAGGTTTGTCTAAGTTCGTCCCAAGTTAGTCTTTTTCTAAGTACAAACTTAGACAAAACCTTAGAATGAGACTAACGAGTCTAACTTGGGACAATCAAAGACAAACTTTAGTGTCATTCTAATTTTTGTCTAAGTTGGTCCCAAGTTTGTCTCTTTCTAAGGACGAACTTAGACAAACCTTAGAATGAGAATAACGAGACTAACTTGGGTTGAACAAAGACAAACTTTAGTCTCATTCTAAGGTTTGTCTAAGTTCGTCCCAAGTTAGTCTCTTTCTAAGGACGAACTTAGACAAAACATTAGAATGGGACTAACGACACTAACTTGGGACGAACAAATACTAACTTTAGTCTCATTCTAAGTTTTGTCTAAGTTCGTCACAAGATAGTCAGTTTCTAAGGACGAACTTGGACAAAACCTTAGAATGAGACTAACGAGACTAACTTGGGACAAACAAAGACGAACCTTAGTCTCGTTCTAAGGTTTGTCTAAGTTCAACCCAAGTTAGTCTCTTTCTAAGGACGTACTTAGACAAAACCTTAGAATGAGACTAACGAGACTAACTTGGGACGAACAAAGACAAACTTTAGTCTCATTCTAAGGTTTATCTAATTTCGTCAAAAGTTAGTCTCTTTCTAAGGGCGAACTTAGACAAAACCATAGAATGAGACTAACAGGACTAACTTGGGATGAACAAAGACAAACTTTAGTCTAATTCTAAGGTTTGTCTAAGTTCGTTCCAAGTTAGTGTCTTTATAAGGAGGAACTTAGACAAACCTTAGAATGAGACTAACGAGACTAACTTGGGTTGAACAAAGAGAAACTTTAGTCTCATTCTAAGGTTTGTCTAAGTTCGTCCCAAGTTAGTCTCTTTCTAAGGAGGAACTTAGACAAAACCTTAGAATGGGACTAACGAGACTAACTTGGGACAAACAAAGACTAACTTTAGTCTCATTCTAAGGTGTGTCTAAGTTCGTCACAAGATAGTCACTTTCTAAGGACGAACTTAGACAAACCTTAGAATGAGACTAACGAGACTAACTTGGGACGAACAAAGACTAACATTAGTCTCATTCTAAGGTTTGTCTAAGTTCATCCCAAGTTAGTCTCTTTCTAAGGAAGAACTTAGACAAAACCTTAGAATGAGACTAACGAGAATAACTTGGGACGAACAAAGACAAAGTTTATTCTCATTCTAATGTTTGTCTAAGTTCGTCCCAAGTTAGTCTCTTTCTAAGGACGAACTTAGACAAACCTTAGAATGAGACTAACGAGACTAACATGGGACGAACAAAGACAAACTTTAGTCTCATTCTAAGGTTTGTCTAAGTTCAACCCATGTTAGTCTCTTTCTAAGGACGAACTTAGACAAAACCTTAGAATGGGACTAACGAGACTAACTTGCGACGAACAAAGGCTAACCTTAGGCTCATTCTAAGGTTTGTCTAAGTTCGTCGCAAGTTAGTCTCTTTCTAAGGACGAACTTAGACAAACCTTTGAATGAGACTAACGAGACTAACTTGGGATGAACAAAGACAAACTTTCGTCTCATTCTAAGGTTTGTCTAAGTTCGTCCCAAATTAGTCTCTTTCTAAGGACGAACTTAGACAAAACCTTAGAATGAGACTAATGAGACTAACTTGGGACGAACAAGGACAAAGTTTAGTCTCATTCTAATGTTTGTCTAAGTTCGTCCCAAGTTAGTCTCTTTCTAAGGACGACGTTAGACAAACCTTAGAATGAGACTAACGAGATTAACTTGGGACGAACGAAGACAAACTTTAGTCTCATTCTAAGGTTTGTCTAAGTTCAACCCAAGTTGGTCTCTTTCTAAGGACGAACTTAGACAAAACCTTAGAATGGGACTAACGAGACTAACTTGCGGCGAACAAAGGCTAACCTTAGGCTCATTCTAAGGTTTGTCTAAGTTCGTCCCAAGTTAGTCTCTTTCTAAGGACAAACTTAGACAAACCTTAGAATGAGACTAACGAGACTAACTTGGGATGAACAAAGACAAACTTTCGTCTCATTCTAAGGTTTGTCTAAGTTCGTCCCAAGTTAGTCTCTTTCTAAGTACAAACTTAGACAAAACCTTAGAATGAAGCCAACGAGACTAACTTGGGACGAACAAAGACAAACTTTAGTCTCATTCTAATTTTTGTCTAAGTTGGTCCCAAGTTAGTCTCTTTCTAAGGAAGAACTTAGACAAACCTTAGAATGAGACTAACGAGACTAACTTGGGTTGAACAAAGACAAACTTTAGTCTCATTCTAAGGTTTGTCTATGTTCGCCCCTAGTTAGTCTCTTTCTAAGGACGAACTTAGACAAAACCTTAGAATGGGACTAACGAGAATAACTTGGGACGAACAAAGACTAACTTTAGTCTCATTCTAAGGTTTGTCTAAGTTCGTCCCAAGTCAGTGTGTTTCTAAGGAAGAACTTAGACAAACCTTAGAATGAGACTAACGAGACTAACTTCAGACGAACAAAGACAAACTTTCGTCTCATTCTAAGGTTTGTCTAAGTTCGTCCCAAGTTAGTCTCTTTCTAAGTACAAACTTAGACAAAACCTTAGAATGAGACTAACGAGACTAACTTGGGACGAACAAATACAAACTTTAGTCTCATTCTAAGGTTTGTCTAAGTTCGTCCCAAGTTAGTCTATTTCTAAGGATGATCTTAGACAAAACCTTAGAAAGGGACTTACGAGACTAACTTGGGACGAACAAAGACTAACCTTAGTCTCATTCTCAGGTTTGTCAAAGTTCGTCCCAAGTTAGTCTCTTTCTAAGGACGAACTTAGACAAAACCTTAGAATGAGACTAACGAGACTAACTTGGGACAAACAAAGACAAACTTTAGCCTCATTCTAATGTTTGTCTAAGTTCGTCCCAAGTTAGTCTCTTTCTGAGGATGAACTTAGACAAACCTTAGAATGAGACTAACGAGACTAACTTGGGACGAACAAATACAAACCTTAGAATGAGACTAACGAGACTAATTTGGGACAAACAAAGACAAACTTTAGTCTCATTCTAAGGTTTGTCTAAGTTTGTCCCATGTTAGTCTCTTTCTAAGGACGAACTTAGACAAAACCTTAGAATGAGACTAACGAGACTAACTTGGGACGAACAAAGACAAACTTTAGTCTCATTCTAAGATTTGTCTAAGTTCGTCCCAAGTTAGTCTCTTTCTAAGGACGAACTTTGACAAACCTTAGATTGAGACTAACGAGACTAACTTGGGACGAACAAAGACAAACTTTGGTCACATTCTATGGTTTGTCTAAGTTCGTCCAGTGTTAGTGTCTTTCTAAGGACGAACTTAGATAAAACCTTAGAATGAGACAAACGGGACTAACATGGGACGAACAAAGACAAACTTTAGTCTCATTCTAAGGTTTGTCTAAGTTCGTCCCAAGTTAGTCTCTTTCTAAGGACGAACTTAGACAAACCCATAGAATTAGACTAACGGACTAACTTGGGATGAACAAAGACAAACTTTAGTCTCATTCTAAGGTTTGTCTAAGTTCGTCCCAAGTTAGTCTCTTTCTAAGGACGAACTTAGACAAACCTTAGAAGGAGACTAACGAGACTAACTTGGGACGAACAAAGACAAACTTTAGTCTCATTCTAAGGTTTGTCTAAGTTCGTCCCAAGTTAGTCTCTTTCTGAGGACGAACTTAGACAAAACCTTAGAATGAGACTAACGAGACTAACTTGGGACGAACAAAGACTAACTTTAGTCTCATTCTAAGGTTTGTCTAAGTTCGTCACAAGATAGTCACTTTCTAAGGACGAACTTAGACAAACCTTAGAATGAGACTAACGAGACTAACTTGGGACGAACAAAGACTAACCTTAGTCTCATTCTAAGGTTTGTCTAAGTTCGTCCCAAGTTAGTCTCTTTCTAAGGACGAACTTAGACAAAACCTTAGAGTTAGACTAACGAGACTAACTTGGGATGAACAAAGACAAAGTTTAGTCTCATTCTAATGTTTGTCTAAGTTAGTCTCTTTCTAACGACGAACTTAGACAAACCTTAGAATGAGACTAACGAGACTAACTTGGGACGAACAAAGACAAACTTTAGTCTCATTCTAAGGTTTGTCTAAGTTCAACCCAAGTTAGTCTCTTTCTAAGGACGAACTTAGACAAAACCTTAGAATGGGACTAACGAGACTAACTTGCGACGAACAAAGGCTAACCTTAGGCTCATTCTAAGGTTTGTCTAAGTTCGTCCCAAGTTAGTCTCTTTCTAAGGACGAACTTAGACAAACCATAGAATGAGACTAACGAGACTAACTTGGGATGAACAAAGACAAACTCTCGTCTCATTCTAAGGTTTGTCTAAGTTTGTCCCAAGTTAGTCTTTTTCTAAGTACAAACTTAGACAAAACCTTAGAATGAGACTAACGAGTCTAACTTGGGACAATCAAAGACAAACTTTAGTGTCATTCTAATTTTTGTCTAAGTTGGTCCCAAGTTTGTCTCTTTCTAAGGACGAACTTAGACAAACCTTAGAATGAGAATAACGAGACTAACTTGGGTTGAACAAAGACAAACTTTAGTCTCATTCTAAGGTTTGTCTAAGTTCGTCCCAAGTTAGTCTCTTTCTAAGGACGAACTTAGACAAAACATTAGAATGGGACTAACGAGACTAACTTGGGACGAACAAATACTAACTTTAGTCTCATTCTAAGTTTTGTCTAAATTCGTCACAAGATAGTCACTTTCTAAGGACGAACTTGGACAAAACCTTAGAATGAGACTAACTTGGGACAAACAAAGACGAACCTTAGTCTCGTTCTAAAGTTTGTCTAAGTTCAACCCAAGTTAGTCTCTTTCTAAGGACGTACTTAGACAAAACCTTAGAATGAGACTAACGAGACTAACTTGGGACGAACAAAGACAAACTTTAGTCTCATTCTAAGGTTTATCTAATTTCGTCAAAAGTTAGTCTCTTTCTAAGGGCGAACTTAGACAAAACCATAGAATGAGACTAACAGGACTAACTTGGGACGAACAAAGACAAACTTTAGTCTAATTCTAAGGTTTGTCTAAGTTCGTTCCAAGTTAGTGTCTTTATAAGGAGGAACTTAGACAAACCTTAGAATGAGACTAACGAGACTAACTTGGGTTGAACAAAGAGAAACTTTAGTCTCATTCTAAGGTTTGTCTAAGTTCGTCCCAAGTTAGTCTCTTTCTAAGGAGGAACTTAGACAAAACCTTAGAATGGGACTAACGAGACTAACTTGGGACAAACAAAGACTAACTTTAGTCTCATTCTAAGGTTTGTCTAAGTTCGTCACAAGATAGTCACTTTCTAAGGACGAACTTAGACAAACCTTAGAATGAGACTAACGAGACTAACTTGGGACGAACAAAGACTAACATTAGTCTCATTCTAAGGTTTGTCTAAGTTCATCCCAAGTTAGTCTCTTTCTATAGAAGAACTTAGACAAAACCTTAGAATGAGACTAACGAGACTAACTTGGGACGAACAAAGACAAAGTTTAGTCTCATTCTAATGTTTGTCTAAGTTCGTCCCAAGTTAGTCTCTTTCTAAGGATGAACTTAGACAAACCTTAGAATGAGACTAACGAGACTAACATGGGACGAACAAAGACAAACTTTAGTCTCATTCTAAGGTTTGTCTAAGTTCAACCCAAGTTAGTCTCTTTCTAAGGACGAACTTAGACAAAACCTTAGAATGGGACTAACGAGACTAACTTGCGACGAACAAAGGCTAACCTTAGGCTCATTCTAAGGTTTGTCTAAGTTCGTCCCAAGTTAGTCTCTTTCTAAGGACGAACTTAGACAAACCTTTGAATGAGACTAACGAGACTAACTTGGGATGAACAAAGACAAACTTTCGTCTCATTCTAAGGTTTGTCTAAGTTCGTCCCAAATTAGTCTCTTTCTAAGGACGAACTTAGACAACACCTTAGAATGAGACTAACGAGACTAACTTGGGACGAACAAGGACAAAGTTTAGTCTCATTCTAATGTTTGTCTAAGTTCGTCCCAAGTTAGTCTCTTTCTAAGGACGACGTTAGACAAACCTTAGAATGAGACTAACGAGATTAACTTGGGACGAACGAAGACAAACTTTAGTCTCATTCTAAGGTTTGTCTAAGTTCAACCCAAGTTGGTCTCTTTCTAAGGACGAACTTAGACAAAACCTTAGAATGGGACTAACGAGACTAACTTGCGACGAACAAAGGCTAACCTTAGGCTCATTCTAAGGTTTGTCTAAGTTCGTCCCAAGTTAGTCTCTTTCTAAGGACAAACTTAGACAAACCTTAGAATGAGACTAACGAGACTAACTTGGGACAAACAAAGACAAACTTTAGCCTCATTCTAATGTTTGTCTAAGTTCGTCCCAAGTTAGTCTCTTTCTGAGGATGAACTTAGACAAACCTTAGAATGAGACTAACGAGACTAACTTGGGACGAACAAATACAAACCTTAGAATGAGACTAACGAGACTAATTTGGGACAAACAAAGACAAACTTTAGTCTCATTCTAAGGTTTGTCTAAGTTTGTCCCATGTTAGTCTCTTTCTAAGGACGAACTTAGACAAAACCTTAGAATTAGACTAACGAGACTAACTTGGGACGAACAAAGACAAACTTTAGTCTCATTCTAAGATTTGTCTAAGTTCGTCCCAAGTTAGTCTCTTTCTAAGGACGAACTTAGACAAACCTTAGATTGAGACTAACGAGACTAACTTGGGACGAACAAAGACAAACTTTGGTCACATTCTATGGTTTGTCTAAGTTCGTCCAGTGTTAGTGTCTTTCTAAGGACGAACTTAGATAAAACCTTAGAATGAGACTAACGGGACTAACATGGGACGAACAAAGACAAACTTTAGTCTCATTCTAAGGTTTGTCTAAGTTCGTCCCAAGTTAGTCTCTTTCTAAGGACAAACTTAGACAAACCCATAGAATTAGACTAACGGACTAACTTGGGATGAACAAAGACAAACTTTCGTCTCATTCTAAGGTTTGTCTATGTTCGCCCCTAGTTAGTCTCTTTCTAAGGACGAAATTAGACAAAACCTTAGAATGGGACTAACGAGACTAACTTGGGACGAACAAAGACTAACTTTAGTCTCATTCTAAGGTTTGTCTAAGTTCGTCCCAAGTCAGTGTGTTTCTAAGGAAGAACTTAGACAAACCTTAGAATGAGACTAACGAGACTAACTTCAGACGAACAAAGACAAACTTTCGTCTCATTCTAAGGTTTGTCTAAGTTCGTCCCAAGTTAGTCTCTTTCTAAGTACAAACTTAGACAAAACCTTAGAATGAGACTAACGAGACTAACTTGGGACGAACAAATACAAACTTTAGTCTCATTCTAAGGTTTGTCTAAGTTCGTCCCAAGTTAGTCTATTTCTAAGGATGATCTTAGACAAAACCTTAGAAAGGGACTTACGAGACTAACTTGGGACGAACAAAGACTAACCTTAGTCTCATTCTCAGGTTTGTCAAAGTTCGTCCCAAGTTAGTCTCTTTCTAAGGACGAACTTAGACAAAACCTTAGAATGAGACTAACGAGACTAACTTGGGACAAACAAAGACAAACTTTAGCCTCATTCTAATGTTTGTCTAAGTTCGTCCCAAGTTAGTCTCTTTCTGAGGATGAACTTAGACAAACCTTAGAATGAGACTAACGAGACTAACTTGGGACGAACAAATACAAACCTTAGAATGAGACTAACGAGACTAATTTGGGACAAACAAAGACAAACTTTAGTCTCATTCTAAAATTTGTCTAAGTTTGTCCCATGTTAGTCTCTTTCTAAGGACGAACTTAGACAAAACCTTAGAATGAGACTAACGAGACTAACTTGGGACGAACAAAGACAAACTTTAGTCTCATTCTAAGATTTGTCTAAGTTCGTCCCAAGTTAGTCTCTTTCTAAGGACGAACTTAGACAAACCTTAGATTGAGACTAACGAGACTAACTTGGGACGAACAAAGACAAACTTTGGTCACATTCTATGGTTTGTCTAAGTTCGTCCAGTGTTAGTGTCTTTCTAAGTACGAACTTAGATAAAACCTTAGAATGAGACTAACGGGACTAACATGGGACGAACAAAGACAAACTTTAGTCTCATTCTAAGGTTTGTCTAAGTTCGTCCCAAGTTAGTCTCTTTCTAAGGACGAACTTAGACAAACCCATAGAATTTGACTAACGGACTAACTTGGGATGAACAAAGACAAACTTTAGTCTCATTCTAAGGTTTGTCTATGTTCGCCCCTAGTTAGTCTCTTTCTAAGGACGAACTTAGACAAAACCTTAGAATGGGACTAACGAGACTAACTTGGGACGAACAAAGACAAACTTTAGTCTCATTCTAAGGTTTGTCTAAGTTCGTCCCAAGTCAGTGTGTTTCTAAGGAAGAACTTAGACAAACCTTAGAATGAGACTAACGAGACTAACTTCAGACGAACAAAGACAAACTTTCGTCTCATTCTAAGGTTTGTCTAAGTTCGTCCCAAGTTAGTCTCTTTCTAAGTACAAACTTAGACAAAACCTTAGAATGAGACTAACGAGACTAACTTGGGACGAACAAATACAAACTTTAGTCTCATTCTAAGGTTTGTCAAAGTTCGTCCCAAGTTAGTCTATTTCTAAGGATGATCTTAGACAAAACCTTAGAAAGGGACTTACGAGACTAACTTGGGACGAACAAAGACTAACCTTAGTCTCATTCTCAGGTTTGTCAAAGTTCGTCCCAAGTTAGTCTCTTTCTAAGGACGAACTTAGACAAAACCTTAGAATGAGACTAACGAGACTAACTTGGGACAAACAAAGACAAACTTTAGCCTCATTCTAATGTTTGTCTAAGTTCGTCCCAAGTTAGTCTCTTTCTGAGGATGAACTTAGACAAACCTCAGAATGAGACTAACGAGACTAACTTGGGACGAACAAATACAAACCTTAGAATGAGACTAACGAGACTAATTTGGGACAAACAAAGACAAACTTTAGTCTCATTCTAAGGTTTGTCTAAGTTTGTCCCATGTTAGTCTCTTTCTAAGGACGAACTTAGACAAAACCTTAGAATGAGACTAACGAGACTAACTTGGGACGAACAAAGACAAACTTTAGTCTCATTCTAAGATTTGTCTAAGTTCGTCCCAAGTTAGTCTCTTTCTAAGGACGAACTTAGACAAACCTTAGATTGAGACTAACGAGACTAACTTGGGACGAACAAAGACAAACTTTGGTCACATTCTATGGTTTGTCTAAGTTCGTCCAGTGTTAGTGTCTTTCTAAGGACGAACTTAGATAAAACCTTAGAATGAGACTAACGGGACTAACATGGGACGAACAAAGACAAACTATAGTCTCATTCTAAGGTTTGTCTAAGTTCGTCCCAAGTTAGTCTCTTTCTAAGGACGAACTTAGACAAACCCATAGAATTAGACTAACGGACTAACTTGGAATGAACAAAGACAAACTTTAGTCTCATTCTAAGGTTTGTCTAAGTTCGTCCCAAGTTAGTCTCTTTCTAAGGACGAACTTAGACAAACCTTAGAAGGAGACTAACGAGACTAACTTGGGACGAACAAAGACAAACTTTAGTCTCATTCTAAGGTTTGTCTAAGTTCGTCCCAAGATAGTCTCTTTCTAAGGACGAACTTAGACAAAACCTTAGAATGAGACTAACGAGACTCGCTTGGGACAAACAAAGATGAACCTTAGTCTCATTCAAAGGTTTGTCTAAGTTCGTCCCAAGTTAGTCTCTTACTAAGGACGTACTTAGACAAAACCTTAGAATGAGACTAACAAGACTAATTTGGGACGAACAAAGACAAACTTTAATCTCATTCTAAGGTTTATCTAATTTCATCCCAAGTTAGTCTCTTTCTATGGGCGAACTTAGACAAAACCATAGAATGAGACTAACAGGACTAACTTGGGACGAACAAAGACAAACTTTAGTCTCATTCTAATGTTTGTCTAAGTTGGTCCCAAGTTAGTCTCTTTCGAAGGACGAACTTAGACAAACCTTAGAATGAGACTAACGAGACTAACTTGGCATGAACAAAGACAAACTTTAGTCTCATTCTACGGTTTGTCTATATTCGTCCCAAGTTAGTCTCTTTCTAAGGATGAACTTAGACAAAACCTTACAATGGGACTAAAGAGACTAACTTGGGACGAACAAAGACTAACTTTAGTCTCATTCTATGGTTTGTCTAAGTTCGTCCCAAGATAGTCTCTTTCTAAGGACGAACTTAGACAAACCTTAAAATGAGACTAACGAGACTAACTTTGGACGAACAAAGACAAACTTTCGTCTCATTCTGAGGTTTGTCCATGTTTGTCCCAAGATAGTCTCTTTCTAAGGACAAACTTAGACAAACCTTAAAATGAGACTAACGAGATTAACTTGGGATAAACAAAGACAAAGTTTAGTCTCATTCTAAGGTTTGGCTAAGTTCGTCCCAAGTTAGTCTCTTTCTAAGGACGAACTAAGACAAACCTTAGAATTAGACTAACGAGACTAACTTGGGACGAACAAAGACAAACTTTAGTCTCATTCTAAGGTTTGTCTAAGTTCGTCCCAAGTAAGTCTCTTTCTAAGGAAGAACTTCGACAAAACCTTAGAATGGGACTAACGAGACTAACTTCGGACGAACAAAGGCAAACCTTAGTCTCATTGTAAGGTTTGTCTATGTTCGTCCAAAATTAGTCTCTTTCTAAAGACGAACATAGACAAACCTTATAATGAGAATAACGAGACTTACTTGGGACGAACAAAGACAAACTTTAGTCTCATTCTAAGGATTGTCTAAGTTCATCCCAAGTTTATCTATTTCTAAGGACAAACAAAGACAAACATTAGTCTCATTCTAAGGTTCGTCTAATTTGTCATAAGTTAGACTCTTTCTAAGGATGAACTTAGACAAAACCTTAGAATGAGACTAGTGAGACTAACTTGGCACGACCAAACACAAACTTTCGTCACATTCTAAGGTTTGTATAAGTTCATCCCAAGTTAGTCTATTTCTATGGAGGAACTTAGACAAACCTTAGAATGAGACTAACGAGACTAACTAGGGACGAACAAAGACAAACGTTAGTCTCATTCTATGGTTTGTCTAAGTTCGTCTCAAGTTAGTCTCTTTCTAAGGACGAACTTCGACAAACCTTTGAATGAGACTAACGAGACTAACTTGCGATGAACAAAGACAAACTTTCATCTCATTCTAAGGTTTGTCTAAGTTCGTCCCAAGTTTGTCTCTTTCTAAGGATGAACTTAGACAAAACCTTAGAATGAGACTAACGAGACTAACTTGGGACGAACAAAGACAAAGTTTAGTCTCATTCTAATGTTTGTCTAAGTTCGTCCCAAGTTAGTCTCTTTATAAGGACGACGTTAGACAAACCTTAGAATGAGATTAACGAGACTTACTTGGGACGAACGAAGACAAACTTTAGTCTCATTGTAAGGTTTGTCTAAGTTCAACCCAAGTTGGTCTCTTTCTAAGGACGAACTTAGACAAAACCTTAGAATGGGACTAACGAGACTAACTTGGGACGAACAAAGACAAACTTTAGTCTCATTCCAAGGTTTATCTAATTTCGTCAAAAGTTAGTCTCTTTCTAAGGGCGAACTTAGTCAAAACCATAGAATGAGACTAACAGGACTAACTTGGGACGAACAAAGACAAACTTTAGTCTAATTCTAAGGTTTGTCTAAGTTCGTTCCAAGTTAGTGTCTTTATAAGGAGGAACTTAGACAAACCTTAGAATGAGACTAACGAGACTAACTTGGGTTGAACAAAGAGAAACTTTAGTCTCATTCTAAGGTTTGTCTAAGTTCGTCCCAAGTTATTCTCTTTCTAAGGAGGAACTTAGACAAAACCTTAGAATGGGACTAACGAGACTAACTTGGGACGAACAAAGACTAACTTTAGTCTCATTCTAAGGTTTGTCTAAGTTCGTCACAAGATAGTCACTTTCTAAGGACGAACTTAGACAAACCTTAGAATGAGACTAACGAGACTAACTTGGGACGAACAAAGACTAACGTTAGTCTCATTCTAAGGTTTGTCTAAGTTCATCCCAAGTTAGTCTCTTTCTAAGGACGAACTTAGACAAAACCTTAGAATGAGACTAACGAGACTAACTTGAGATGAACAAAGACAAAGTTTAGTCTCATTCTAATGTTTGTCTAAGTTCGTCCCAAGTTAGTCTCTTTCTAAGGACGAACTTAGACAAACCTTAGAATGAGACTAACGAGACTAACTTGGGACGAACAGAGACTAACTTTAGTCTCATTCTAAGGTTTGTCTAAGTTCGTCCCAAGTTAGTATCTTTCTAAGGACGAACTTAGACAAAATCTTAGAATGGGACTAATGAGACTAACTTGGGACGAACAAAGACAAACCTTAGTCTCATTCTAAAGTTTGTCTAAGTTCGTCCCAAGTTAGTCTCTTTCTAAGGATGAACTTAAACAAACCTTAGAATGAGACTAACGAGACTAACTTGGGACGAACAAAGACAAACGTTAGTCTCATTCTAAGGTTTGTCTAAGTTCGTCCCAAGTTAGTATCTTTCTAAGGACAAACTTTGACAAAACCTTAGAATGGGACTAACGAGACTAACTTGGGACGAACAAAGACAATCCTTAGTCTCATTCTAAGGTTTGTCTAAGTTCGTCCCAAGTTAGTCTCTTTCTAAGGACGAACTTAGACAAACCTAAGAAAATGAGAAGAGCTTAACAATGAGAAGAGCTTCATTTTCCTTCCTAAGAAAATGAGAAGGGACAGGCAGAAAATGCTCCTTGATACTACCAAGTTTCATAAAGGCTCCTTCCCAGTTACTTATTTGGGAGTTCCCCTCTATCCAGGTCGTACAAAGATTGAATACTTTCAGTACTTGGAGGAGAAAATCTGGAAAAAGATTAGTGGGTGGATGAAGAATCTTTTATCCTTTGGTGGCAAGATTACTCTTATTGATTCAGTGCTTAATTCCATTGGCATTCATTGTATGTCTATTCTTCCTATTCCCATCACTATTCTCAATCGTGTGGGGAGTATCATACGGAGTATCTTATGGGACAAAGGGGATGGTAAGAGGAGTGATGGACCATAATTGTATGAATCATAAACACAGTTAAACCCACCAAATTAGACTCTTTGTCTATTTAACTTTTGCTTGTTAGTTTCGATATTTTTCTACAGGGTATTTTGGAGTCTAGAGAGAATACGAGCTAAAAAGGACTTTTAAAGCTGAATATGAATTACGAGTCATTCCAGGTCACGACAAAATTCTGACTTTCAAGAACCGGATGTGGAATCACTCAAAACAAGTCCAACCGAAGGGCAACCAGAGTCAGTCCGGAGCTGAAAGGACCGATGGCTTTTTGGAATGAGATCACAAAACTCACATCCTCTCCCCTCATGCCACCTAGCCGGCGGCTTCCTCCTCCCATCCTCCTCTCCATGCATGCCACATGGGGGGCGGCTAGATGAGATGATGACATCACCCGATGGCTTTTGAGCTCTCCCTCCCATCTTGTGCCAAGTGTTGTGATCTCCTCTTCTCCCTTAGCCTATAAATAGAGCTCCTCTACTCCTTGTATCATCATCCCATCTCATTCCAACATCTCATACCACAAGTTAGTGAGAGAAGCTCTCACTTCTCTCTAGATTCACAACACCATCCTTGTAATCACTTTACTTTGGAATCGAAGCTTTAGCACTTTCAACGTTTTTTGTAAGTATTCTCGTCTTTACTTTACTGTCTTTTCAATTCAGCAACTTTACTTTACTATCTTTTCAATTCAGCAACTTTACTTTACTGTCTTTCAAAAACCTTTACTTTTCAACGCACTTAGCTATGATGTCCTGTTCCATGGATATTCATAGCTAAACCTTTCATTCGGTTGAAGGGGAGTGCTTGTATCATACAATGTTTTAGGCCCTACTCTTAGTGCCTCTATGTGTTCAAAACTTGTTCTATGTGCCACATATTAGGTTAGAACTTCCAAGGTTGAGTGGATGCTTAAACGGGCAAAGCTCTTCCGTGGGGTTCGTGAACATACTCGGGTAAGTGGATGCTTTAACGGGCAAAGCTTATCTGAGAAGTTCGACCTCTTTTAAAAACCATTTGGTTGATCGTAACTGAAGATCAAATGGATGCACATAAGGCTAAGATACTTCGAAAGGAGGAATTAGTCTAAATAGAACAAGTGTTCTAAACGATGTTGCAAGTCTTGTGCTAGAAATAGCCTTGATTCATCTTTGAACACTTAGTATGATCATTAGAGGTCAATGATAAACAGAATATGATACAAGACCCCTGAAACCGAATCTTTCCTTTAATTGCAATATCAACTGTTACTTTACCTTACAGTACTAAAAACCAAAACCAACCCCCCAACTGTTTTATTTAATTCCCCCTCTTCGAAAGAACAATTAATCACCTAATTCCCTTGGGTTCGACCCGTACTTACCACTAACTACCCAAAATAGTTAAGTCGCGAGTATCAGAGATATAAATTTACTTTTGCACAAAGAACATCGCACCTTAACGACAGTGCGGTGGGCTCCGTCAAAACTGGCGCCGTTGCCGGGGAGTTAGCCTTCGATTAGTTGTTCTTTTCTTTCCCTTTTCACTTCTTCATCACACTGCCCACTATGTATGCATGGATGACTCGACATCCTCCTCAGTTTGGAGGTACCACCGGAGAAGACCCAGTAATACACTGCCAACATTTCTACCATATAAGTCGTCACATGAAACCCGAAAATGTAACGTTTGAAGAGTTTCAATTAAAATGTTTTGAACACTCTTTAACCGACTTTGCGACAGTATGGTATTATACATCAACTGCTAGTTGTGCAAAATATTACGTGGACCTTCGCGCTAAATTTCTGAAAGAATTCTCCCCCCCATCCTTACGACATGACACCCGCGAGAAGATCATCTGCCTTCAGGAATCCCGGGATGAGACTTTAGATGAATACTACACGTACTATGACACCATCGTCTCACGCTGCCCGCACCATGGATTCACGGAGGTATTTCTTCTTCAAAAATTTCTTTGTGGGATGAGGGCCGATGAGTTCTCAAGGATCAATGACGCAGTGGGAGGATCAGCCATGCACTTATCCCTGACTCAAATGTGGGATGTTATAGACGACTTGGCCGAAGCCACAAAACGAAGGCCAATGCCCCGACCTAATAGAGGAATACAGATAGTGGAGGCTGGTCCAGAGACAAAAAAGAAGAAACTCCTGAGCCATCAGAAGAAACTCCTGAGCCATCAGAAGAAACTCCCGAACCATTAGAAGAATCAGATATAGAAAGCACCGGAAGCAACGAGGAAAAGCTTTCATGGGAACCTAAGACCGTGCCAGCAGAGGAGGAAGCCCAGAATACCACTAGCAAGCTGCCCGATTCATACCCGACTTTCATTACCCAAGCAGCCGAGACCATCCGAGACCAGATCCTCACAGACGGACATGATGAGACAGACCCAAGCCTTAAGATGCAAGCTTCCAAACTTTTCCCCTTGATCAATGAAGAGACTAAAAGGAGGATGGGAAAAGGGCCTATGCAGACCGACTCCTCGATGGAGCATTTTTGCACCACAACTAGACAAGGCAGCCCTAAACATAAGAAAACCTAATTCAAGAGGCTAGTAGTGAAAGGTCCCTCACCTTCTCAGAAACGTTGGAAGGAGAAACCACCAGAACCATGGGAACAGGACCCAAGCACATCATCTCACAAGGAATCAGGAAAAGTCAACGCTAGAATCAACGCAGGAGCTGCGGCAAAATTTGACTTGAGCCGCCCATGGGATCCAAACTTGTGATCCCAAAGTGTCGAGCCAACGACGTTAAACAAAGGCACTGGTCGGGAGGTAACCCGACACCTATCTTACTTTCAGTAATTTTCTTTTCTGTCATTTAGTTTTTACCGTAAGTCGCTCTCACCCACTTTTTGTATAGAAGGAATGTCTAACATGTAGGAATCGGTTTTTGGAGCAAGATCAGATCAGCCAGGCAGCTTCCGAGAATTACCGGGCCTGCGCTGAGAGTTCAAGGCCCCAGCCAAACTCCCTCGATTATCCAGCTCCGAGGCATGTCGTTCCACGACACGACACAGTAAAAGGGAGTTCAGTTCTTCTCTTTTCCTTAATGTCATTTCCTTCTCTTGTATATATTTGCATGACTTTTGAACTAAGGCACGCCTTCGTTTAAAAGTGTGGGGTGAGAACCGCCTGTGTATATAGTTAACATGTTTTTCTTTTTCCTTTTTCCTTAATATTATCTTTTTGAAAATATGAACTTGAGAAAGTGAAAAAGATAGATCTAAATTCATGCATTTACCTTGTGAAAATTCAACTGTTTAAAAACTTAGAATGTAACTTCTCATTTGTCCCTTTGTGCTGAGATATACAGGGGATGTGGAGTTGACATAAGCTGCCCTAGAGAGGCTTGGCAAGCACTCGAAGGATCGAATCTAACTATATGGTTTTCGTAGTCAGTGGAGGCTGCACTTCGGGTTTTAGAAAAGATTGAAGTCATCTCCGCCGTGCAGCGTTTATGCAAGAGGCGAGGACGGGAATCAGACCGTCCTATCTCTAGTCAAAGTAGCCGAGAAAATAGATGAGCGACCCTCATCTTGACCCGCGCGAAACGGTAAGGATGAGAGGAGCGGGGAGGTATTTCCATATGCTCGCGGGCGATGATTGGACCTCCCAAAAAGGTTGAGAAAATGGACATGCAAATCACAAGGAGCAAAGCTCGAAGAAGCAAATCAAAGGCCAAAGACCCAAAATTGTGAAGGTTTTAACCGAACAAAAGTGAAGTAGTCAAAGAGTCAAATCAAAGGCCAAAGGCCGATTCACTACAAAAGCTGTCCCTCGCCAAAAAGAAATCAAATTGCTCAACTCAGTAAAACCCGAACCAAATCACGTGCTAGAAAAAGCTACAAGGAAACCATATAGTACGAGTCGGTCCCGAGAATGCAGTCCAGGAGCCTGAAAAGGGCTATCTCCCGAAACATCCAAATTAATTTGCATCTCGGCACGAAGGTACAAGTATCAAGTTTCTTCTAAGTATTTACACGGTTTAATTTGGTAATAAGTAAGTAATGCATGAATTAGGATAAATCTAGTCCCACAATCTCACTTTCATATTTAAATTTTTTACTTGGATTGTGTGTGCCGCCCATTAAAAAGCATTGTTCGGGACGAACAACTAAAAGTGTGGGGTGATCTGATGGACCATAATTGTATGAATCATAAACACAGTTAAACCCACCAAATTAGACTCTTTGTCTATTTAACTTTTGCTTGTTAGTTCCGATATTTATCTACATGGTATTTTGGAGTCTAGAGAGAATACGAGCTAAAAAGGACTTTTAAAGCTGAATATGAATTACGAGTCATTCCCGGTCATGACCAAATTCTGACTTTCAAGAACCGGACGTGGAATCACTCAAAACAAGTCCAACCGAAGGGCAACCAGAGTCAGTCCGGAGCTGAAAGGACCGATGGCTTTTTGGATTGAGATTAGAAAACTCACATCCTCTCCCCTCATGCCACCTAGCCGGCGGCTTCCTCCTCCCATCCTCCTCTCCTCCTCTCCTTTCATGCCACATGGGGGGCGGCTAGATGAGATGATGACATCACCTGATGGCTTTTGAGCTCTCCCTCCCATCTTGTGCCAAGTGTTGTGATCTCCTCTTCTCCCTTAGCCTATAAATAGAGCTCCTCTCCTCCTTGTATCATCATCCCATCTCATTCCAACATCTCATACCACAAGTTAGTGAGAGAAGCTCTCACTTCTCTCTAGATTCACAACACCATCTTTGTAATCACTTTACTTTGGAATCAAAGCTTTAGCACTTTCAACATTTTTTGTAAGTATTCTCGTCTTTACTTTACTGTCTTTTCAATTCAGCAACTTTACTTTACTATCTTTTCAATTCAGCAACTTTACTTTATTGTCTTTCAAAAACCTTTACTTTTCAACGCACTTAGCTATGATGTCATGTTCCATGGATATTCGTAGCTAAACCTTTCATTCGGTTGAAGGGGAGTGCTTGTATCATACAATGTTTTAGGCCCTACTCTTAGTGCCTCTATGTGTTCAAAACTTGTTCTATGTGCCACATATTAGGTTAGAACTTCCAAGGTTGAGTGGATGCTTTAACGGGCAAAGCCCTTCCGTGGGGTTCGTGAACATACTCGGGTAAGTGGATGCTTTAACGGGCAAAGCTTATCTGAGAAGTTCGACCTCTTTTAAAAATCATTTGGTTGATCGTAACTGAAGATCAAATGGATGCACATAAGGCTAAAATACTTCGAAAGGAGGAATTAGTCTAAATAGAATAAGTGTTCTAAACGATGTTGCAAGTCTTGTGCTAGAAATAGCCTTGATTCATCTTTGAACACTTAGTATGATCATTAGAGGTCAATGATAAACAGAATATGATACAAGGCCCCTCAAACCGAATCTTTCCTTTAATTGCAATACCAACTGTTACTTTACCTTTCAGTACTAAAAACCAAAACCAACCCCCCAACTGTTTTATTTAATTCCCCCTCTTCGAAAGAACAATTAATCACCTAATTTCCTTGGGTTCGAACCGTACTTACCACTGACTACCCAAAATAGTTAAGTCGCGAGTATCGGAGATATAAATTTGCTTTTGCACAGAGAACATCTCACCTTAACGACAGTGCAGTGGGCTCCGTCAAGGAGGCATTGGGTCAGTTGGGAGAATATTTGTAGAGAAAAATCCGCAGGTGGTTTGGGGATTAAACGGCTGGAGGATGTAATGCTAGCCTTGCATGGTGACGGAGCGCACTGCACTATCGTTAAGGTGCAATGTCTCTGTGCAAAAATAAATTTATAAGTCCGCTACTCGTTCTCTACTATTGGGTAGTAAAGCGGTAAGTAGGGGTCGAACCCAACGGAATTTGTTGATAGTTGTTCTTTCCAAGATGGAAATTAAGACAGTTGGGGGTTGGTTGTGATTTTAGTACTGAACGTAGCGTGGGTTGGTTGTGATTTTAGCACTGGAAAGTAAATGACTGAAAGTAAAGAGAGTAAATACGAGACTGAAAGTAAATACTGAAAAGTAAAGTGCTTGAAGGACAAGACTTGCTGAAAGTAAATGCTTGAAGGACAAGTCTTGCGGAAAGAAAGCAGTTGATATGGACTGAAAGTAAAGTTACTGAAAGTAAAGTTACTGAAAGTAAATGACTGGAAAGTAAGCAGTTGATAGTAAGACTGAAAGTAAATGACAGGTGATGTTTGAATTAAATGAAAGATTTGGTATCAGGGGCCTTGTATCATAGTCCGTTTATCATTGACCTCTAATGATCATACTAAGTGTTCAAAAGTGTATCAAGGCCATTTCAAGCACTTGACTTGCCACACTGTCTAGCCCATTTCAAGGCATAGAGCACTTGTTCTATTTAGACTAGCACCCCATTTCAAGGTATACTAGCCTATGTGCATCCACCTGATCAATCATTTCCGATCAACCGAGTGGTGTTTAAGAAAGGTTGAACTCCACGATTAAGCTTTGCCATTTCAAGCATCCACTTAACCGTGTATGTTCACAAACCCCATGGAAGAGTTTTGCCATTTCAAGCATCCACTCAACCATGTGTGTTCTAACCAAATATATGGCACATAGAACAAGTTCTGAACACAAAGAGGCACTAAGAGAAGGGTCTAAAACATTTTATGATACAAGTACACCCCTTCAACCGAATGAAGGGATTAGCTACGAATATCCATAGAGGTGGATATCATAGCTAAGTACTTGGAAAAGTAAAGGTTTTTGAAAGACAGTAAAGTAAAGTTTTCGAAAGTAAAGACAAGGAAAGTAAGAGGGAGAATACTCAAGAACCAACAGGAGTAAACTCAAGAACAGTAAGGAAAAGCTTGAGTACTTCAAGAACTGACAAGAGTACTCAAGATCAAACTTCAATATCAAAGTAAAGTGTTTACATGATTGTGCTGTAGAATCTAGAGCTTCTCTCACTAACCAAGAACTATTGATGTTGGGATGGAATGAGAATTGTGGGATGATGATACAAGGAGGAGGGCTTGGTATTTATAGGCTAAGGGGAGGAAGAGATGTGGAGGAGGAGGAGACACTTGGCAAGAGGAGGGTGAGAGCTCAAGAGCCATCGGGGTGAGGTGTTTCTTCCCCATAGCCGCCGGCCACATGTCCTCTCCTCCTTGAAGCCGCCGGCCATGTGAGGTGGAGGGGAGTGGGTGAGAGCTTTGTGATCTTTTCCCCAAAAGCCATCGGGTCCTTTCAGCTCCGGTCTGACTTTGGTTGCCCTTCGGTTGGACTTGTTTGAGTTATTCCAGGTTAAGATCATGAAAGTTGTACAGTCGGAATCTGGTCGTGTCTTGACTCGTATTCCATTTTCAGCTTTAAAACTCCTTTTTAGCTCGTATCATCTCTAGACCTCGAAATAGCCTGTAGAACAAAAGTGGAACTAACAAGCAAACGTTAAATAGACAAAGAGTCTAATTTGGTGGGTTTAACTGTCTTAATGAATCATATAAATATGGTCCATCACATGGTAAATAGGCATGGAATTATATTAATTCTGATCCTTTATGGGCCTTTCATGCTAGGAGGAGATTTATTCATGGCACTAGGGGGTCCTGTATTTGGAACTCCATTGATCATATTATTGTCTCTTTGAGTGAGGAATCGAGATGGATCATTGGGCAAGGGAACATCTCTGTGGCTTAGTTTTGTGATCATCTCGCTATCACCAGACACAGGTGCCTAGTTAATGCTAGGTAGTTAATGCTAGGTTGCGGGATGTTCGGTAAAAAAACTAGTTAATGCTAGGTTGCGGGATGTTTGGAGTGACGTTACTAACTGGCAGGATATCATCAGCTGCATTCCTGCCAATAGACGGAGTCTCTATGAGAATCTGAGTTGTTCTAGTGGGAATGACATCTACATTTGGGAAGGGAGTGAGAATGGTTGTTTTTCTGCAAACAAGCTCAGAAGGTCCTTCCAAACTAAGTGGCCTGATGTTGGATGGGCTAATAATATTTGGAGCAAGTGGATACCAATGAAAGTTGGTTGTTTTGTGTGGAAGTTTTTCATGTCTGCCGTGCCTACTGATGACAAGGTGATGGGTATTGGTATTAATATGGCTTCGAGGTGTAGATGTTGCCAAAATCCCTCTGTGGAATCTATTAACCATTTGTTCTTCAAGGGTGACATTGCGCAATCTGCCTGGACTAGTTTCAAATCCATGTTTGGGGGGGGGGCTTGATCGGAGGGAAGGAGAGCTTTACTAGAGTCATTGCTGCTAGAAGCCCCAAGGACTTTATGTCTTGTATTAAAATTGGTGTTGCTTGCTGCACCTTGTGGGAAATTTGGAAGTATCAAAATGGCATTCTTTATGATCAGCGCAATCCCCCTATTAGGGTGTGCATCAGCAGATGGGGTATGGACCTTGCTAGATTAGTGCCAGCTAAACTAGCTCGGGATGTTGGGGATGCTAGCCTCAAGCGGGTGCTTCACCTTTCTACGGCATGGAGGATTTTTTCTGTGGGCAGATGGATTTTTAGTCTTATCATTCCCAACAGATGTTCGGCTTACCGCATGTTTGGAGGCTATGTCATTAAGAATGATAGAGGATTTTTTGTAGCCTGTGTTCGAAGAAATGACTGCATGTTTGGAGGCTATGTCATTAAGAATGATAGAGGTATTGTGTCCAGCTTTTTTGGGATTGAGGTGGTTGAGTCGGATGATTTTGCCTGTTTGATTTCTCTAGCCAAGATGGCTGTTAGACATGGTCTCGATCGTGGGACAGATGTCAGCCTTGTTGTTAGCTCCTACGCTTTCATGTTGTGGCTTGACCCGAGGCACTTTCATTATATTCCCTGGAGTGAGTTGTACAAGCAGAGGAGCTTATTTTCTGAACTCCCTGATGTCCAATTTCGGAGGTGCTGTCCTAAGGCCAATGGTGCTGCTATCGTTGTAGCCTGTGCTGCGGCTCAGGGAGAAGACCTTGCTGAAGGGAGAGCTCCTTCTTTTGTCAAGTAGGCCATTATTAATGACGATATTGGTCATATTTTCTTATGTGATCATGAGGATTGTATCCATGACCATGATAGTGAGGCGTTGGTGCTGCGAAGCCTTAGAGATGATCTTAGTATTTAAGGGCCGGTATGGGCTCTTCGTTCTGTCGGTGTTTTCTATCCAGGCGGGCTTTTTACTTTCAGGCGTCTGGCTGGTTTTTGTGTTTCAGTGGCTGCCTTATTTTGCTAGCTGCTGCGGCGTTGTAGGTCTTGTTAGGCTAACCCATTGTTTCTTCGTTATTCTTGCCGGGGCATTTCCTGGTTTTTTTCTTAGCCTGTTCGACGTTTTTAACGAGAAAGGGCCTATAACTTTCTCCTGGCGCTTGAGGGCGGTTTTGTAATTGCCACGATCCAGGCTTTTTGGATCCTTTCCTAATAAAGGTACTGGCACCGTCCAGTTTTTTTTTTAAAAAAACTTAGACAAACCTTAGAATGAGACTAACGAGACTTTTTTTATATTATTATTAAAGCTGGGGCGGTGCCAGCAATTTTATTGATAAGGATCCAAAAAGCCTGGATCGAGGCGCAATACAAGGGCCCTCAAGCGCTAGAGGAAAGATATAAACCAAACCTCTTAAAAATGCCGAATAGGCTAGAACAAAGACCAAAGCCAAAACAAACAAGAAGAGATTCAAGCTAAGAGCTAAGGGGATGTGCCGACCGAATATAAACCTAGGGGCTTATATGGTCGTTCCTACGCCCGTGGATGCAGCGTGGAGTGCCCGTACGGAGGATGCAAGGAGCCTCGGGATAGGAGGCCTCACCCAATGCTTTGTTGATGATCCGGCACCAAGTAGGCAGTTGGATGTAATCGCTTGTTAACGCCACTCGAACTGCTTTAGGCATTGTCTTTATACTATAAATGATGTCTGATGACTCTTGGAAGCAAAGGGAGATGACAGCATTGTTCAGTTCTGGAGGAATATCTTTAAACCAAGCGGTACCCTTTTTTTTTCTAAAAAAAACTGGACGGTGCCAGTACCTTTATTAAAAAAAGGATCCAAAAAGCCTGGATCGTGGCAAGTACAGAACCGCCCTCAAGCGCCAGTGGAAAGTTATAGACCCTTTCCCCTTAAAAACGCCGAACAGGCTAAGAAAAAAGCCAAGAAATGCCCCGGCAAGAATAAAGAAGAACCAATGGGTTAGCCTCACATAACCTACAACGCCGCAGCAGCTAGCAAAATAATCCAGCCACTGAAACACAAAAACCATCCAGACGCCTAGAATACAGGTCCCCAAAAACCATCCAAACACAAAAACCATCCACCTGCTGTAGTGAGGCTAGCTCCCCATAAAATTATCAGCACCAAAGATTTTACTATCCAGATGCGAGCTTTGAATACAGGTCAAGTCCCCCAGCCAGCCGACTTCCTCAATCAGCAAGCAGGCGGAGATGATTCCTTCAGTAAGGTCATCATATTCAAGCTTTATCTTGAAACCAAGGACAAAGGTGCCTGTGTAATCTCTAAGAATACGTCCCAAAAATGCCTTGTTGATTGACAAAGAGAGAGTGAGGCCTTTGGAGCTGGGGCTCCAATTAGTCCATCTCCCACGGATGTGGTTCTCTGGGGTGAGAATGTTCAGATTATCCAGGGCGAATTGAGTATGGAAGGAGGGTTTGTATTCACCTTTGATCATGGGACCCAAAGTTCGGGCCCACCTTGTAACTCCAGTTTTGATCTTGATGCCGGGGTTACCATGAACTTGGTTGTTCCTGTGAAGCCATTGCTCCAACAGAGTAACCGCGGCAAGGCAAAGAGAAAGGGAGGACATATAGTCAGCTTGTTTAAGATCTATAAACCAGTCCAACTTCAATTGATCCGTGGTCCCAGGAGCTAGTTTGTCCAGGTTGAGGGCCAAGAACTTCCACACGGGAGAAGCAATCTCGCTATGAAGAAACAGGTGTTCAGTCTCCTCTACTTTAGAATTCCACAGGCGCCACAGAAACACACTTATTTGGAGACCACACAAATGCCCACATCGAATGATGGTATCATTTGTAGGAAGAGCTTTATGCCACAGGCACCATAGAAACACACTTATTTTAGGAGGCTGCCAAGAGTTTGAGAAGAGCTTACTCTTGGGCATTGTTTTTCTGATTTTGTCATAGGAGGCTTTAGTAGAGAAAATACCAGACGCAGCACCTTACCAGCACAATCTATCAGGCATGTTGGATAAATGGAAGGAGTCAACAACATTCCGCGTAACCCTTGAGAGCATGTCATAAAGCTTTCCTTTATCGAACTGCTATTAACCACATCTTTGATGGTCCAAGCCTCGGCTCGATTAGGCAGCTTCACATTAAGCCATTCACAAAAATGAGCAAGAAGAATCTCCCCTTTGCCAATCTCCCAGCAGCTGTCTTGACGCATTTTACGAATATGAGGTTTGAGGGAGGTCCAAATAGCCGAACTGTTGGATTTGTGAAGGCATTTCTTTCTGGCAAAACTAGCCCATATCGATTGATTCTGTAAGAATCTCCAGGCCAGCTTGTTGAGCAAACATTTCTTCACATCCGATAATTTTCTGATGCCAAGCCCACCTTCATCTTTTGGCATGCAGATGTGATCCCAATTAACCTAGTGGTGTTTGGAGGGGCCTCCCCTGTCCCAGAGAAAATTACGCATAAGTCTTTCAATGCCTTTAATCACCACCTTTGGAATAGGAAGGATGGAGAGCGTGTGAATACTCATAGTCCCAAGCACAGAAGAGATTAAGGTTGCCCTGCCGCTCATCGAAAGAAAGTTCTTGGCCCAGCTGGAAATCTTAGTCCTCACCACATCCTCCAGGTGTTTAAAGTAACTGGCCCGAGTTCGGCCAGCAAAAAGGGGAGCTCGAAGGTAATTAACCGGGAAGTTACCTTCAGTGAAATTAGTAATCTCTAGAATCGATTTCCGTCTTTCAACGTTAATGTGACTGGAAAAATAAACTTTACTCTTTTTTGGGTTCAGCATTTGACCAGAAGCATCATAGAAATCGTTAATCACCTTTAGCAGCTGTCTGATAGAATTTTTATGCCCATTGGAGAACACCAGCATGTCATCTGCATAGAGGAGATGGTGGAAGACCAGTCTACAACCTTTAGTTCTGTAAGGCTGAATCTTCCTGGAGAGCATTGCATGGTGCAGAGCTTGGCTGAAGTATTCCATAGCTAAAATGAACAGAGAAGGGGATAGTGGATCCCCTTGACGCACCCCCTATTGGACTTGAAATGCCCGAAGTAGTCACCATCCCAGGAAATTGAATACCAGCAATTACTGATGTTCCTGTAAATAAGGTCACACCATTATTCACAGAAGCCAAAGGCACGAAGCATCTTCAGTAAGAAATTGCAGGAAAGCCTATCGTAAGCCTTGGACATATCGAGTTTAATCACCATGTTACCTCCAAAAACTTTGTTGTTGATATCCTTCACAATGTCATGAGCCAATCCGATGCTCTCATGAATATTTCTGCCCTCTACAAAGCCTGACTGTTCTCTACTAATCAGCTTGGGGAGGTAGGCTTTCAATCTATCATTGAGGATTTTGGAAAAAACCTTATGAATGAAGTTGCACAGGCTGATCGATCTCACCTTATCAAAAGAAACTGCATTTTTAATCTTGGGAAGCAGAATGATGTGGGCACTCGAAATAAGCTTGGGGATTTGAATACCCACAAAAAAGCTTCTTACAGCCTCCGTTAGATCATTTTTCACAATAAGCCAACAGGAGTATAAGAACTTTCCTGTAAACCCATCAGGGCCAGGGGAACTAGTTGGGTTCATACCTGTCACAGCTGCTCTAACTTCTTCTTCATCCGGCATCTTAATCATCTTGAGATTCTGCTCATCTGAAATTACAGTCGGCATGTTAGATCCACATCGGGGTCGTAATTAGACGGAAAGGAACTGATGGACCATAATTGTATGAATCATAAACACAGTTAAACCCACCAAATTAGACACTTTGTCTATTTAACTTTTGCTTGTTAGTTCCTATATTTATCTACAGGGTATTTTGAAGTCTAGAGAGAATACAAGCTAAGAAGGAGTTTGATGGACCAAAGTTATACGAGTCAGAAACACAGTAAAACCCCCTTAATTAGACTATTTGTCTATCTAACGTCTACGTGTTAGTCCCGATATATTTTCACAGGGCATTTTAGAGACTGAAGTGAAAACACGCTAAGGAGAGGATTTTAAGCTGAAAAGATAACAAGAGTCAATCCAAGGTCAAGATCATATGCCGACTGAAGAAATATCAAGGATCCTGACGTTGAATTGACCAGAACAAATTAATCAGAAGAATCAGGAGTGGAGTCAAGACAGACCGGGGAAGGAACACATTGACAGTTTTGTGAAAAGACTGCACAAAACTGTACAAACTCACACATTGGGCAAGGATGACCGACCACTTGAAGAAGTGGTGGCCAAAGGAGGAGCACCTCCCCCTTCCACCACCGGCAACCGGCGGCTCCTCCACCCATGGTGACCGGCGGCTTTTTGCTCCTCCACATGGCACCTCCTCCTTCCTCCTCTTCTCCTCCCTTGGATCAAATGCACATGTCCACCATCTCCACCACCCATCTCCTCCCCTTTGGGCTATAAAAGGAGGAGCTCCTCCTCCTCATTTCACACACCTCAATCCATAATTCACTTCTCTCTCTAGAAGTTGTAACATTTGTAATGTTGTAATTTTGCTTTGGAAATAAAGGAAAGCTCCCTTGGCGCTTCAACGGTTGTAAGTATTATTTTTAGTATTTATTTAACTGTTGTCTTTAATTCCTTAGTATAATGTTTAGCGCGATGAATAGTAGCTAAACTTGTAGTTCGGTCTAAGGGGCGCGCTTGTATTATAAAATGTTTTAAGACTATTAACTTAGTGTCTAGTCTAAGTATTCAAAACTTATTCTATGTGCCATATATTAAGTCAGAACGTCCAAGGTAGAGTGGATGCTTGGAATGGCAAAACTCTACAGCGGGGTTCGTAAACTTGTACGGATAAGTGGATGCTTGGAATGGCAAAGCTTATCTGAGAAGTTTGACTCATCTTAAACACCATTTGGTTGATCGGGAATGATTGATCAAATGGATGCACATAGGCTAATATAACCGGGAATGGAGTATTAGTCTAAATAGAATAAGTGTTCTACGTCCTTGGAATAGGCTAGACAGTGTACGCAAATCGAGTGCTTGGAATGGCCTTGATACACCGTTTGAATACTTAGGAGAGTCACTAAAGGTCAATGATAAACAGGATATAATACAAGTCCCCTGAAACCGAACATTTCTCTTTAATTATAATCTATAATTTACTTTCCAGTATTAAAATCAACCAACCAATCAATCAATCAATCAAAATAGCTGGTAGCTTTAAAACCAACCGACCGACTTTAAACACGCTCCCACGCTGCGTAATCCCCCCGAAGAACAATTATTCCCCTGGTTCCCTTGGGTTCGACCCCTACTTACCAAGTACTACCCAGTAGTATAGTTGCGAGTAGCGAACTATTATAAATTTATTTGCACAATCGCTTTGACGACAAGCGGTTCTGTCAGAGTTCTTAAAGGCAAAAATAGATTACCAGACACTCCAGGCCACAATCAGATTCCGATTGTACAACTTTCATAAACCTGACATGGAATCACTCAAAACAAGTCCAACCGAAAGGCAACCAGAGTCAGACCGGAGCTGAAAGGACCGATGGCTTTTGTGAAAAGATCACAAAACACACACTCAACCACTCCCTCCACCTCACATGGCCGGTGACTTCAAGGAGGAGATGACACATGGGGGGGCGGCTCTCCTCCCCTCCACCTCACCCCGGCGGCTTTTAGCTCCCCCTCTCATCTTGTGCCAAGTGTCTTGCTTCTCATCCACATCTCCTTCTCATCCTAGCCTATAAATAGAGCTCCTCCTTCCCTTTGTATCTCATTCCAAAATCAACAATCATCTCATATCACAAGTCACTTATCTCTCTAGATTGAGAGCACAATCATGTAATCACTTTACTTTGGAATCGAAGCTTGATCTTTAGCACTCTCAACGGTTTTTGTAAGTACTATCTTCTTTACTTTACTGTCTTTTCAATTCAACAACTTTACTTTCCTGTCTTTACTTTCGAAAACTTTACTTTACTGTCTTTCAAAAACCTTTACTTTTTAAAGCACTTAGCTATGATGTCCTGTTCCATGGATATTCATAGCTAAACCCTTCATTCGGTTGAAGGGGTGTGCTTGTATCATACAATGTTTTAGGCCCTACTCTTAGTGCCTCTATGTGCTCAAAACTTGTTCTATGTGCCACATATTAGGTTAGAACTTCAAAGGTTGAGTGGATGCTTGACAAAGCAAAACTCTTCCGTGGGGTTCGTGAACATACTCGGGTAAGTGGATGCTTGAAATGGCAAAGCTTATCTGAGGAGTTCGACATCTTTAAAACACCATTTGGATTGATTGGAAATGATTGATCAAATGGATGCACATAGGCTAGTATACCTTGAAATGGGGTGCTAGTCTAAATAGAACAAGTGCTCTATGACCTTGAAATGGGCTAGACAGTGTGGCAAGTCGAGTGCTTGAAATGGCCTTGATACACTTTTGAACACTTAGTATGATCATTAGAGGTCGATGATAAACAGACTATGACACAAGGCCCCTAAAACTGAATACTTTCCTTTAATTGTAATATCAACTGTTACTTTACTTTCACTACCTTATCAACTGCTTACTTTTATGCAAGGCTTGTTCATCAAGCACTTTACTTTTCAGTACTAAAAACTAAAACCAACCCCCAAACTGTTTTATTTAATTCCCCCCTTTTCGAAAGAACAACTATCACCTAATTCCCTTGGGTTCGACCCGTGCTTACCACTGACTACCAAAAATAGTTAAGTCGCGAGTATCGGTATTATAAATTTATTTTTGCACAGAGAACATCGCACCTTAACGACAGTGCAGTGGGCTCCGTCAAAATTGGCGCCGTTGCCGGGGAGTTAGAATCAATTGTTCTTTCATTTTCTTTCAAACTCGCTTCCGTACAACCATGTCTCGCGAAGGAAGCATCCATGACTATCAAGATGACGACGAGGTTAATCTGTTCGATCGAAATAATGAGGCACCGCCTCAATTTCCAATTCTCGACGATCCAGAGCAACTCTTCCGAAACCAAAGAGCTCGTGATAGGAATGCCATCCTAAGAAACCAAGGACCACCCGAAGGCCGAAATGAAGCTGGCCCAACGCAACAACCCCCTAGACATCCACCACCCCCGCAATATCGACGAGAGCCAAGACGCGAACCCGTCTTTCATGACTACTACGGGGATAACAACAACTTCCGCAAACCTACTATGGGAGAATTGTCGACACCAGATTTCAGAAATCAGCCGTGGTGCATTTACGAAGGCCCTGAGCTAGAAAACATCGCCATCAACACTTCAGTGGCCCACAACTTGCCAAAGTTCTCAGGAACTCGTGGAGAATCAGCAAAGACTCATCTCCAACGCTTACATGGCACTTGCCAAAACCTAAAACCCAATGGCGTGAACGTAGACGACTTTAAGCTAAAAGCATTCTACTTTTCCCTCACTGACTCGGCGTATGACTGGTTCCTTTCATTGCCTTCCGGAAGTATCAGAACATGGGCTCAGATGCATAAGAAGTTCTTAGACAAATACTACCCAGCAGGAAGAGCAATGCAAGTAAGGAGGCAACTGCAGGACATCAAGCAAGGGCCCAATGAAACCATGTACGACTACCTGGAAAAGTTCAATCGCCTGGAGAGAAGCTGATGTACCCTTGGACTGCCCGAGAAACTCATAATCGAGTACCTCATTGATGGATTAAGGCCCTTAGACAAAATGCTTCTGGATGCCTCAGCTGGAGGATCCATGATGAATCTATCACAGAGTGGCATAAGGAATCTCATCACCGACGTTGCTAAAAATGCCCGATTCAGAGACGAGACAACTCGGCAGGAAGAATTTTTCCGAACGAAGAATGTGGCAAAGGCTGAAACACCGATGAACTCTATGCCAGAGGAGATGAAAAAATAAAGGAAATGATGATTCAAATCCTACGAAGGCAGCCAGTTCAGATAAAGCATTGTGAGTTTTGTAGTTCTACGGACCACAAGAATGACGCATGCCCAACACTGATAGTAGAGGAACCGGAAGAAGTGAATGCAGTGGTAGGATACCAAGGATACAACAACCACAACAGCAACGATAGAGCAGGATCAAACCGACAGTATAATCAAGCGACCAATCCAAGCTGGCGAACCGACAACCATCCTCCGAAGGAGACACAACAAGCCGCGCCTCAATTAGCTCAGTCATTCTACCAATCGCCCCACCGGTAGTACAACCAGAACGCTCCATCAGCAGGCCAATATCAGCAGAGAGGATCAAATCAATACCCGACGAGCCAATATCAGCAAAAGGGAATGAATCAATACCAATCCAGCTCAAATAATCAGCAAGGACCAAGCAAGTCGCTTGAAGACACAATGAAGGAGCTCGCAGTAAGCGTGAATCAATTGGGAACATCGCTAAACCAATTCCAGGCGAAAACTGACGGGGCAATTTCAGAATTGACCAAACAAATGTCCCAGCTCGCCACCGCAATGTCCGTGCTCACTAATGAACCAGGCAAACTACCTTCACAAACCGTCCAAAACCCGAAGGGAAATGTTAATGATGTGGCCCTAAGGAGTGGGAAAAAACTTGTCAGCAAACCTACAGAGCAAGATGAGGACAAAAGTCCGAGGTTGCCCGGAGAAGAACAAGTAAGGCCCGAGGCTCTAGAAACTCTTGAGCAAGACAAATAGGAGGACGTGACCAAAGAAGAAGGGAACACATCCAAGGATCACAGGCTTGGCCCAGTACCAGCAGCCAGCCCGGTTCCAGAGTCCGAAGAGCACAATGAGCGCCCGGTGCCGAGAACCGAGACCCCCAAAATCAGCACCGCACTTCCATTTCCAGTGCCAGCCCGTGTACCAAAACAACATGTCATGGATGAGGACGTGTTTGAATTGTTCAGCAAAGTTGAAATAAACATCCCCCTCTTGGAAGCCATCAAGCAAATTCCTCGATATGCTAAGTTTTTAAAATAGCTTTGCACCAACCGGAGGAGGAGTACTAGATATGATCAAGAGCTAATGAGTAGGAACGTGTCGGCCATTATACAATGAAAAGTGCCCCCAAAATGTGGTGATCCGGGAACTTACACCATTCCATGCACAATTGGCAACATCCGGATCGAGAACTGCATGCTAGACCTGTGAGCATCAATCAACGTTCTTCCCTTCTCTATCTACTCATGCCTCAGAATTGGACCGCTCGAACCCACCGGCCTCACTATTCAACTGGCAGATCGGTCGTGCAAACAACCCGAAGGGAAAATAGAAGACATCCTGGTTCAAGTAGGCGAATTGGTGTTTCTAGCAGACTTCGACGTCTTAAAGATGGAGAATGGAGGACCTACAGATCATGCACCCATCCTTCTCGGCTGTCCATTTCTCAAAACATCAAAAATGAAGATAGACTGTGGAAGTGGAATGCTCTTAATGGAAGTAGAAGGAGAGGTCTTCAGCTTTGACATATTCCGAGCAATGAAGCACCCTATGGAATTCGAGGAAGTACACGCTCTCGATGCTTTGGACGACCTGGTCCAAGAAGTTCAATCAGAACCAAGAGCGGACCCCTTAGAAGCCATACTCAATGGAGCTGAAGGCTCATACGAATTGACCGAAGACTTGCATGAAACGGTGGCCCACTTAACAATCTCGGAGCCTCTCACACCAGAATATGAAGTCAACAAGGTAAAATTATTCAAATCAAATACTTTTCTGCCCTCGGTGATGCAAGCTCCCAAAATAGAATTGAAGCCCCTGCCCGGACATCTGAAGTACGCTTTCCTAGGAGATAATAACACACTTCCAGTGATCATCAAGTGGGGCTTGGAAGCAGGTCAGGAGAGAAGTCTGATAAAAGTGCTGAGACAACACAAATTGGCTATTGGATGGACTCTAGCCGACTTAAGAGGAGTCAGCCCGGCTGTATGCATGCACCGTATTCTACTTGAAAATGGAGCAAATCCATCAAGAGAGCCTCAATGACGACTCAACCCTATCATGATGGAAATCGTCCAAAAAGAAATACAGAAGCTACTAGATGCGGACGTTATCTATCCCATATCAGATAGCCAATGGGTAAGTCCTATCCACGTGGTCCCGAAGAAAAGTGGGATCACGGTCGAGGAAGATGCCGAAGGAAAAATAGTAACAACAAGAGTCAAGAACGGCTGGAGAATGTGCATCGACTACAGAAAATTGAACGCCGTCACAAGAAATGACCATTTCCCTCTACCATTCATCGATCAAATGTTAGACCGACTGGCGGGCAAACCATATTTTTGCTTCCTGGACGGGTTCTCAGGCTACAACCAGATCCCCATAGCACCTGAGGACCAAGAGAAGACTACATTCACCTGCCCATTCGGCACATTTGCCTTCAGAAAGATGTCGTTCGGCCTATGCAATGCCCCGGGGACTTTTCAAAGGGTAGTAACCAGCATCTTTTCGGACATGATCGGAGAATTCATTGAAGTCTTCATGGACGACTTCACCATCTATGGAGACACATTCAACGCTTGCGTAAGACATTTGAGCACGGTTTTGGCACGATGTGTGTCCATGAACTTAGTGCTCAATTATAAGAAGTGCCACTTCATGGTAACACACGGAATAGTCTTGGGACATATCGTCTCACAAGAAGGCATGGAAGTGGACAAAGCAAAGATCGACCTGATCATGACTCTACCATACCCATCCACGGTCCGAGACATCCAATCATTCCTTGGCCATGCAGGATTCTATCAACGATTCATCAAAGACTTCTCTAAAACGGCGTTGCCTCTAACCACTCTTCTCCAGAAAGAAGTCCCTTTTGAATTCACTAATGCATGCAAGGAGGCCTTTGATAAACTGAAGAAAGCCCTCATCAGCACACCTATCATCCAAACGCCAAATTGGGAACTACCATTCGAAATCATGTGCGACGCGAGCGATTATGCTGTGGGGGCAGTCCTAGGCCAAAAAGTTGATAAGAAGGCGGTTGTGATCTATGATGGACCAAAGTTATACGAATCATAAACACAGTATAACCCCCTTATTTAGACATTTTGTCTATTTAACTTTTGCTTGTTAGTTCAGATATATTTTTGAAGGGTAATTCAGAGCTTAGAGAGAACACACTCTAAAGAGGAGCTTTTTAAGCAGAAAAGATGTTACGAGTCAATCCAAGGTCAAGATCATATGTCGACTGAAGAAATATCAAGGATCCTGACGTTGAAGCACTCGTAATAAATTAATCAGAAGAATCGGGAGAGGAATTTAGACAGTCCGGGGAAGAAAACACATTGACAGTTTTGTGAAAAGACTGTACAAAACTGTACAAAACTCACATTTGGGCAAGATGACCGACCACTTGGGCAAGAGGTGGCCAAAGCCACCCCTCCTCCTCCTTCCACCACCGGCAACCGGCGGCTCCTCCACCCATGGTGACCGGCGGCTTTTTGCTCCTCCACATGTCTCCTCCTCCTTCCTCCTCTTCTCCTCCCTTGGATCAAAAGACATGTGCATCCATCTCCACCACCCATCTCCTCCCATTTTGGCTATAAAAGGAGGAGCTCCTCCCCTCATTTCCATCATCCCTCACTTGTAAAATTCACTTCTCTCTCTAAGTTATGTATATGTAAGTTTGGCTTTGGAAATAAAGGATAGCTCCCTTGGCGCTTCAACGGTTGTAAGTAATTCTTAGTATTTATTCAACTGTTTTATTTCCTTAGTTATAATGTTTAGCGCGATGAATAGTAGCTAAACTAGTAGTTCGGTAGAAGGGGCGCACTTGTATTATAAAATGTTTTAAGACTATTAACTTAGTGTCTAGTCTTAGTATTCAAAACTTGTTCTATGTGCCGTATATCAAGTCAGAGTTTCCAAGGTTGAGTGGAAGCTGTCACAAGCAAAGCTCTGCCGTGGAAATTCGTGATCATACTCGGTAAGTGGAAGCTGTCACAAGCAAAACTTATCGAGGAGTTTGACTTATCTAAAACACCACTTGGTCAAAAACGTAACTGGGAGATCAAGAACTGGGAGATGCACTTACAGCTAAGATACTTCGAAAGGAGGAATTAGTTTTGCTTAGAACAAGTGTTGCTTTAAACGATGTTGCAAGTCTTGCGCTACGAAAGGGCCTCGATTCATCTTTGAATACTTAGATAATTCACTAAAGGTCAATGATAAACATGATATAATACAAGGCCCCTGAAACCGAACATTTCTCTTTAATTATAAACTGTAATTTACTTTCCAGTATTAAAACCAACCAACCAACCAATCAATCAATCAATCACTTAGCTGGTAGCTTTAAAACCAACCAACCGACCTAAAACACGCTCTCTCGCTGGACAACCCCCTCAAAGAACATCTATTCCCCTGATTCCCTTGGGTTCGACCCCTACTTACCAAGTACTACCCAGTAGTATAGTTGCGAGTAGCGGACTATAAATTTATTTGCACAAATCGCTTTAACGACGAGCGGTCTGTCAAATTGGCGCCGTTGCCGGGGAATCAGTTATCGGATAGTTGTTCTTTCCCTCCCCTTTCTTTTTCTTTCTTTTCCCTATGTCATTACCCATTACGCATGCATGGACAACGCGATTTTTTCCCCTGTTCGGAGGAACGGAGGGAGAAGACCCTGTACAGCACTGCCAAAACTTCCACCACGTCTGCAATCACATCAAACCGGAGAATGAAATATTAGAGGAATTTAAGCCAAAATGCTTTAAATTCTCTCTAACCGACTTCGCCACGATATGGTACTACACATCCACCGCTTGCAGTGCAGAACGTTTCGTAGACCTATGCGTTCCGTTCCTGAAAGAATTCTCCCCGCCATCTTTACGCCAAGAAACCCGTGAGAAGATCATGAGCCTTCATCAATCCCGGGATGAGACTTTGGACGAATACTACATGAACTACGATGCCATCGTCTCAAGCTGCCCGCACCATGGATTTACGAAGAAAGTTCTTCTCCAAAAATTTCTTCGTGGGATGAGGGCCGAAGAGCTAGGAAGAGTTAACGAAGCTATGAAAAGGTCTGCAACAAACTTCACCGTTGCAGACATGTGGTGCCTTATAATCGGCATGGCCGCTGCCACAAGACGAGTACCCCAAACTGACGAGGAAATGAAGACAGAAGAAGCTGACCCTGAGGTTGATGAAGAAGAAACCACCGAACCGTTGGAAGAGACTCCTGAACCGTCTGAAGAATCAGACATGGAAAGCACCGGAAGCAACGAAGTAGGAGTCCAGAACACCACTGACGAACTGCCCAAGCCATACCCGACTATCATTACCCAGGCAGCTGAAACTATCTACGATCAGTTCTTCATGAACCAACATAATGAGGCAGAACCAAGCCTCATGAGGCCTTCCCGACTTTTCCCCTTAATTAATGAGCAAGTCGCCGCGAACTATGCGATCAATGAAGAAGCTCAAAGGAGAATGGGAAAAGCACCTCTGCAGAATGACCCCTCGATGGAGCATTGCTATGCCGCAACAGGACTAGGCAGTCCCAAATACAAAAACTTCGAAAGGCTGGTAGTGAAAGGTCCATCACCCCCTCCGGGGTATTGGAAGGAAAAAATCCCAAAACAAAGGAGTCCTGACCAGAACACAATATCCGGCAAGAAGTCAGGAAGAAGCAACACTGGAACGGTGGCAAAGTACGACCTCAGCCACCCATGGGACCCAAACCAGTAATCCACAACGAGGTACTGTCGAGCCAACGACGTTAAACAAGTGCACTGGTCGGGAGGTAACCCGACACTATCTTACTTTTCCGCACTTTAATTTCTGTCATTTAAATTCAGTATTTAGTTTTAAGCTTGCATGACTTTTGAACTAAGGCACGCCTTCGTTCAAAAGTGGGGGGTGAGAACCACCTATGTACATAAATAACATGCTTGCTGTTTTTTTTTCTTTTTTAGTAATAATATCTTTTTGAAAATATGAACTTAAGAATGTGAAAAAGATAAATCATAATTCATGCATTAACCTTGTGAAAATTCAACTGTTTAAAAACTTAGAATGTAACTTTCCATTTGTCCTTTGTGCTGAGATAACTAGGGATGTGGAGTTGATATAAACTGCCCTAGAGAGGCTTGGCAAGCAATCAAAGGATCAGATCAAACTATACGGTTTTCGAAGTCAGTGGAGGCTGCACTTCGGGTTTTCAGTGAATAATTGAAGTCAACTCCGCCAAGAAGCATCTATGCAAAGGCGAGGACGGGAATCAGACCGTCTTCTCTCTAGTCAAAATAGCCGAGAAAATAGATGAGCGACCCTCATCTTGACCCGCGCAAAACGACAAAGACGAGAGGAGTGGGGAGGTATTTCCATAGGCTTGCGGGCGATGATTGGACCTCCCAAAAAAGGCTTGAGAAAATGGACTAGCAGTCACAAAAAGGCGAAAAACTCAAAGAAGAAAATCAAAAGAGGCCAAAGGCCCAAAATTGTGAAGGTTTTAACCGAGCAAAAGTGAAGCACTCAAAAAGTCAAATCAAAGGCCAAATGCCGATTCACTACAACAAAAAAGCAGTCCCTCGCCAAAGAAGAAAATCAAAAAGGCTCAACTCACTGAAACCCGAATCGAATCATGTGCTAGAGAAAGCTACAAGAAAACCATATAGTGCGAGACGATCCCAAGATTGCAGTCCAGAAGCCTAAAAAGGGCTATCTCCCGAGACATCCAATATAATTTGCATCTCAGCACGGAGGTACAAGTATTAAGTTTCTTCTATTTATTTACGCAGTTTAATTTGGTAATAAGTAAGCAATGCATGAATTAGGATAGATCGAGTACCACAGTCTAATTTTCATATTTCAAAGCCAACTTATAGTATAGCCCTTTAATAGCATTGTTCGGGACGAACAACTAAAAGTGGGGGGTAATCTGATGGACCAAAGTTATACGAACCATAAACACAGTATAACCCCCTTATTTAGCCATTTTGTCTATTTAACTTTTGCTTGTTAGTTCAGATATATTTTTGCAGGGTAATTCAGAGCTTAGAGAGAACACACTCTAAAGAGGAGCTTTTTAAGCAGAAAAGATGTTACGAGTCAATCCAAGGTCAAGATCATATGCCGACTGAAGAAATATCAAGGATCCTGACGTTGAAGCACTCGTAATAAATTAATCAGAAGAATCAGGAGAGGAATTAAGACAGTCCGGGGAAGAAAACACATTGACAGTTTTGTGAAAAGACTGCACAAAACTGTACAAAACTCACATTTGGGCAAGATGACCGACCACTTGGGCAAGAGGTGGCCAAAGGCACCCCTCCTCCTCCTTCCACCACCGGCAACCGGCGGCTCCTCCACCCATGGTGACCGGCGGCTTTTTGCTCCTCCACATGTCTCATCCTCCTTCCTCCTCTTCTCCTCCCTTGGATCAAAAGACATGTGCATCCATCTCCACCACCCATCTCCTCCCATTTTGGCTATAAAAGGAGGAGCTCCTCCCCTCATTTCAATCATCCCTCACTTGTAAAATTCACCTCTCTCTCTAAGTTATGTATATGTAAGTTTGGCTTTGGAAATAAAGGATAGCTCCCTTGGCGCTTCAACGGTTGTAAGTAATTCTTAGTATTTATTCAACTGTTTTATTTCCTTAGTTATAATGTTTAGCGCGATGAATAGTAGCTAAACTAGTAGTTCGGTAGAAGGGGCGCACTTGTATTATAAAATGTTTTAAGACTATTAACTTAGTGTCTAGTCTTAGTATTCAAAACTTGTTCTATGTGCCGTATATCAAGTCAGAGTTTCCAAGGTTGAGTGGAAGCTGTCACAAGCAAAGCTCTGCCGTGGAAATTCGTGATCATACTCGGTAAGTGGAAGCTGTCACAAGCAAAACTTATCGAGGAGTTTGACTTATCTAAAACACCACTTGGTCAAAAACGTAACTGGGAGATCAAGTGGATGCACTTACAGCTAAGATACTTCGAAAGGAGGAATTAGTTTTGCTTAGAACAAGTGTTGCTTTAAACGATGTTGCAAGTCTTGCGCTACGAAAGGGCCTCGATTCATCTTTGAATACTTAGATAATTCACTAAAGGTCAATGATAAACATGATATAATACAAGGCCCCTGAAACCGAACATTTCTCTTTAATTATAAACTGTAATTTACTTTCCAGTATTAAAACCAACCAACCAACCAATCAATCAATCAATCACTTAGCTGGTAGCTTTAAAACCAACCAACCGACCTAAAACACGCTCTCTCGCTGGACAACCCCCTCAAAGAACATCTATTCCCCTGATTCCCTTGGGTTCGACCCCTACTTACCAAGTACTACCCAGTAGTATAGTTGCGAGTAGCGGACTATAAATTTATTTGCACAAATCGCTTTAACGACGAGCGGTCTGTCAATCTACTACGCCTCAAGAACCCTAGATTCTGCCCAACTCCCGGACGCAGGCCTGGGTACCCGGCTGAGCTCTCTCGGTCCTCGACTAGGGTCCTCGGTCCCTGGTTGGTTTTGCTCGGGCCCTGGGTGCGACTTCTCGGCCAGAAATGCTTGGTGTGCTTTTTGGTCACAAATCTCCCTTTTTAAGCGTGTTTCCTCTTTAGACTCCAAAATAGCCTATATACACAAAATGACATCAACAAGCACATGTTCGTATGACCAAATGTCTTATTTGGTGGGTTTTGTGTACTTGATGAATCGTATAAATACATTCCATCAGTGCCCAATTCTCAATCTCCCTCATTAAACTTTCTTCTCCTTGTATGCGAGGTTGCTCTTTAGTCGTTTCGATATATACTTCAAATAAGACTTCATACACTTGAAGTTCTTGTGGCTCAATATGCTCTTCCTCCATATCATCCTCGACAAGAAAATCGGGCTCACATTTAAGTTCACATGTAGTGGGAGGTAGGAGGTCTTCTTCATTCGAGAAAGATATTTCTTCTATGCATGAGTCGTCATCGTTGAAGAATTCCTCGTCGGAGAGCCATGGCGTTAATGAAATGGTGAAATCTTGTGTGTTCTCAACCGAATGATCTTGAAACGTGCTAGTAGTGGAAGGTGATGCACTTTCATGTTCCAACTCATCCTCGGTGCAAGATTCACCATCCCATGCCTCATCAAAAGCTTGGCGCGCGGCTCTCATGAACTCATCCTCCATTTCTTGATCCCAATCTTGCCTTTAGGCATTAGATTCAAGAACTTCTTCTTCGGATATCTCCTCTTCCTCATCCAAGTTTTAATTATTTATTTCTTGTTATGCCAATTCGCTTCTAGACACTTGTCTTTGAGTCTCCATTCTATCAAAATGGGCTTACATGTCTCTATGCGACCTCTCTTGGGAAGCAATGAGTGTGGCAAGCATGGCCTTCATATTTGAGGGCTCACTTGAAGGTAGAGGGTATGGAGGGTAGGAGTCTCCAACTTCAAAGCATTGGCTATCATCCTGATGGACCATAATTGTATGAATCATAAACACAGTTAAACCCACCAAATTAGACTCTTTGTCTATTTAACTTTTGCTTGTTAGTTCCGATATTTATCTACAGGGTATTTTGAAGTCTAGAGAGAATACAGGCTAAGGAGGAGTTTTAAAGCTGAAAATGAATTACGAGTCATTCCAGGTCACGACCAAATTCTGACTTTCAAGAACCTGACGTGGAATCACTCAAAACAAGTCCCATCGAAGGGCAACCAGAGTCAGACCGGAGCTGAAAGGACCGATGGCTTTTGTGAAAGATCACAAAACACACACTCACCCATTCCCTTGCCACCTATGGCCGGCGGCTAAGCCATAAGCCTCTCCTCCATTGCCATGTGGCCGGCGGCTTTTGGGAGGGATGACTCACCTCCGATGGCTTTTGCTCCTCCTCCCATTTCTTGCCAAGTGTTGGCTTCTCATCCACATCCATTCCTCTCCTTAGCCTATAAATAGAGCCCTCCCTTGCCTTTGTAATCACATTCCAAAGTCAAACAATCCACAAGTCACTTATCTCTCTAGATTGAGAGCACATTCATGTAATCACTTTACTTTGGAATCGAAGCTTGATCGTTAGCACTCTCAACGGTTTTTGTAAGTACTCTCTTCTTTACTTTACTGTCTTTTCAATTCAACAACTTTACTTTCCTGTCTTTACTTTCGAAAACTTTACTTTACTATCTTTCAAAAAAACCTTTACTTTTCAACGCACTTAGCTATGATGTCCTATTCCATGAATATTCGTAGCTAAACCCTTCATTCGGTTGAAGGGGTGTGCTTGTATCATACAATATTTTAGGCCCTACTCTTAGTGCCTCTATGTGTTCAAAACTTGTTCTATGTGCCACATATTAGGTTAGAACTTCCAAGGTTGAGTGGATGCTTGACAGAGCAAAACTCTTCCGTGGGGTTCGTGAACATACTCGGGTAAGTGGATGCTTGAAATGGCAAAGCTTATCTGAGGAGTTCGACCTCTTTAAAACACCATTTGGATTGATCGGAAATGATTGATCAAATGGATGCACATAGGCTAGTATACCTTGAAAATGGGGTGCTAGTCTAAATAGAACAAGTGCTCTATGACCTTGAAATGGGCTAGATAGTGTGGCAAGTCGAGTGCTTGAAATGGCCTTGGTACACTTTTGAACACTTAGTATGATCATTAGAGGTCGATGATAAACAGACTATGATACAAGGCCCCTAAAACCGAATACTTTCCTTTAATTGTAATATCAACTGTCACTTTACTTTTCAGTACTAAAAACTAAAACCAACCCCCCAACTGTTTTATTTAATCTCCCCCTTTTCGAAAGAACAACTATCACCTAATTCCCTTGGGTTCGACCCGTGCTTACCACTGACTACCAAAAATAGTTAAGTCGTGAGTATCGGTATTATAAATTTATTTTTGCACTGAGAACATCGCACCTTAACGACAGTGTGGTGGGCTCCGTCAAAATTGGCGCCGTTGCCGGGGAATTAGCTTCAGATTAGTTGTTCTTTTCCTTCCCTCTCATTTCTTTGTCATACTTTCCACCATGTATGGATGGATGGCTCAGCATCTTCCACAGTTTGGAGGTACCACCGGAGAAGACCCAGTAATACACTGCCAACATTTCCACCATATAAGTCGTCACATGAAACCCAAAAATGTAACGTTAGAAGAGTTTCAATTAAAATGTTTTGAACACTCTTTAACCGACTTTGCGACAGTATGGTATTACACATCAACTGCTAGTTGTGCAAAATATTACGTGGACCTTCGCGCTAAATTTCTGAAAGAATTCTCCCCCCCATCCTTACGACATGACACCCGCTAGAGGATTATCTGCCTTATGCAATCCCGGGATGAGACTTTGGACGAATACTACACGTACTATGACACCATCGTCTCACGCTGCCCGCACCATGGATTCACGGAGGTATTTCTTCTTCAAAGATTTCTTTGTGGGATGAGGGCCGATGAGCAGACAAGGCTTAACAACGCAGTGGGAGGATCAGCAGGGAACTTATCCCTGACAGAAATGTGGAACCTCATAGACGACATGGCCGTGGCCACAAAACAAAGACCAATGCCCCGAGCTAATAGAGGAATACAGATAGCAGAAGCTAGTCCAGAAACGAATAAAGAAGAAACTCCCAAGCCATCAGAAGAAACTTCCGAGCCATCAGAAGAAAATCCCGAGCCATCAGAAGAAACTTCCGAGCCATCAGAAGAAACTCCCGAGCCATCAGAAGAATCAGATATAGAAAGCACCGGAAGCAACGAGGAAACGCCTTCATGGGAACTTGAGACCGTGCCAGCAGAGGAGGAAGTCCAGAACACCACTGTCAAGCTGCCCGAGTCATACCTGACTATCATTACCGAAGCAGCCAAGACCATCCGATACCGAATCCTCACAGACGGGCAGGACGAGACAAAACCAAGCCTTAAGATGCAAGCTTCCCAACTTTCCCCTTGATCAATAGACAGATTGCAGAAAACTATGTGATCAATGAAGAGGCTGAACGGAGGATGGAAGAAGGGCCGAAGCAGAATGACTCCTTGATGGAGCATCTTCTCACAACTAGACAAGGCAGCCCTAAACATAAGAGAGCCCGATTCAAGAGACTAGTAGTAAAAGGTCCCTCGCCTTCTCAGAGACGTTGGAAGGAGAAACCACCAGAACCATGGGAACAGGACACGAACTCATCATCCCACAAAAACTCGGGGAAAGGCAAGGCAAAAATGAAAGTAGGCACTCCAAAACACTATGACCTGAGCTACCCATGGGATCCAAACCTGTGATCCCCATGCGTCGAGCCAACGACGTTAAACAAAGGCACTGGTCGGGAGGTAACCCGACACCTATCTTACTTTCAGTAATTTTCTTTTCTGTCATTTAGTTTTTACCGTAAGTCACTCTCACCCATTTTTGTATAGAAGAAATGACTCCTTGTAGGAATTGGTTTTTGGAGCAAGATCAGATCAGCCAGGCAGCTTCCGAGAATTACCGGGCCTGCGCTGAGAGTTGAAGGCCCCAGCCGAACTCCCTCGATTATCCAGCTCCGAGGCATGTCGTTCCACGACACGACACATCAAAAGGGAGTTCAGTTCTTCCCTTTTCCTTAATGTCATTTCCTTCTCTTGTATATATTTGCATGACTTTTGAACTAAGTCGTGCTGAAAGGCACGCCTTCGTTCAAAAGTGTGGGGTGAGAACCGCCTGTGTACATAGTTAATTAACATGTTTTTCTTTTCCTTTTCCCTTAATATTATCTTTTTGAAAATATGAACTTGAGAATGTGAAAAAGATAAATCTAAATTCATGCATTTACCTTGTGACTTCTCAATCACAATTGTATAAAAACTTAGAATGTAACTTCTCATTTGTCCCTTTGTGCTGAGATAAACAGGGGATGTGGAGTTGATAGAAAATGCCCTAGAGAGGCTTGGCAAGCACTCGAAGGATCGAATCTAACTATATAGTTTTCGAAGTCAGTGGAGGCTGCACTTCGGGTTTCAGTGATGATTGAAGTCATCTCCGCCGTGCAGCGTTTATGCAAGAGGCGGGACGGGAATCAAACCGTCCTATCTCTAGTCCTAGTAGCCGGGAAAATAGATGAGCGACCCTCATCTTGACCCGCGCGAAACGGCGAGGTTGAGAAAGAGCGGGGAGGTATTTCCATATGCTCGCGGGCAATGATTGGACCTCCCAAAAGGTTGATAAAATGGACTAGCAAGTCACAAAGAAGTAAAAGCTCAAAGAAGCTAATTGACAGCACTGCCTTGTCGCGAGGCAATGTGCACAAATAAATTTATATTCCGCTACTCGTGACCTTACTACTAGGTAGCAAGTGGTAAGTAGGGGTCGAACCCAAGGGAATTAGGGGGATAGTTGTTCTTTGAGGGATTGTACAGCGAGGGAGCGTGTTTTGAGATTTTAGTGCGGAAAAGTAAGTGATTGGTTGGTTGGTTTTGGTTTTTAGTGCGGAAAGTAAATTATAGAAAAATAAATACAGAAAAATAAAAAGAAAGACTTACAGTGGGTGATGCGTGATTTGCGAGTCCTCCGGATGGTGAGTGCAGTTGATTAAGGCAATTATACTAGGAAAGTAAATACAAGGGGGTTTTGTAAATTAAGGAAAGCATTCGGTTTCGGGGGCCTTGCATCATAGCCTGCTTTATCATTTTAGTAATCCTTCTAAGTATTCAAACGTGCATCAAGGCCATTTCAAGCGCTCAATTTGCCACACTGTCTAGTCTTTTGCAAAAGTGTTCGAAAGTGAATCAAGGCCATTTCAAGCACTCGACTTGCAACACTGTCTAATCTTTTGCAAAAAACATAGAGCCCTTGTTCTACTTAGACTAGCACCCCATTTCAAGGTATACTAGCCTATGTGCATCCATTTGGATTGTCTTTTCCGATTTATCCAAATGGTGTTTGAGAGAGATCGAACTCCTCAGATAAGCTTTGCCATTTCAAGCATCCACTTACCCGAGTATGTTCACGAACTTCCACGGAAGAGCTTTGCTATTTCAAGCATCCACTCAACCTTGGAAGTTCTGACCTAATATATGGCACATAGAACAAGTTTTGAATACAGAGAAAAACACTAAAATAGTCTAAAACATTTTATAATACAAGTACACCCCTTCAACCGAATGAAGAGTTTAGCTACGATTATCCATGGAAGAGGATATCATAGCTAAATACTCGGGGGTTTTTGAAAGACAGTAAGTAAAGGGGAATACTCAAGAACCAACAGGAGTATTCCCAAATCCTACTTGAATACTCAAGAACCAACAGGAGTATTCTCTAAAACTGTTATAATACTCAAGAACCAACAGGAGTATTATTTCAAACCGTTATAATACTCAAGAACCAACAGGAGTATTATTTCAGACCAAATCTTACAAAAGTACCAAAACTTAGAGAGAGAGAGAAGTGTTTATGGATTGTGGGATTGTTGGATACAAATGAGTTTGGCATTGGTATTTATAGCCAAATGGGGAGAGAATGGAGGGTGGAGATGGCTTTCATCCAAGGGAGGAGAAGGGAGGAAGAAGGTTGTGGTGGAGGAGGAGACAAGTGGCAAGCTCTCATGGTGGGAGGAGAAGCCGCCGGTTACCGGTTGGAGGAGGGGAGGAGAGGCCACCCATGACTCATCCATTCCACCCAAAGCCGCCGGTCATCATGAGGAAAAGAGTGAGTTTTGCGAGTTTTGTGCAGTTTTCACAAAACTATCAGTCCAATTTCACTCCGGTCTGACATTGGTTGTTCCTCGGTTGGATTTGTATTGAGTGATTCCACGTCAGGATCTTGAGATTTCTGCATTCAGCGTCTGATCGTGACCTTGGACTGACTCGTAATATCTTTTCAGCGTAAAATCCTCTCCTTAGCGTGTTTTCTCTCTAGAGTTCAAAATACCCTGTAGAAATATATCGGAAGTAACAACCAAAAGTTAAATAGACAAAAGGTCTAATTTAGTGGGTTTAACTGTGTTTATGATTCGTATAATTATGGTCCATCCGATCACCCCACACTTTTAGTTGTTCGTCCCGAACAATGCTATTAAAGGGCGGCACATTAAGTTTGGTTTTAAAATATGAAAGTTAGGCTGTGGGACTCGATTTATCCTAATTCATGCATTGCTTACTTATTACCAAATTGAACTGTGTAAATAAATAGAAGAAACTTGATACTTGTACCTCTGTGCTGAGATGCAAATTATTTTGGATGTTTCGGGAGATAGCCCTTTTTAGGCTCCTGGACTGCATTCTCGGGACCGTCTCGCACTATATGGTTTTCTTGTAGCTTTCTCTAGCACGTGATTTGGTTCGGGTTTCAATGGTTTGAGCCTTTTTTATTTCTTTTTTTTGGCGAGGGACAGCTTTTTGTAGTGAATCGGCCTTTGGCCTTTGACTTGACTCTTTGAGTACTTCACTTTTTGTTCGGTTAAAACCTTCACAATTTTGGGCCTTTGGCCTCTTAATTTGCTCCTTCGAGCTTTTGCCTTTTTGTGGCTTGCTAGTCCATTTTCTCAAGCCTTTTTTGGGAGGTCCAATCATCGCCCGCAAGCCTATGGAAATACCTCCCCGCTCCTCTCATCCTTGCCGTTTCGCGCGGGTCAAGATGAGGGTCACTCATCTATTTTCTCGGCTACTTTGACTAGAGATAGGATGGTCTGATTCCCGTCCTCGCCTTTTTTTCTTTTTGCATAAACACTGCATGGCGGAGATGACTTCAATCTTCACTGAAACCCGAAGTGCAGCCTCCACTGACTTCGAAAACCATATAGTTTGATTCGATCCTTCGAGTGCTTGCCAAGCCTCTCTAGGGCAGTTTATATCAACTCCTCATCCCTAGTTTATCTCAGCACAAAGGGACAAATGAGAAGTTACATTCTAAGTTTTAAACAGTTGAATTTTCACAAGGTTAATGCATGAATTATGATCTATCTTTTTCACATTCTTAAGTTCATATTTTCAAAAAGATAATACTAAGGAAAAAGAAAAACATGTTATGTACACAGGTGGTTTTCACCCCACACTTTTGAACGAAGGCGTGCCTTTCAGCACAACTTAGTTCAAAAGCCATGCAAGCAGATATTATACGAGAAGGGAATGACATTAAGGAAAAGGGAAGAACAGAACTCCCTTTATTGTGTCGAATGAACATCATGGCATGAGGCTGGATAATCGAGGGAGTTCGGCTGGGGCCTTGAACTTTTTGGCATAGGCATGGCTGGCTTGATGTTGCACCCATAACCGATTCCTGAATAGTCATTTCATTCTATGCACCAAGTGGGTGAGAGCGACTTATTGGTAAAAACTAAATGACAGAAAATAAAAGTACTGAAAGTAAGATAGGTGTCGGGTTACCTCCCAACCAGTGCCTTTGTTTAACGTCATTGGCTCGACAGTACCTCATTCCTGGATCACTGGTTTGGATCCCATGGGTGGCTCTGGTCGTATTTCGCCACTGTTCCTGTGTTGATTTTGGCCTTGTCTTTCTCCGATTTCTTGTGAGATGATGCGTTTGGGTCATGTTCCCCTTGTTCAGGTGGTGTCTCCTTCCAATGTTTCTGGGAAGGTGAGGGTCCTTTGACCATAGCTGCTGGTCCTCGTTGTTGTTTTTTAAGTAGGGCTGCAGTTTGTGCTTCTTTGAGTATTTCCATGGCTCTCAGTTCTCCGAGTGTTCGTGTTTCGTCTTCCCCAATCATACCACCGAATTCTTCTTTCCTTGGTTGTGAGGGTCGTGCAGCTTCTTCCAGTACCTCCTTCACTTCTGACATTGTTACTACGTTAATATTCCTCTTTGGGTCTTGGATGGTTTGTGAAGGAAGTTTGCTGGGCACATTAGTAAGGGCGGTCATTGAGGTAGCTAGCTGAGACATTTGCTTGGTTAATTCTGAAATTGCCCCGTCAGTTTTTGCCTGGTATCGATGCACAATAGTACTCAACTGCTGTACAGAGCCTGACAATTGCTGCACAGTTCCTGAGAGCTCCTTTATTATGTCTTCCAGCCACTTGTTTGGTCCTTGCTGATTACTCGGGCCCGCCTGGTATTGATTTGGAGACTTCTGTTGATATTGGCTAGCCGGTGGAGTGTTTTGGTTGTACTGCTTATAGGGAGGTCGGTAGAATGATTGAGCTGGTTTAGGGGCGTATTGTTGTATTTCTCTCTGAGCGTAGTTGTTGTTGTTATTGTACCCTTGGTATCTTTGCATGGCCTCCCTATCACGAGCTCTTCTGTTTTTGATGAGTTGTTCCGGATCGTCCACAAATGGTAGTGGCACCTCATCATTTCGATCGTACAGGTTTATTTCTTCGTCATCCTGGTAATTATGGTGGCTTCCTTCGCGAGACATGGTTGTTTTGAAGCGAGTATCGATTCAAAGAACTTTATCCGATTAATTAACTAATTCCCCGGCAACGGCGCCAATTTGACAGCACTGCCTTGTCGCGAGGAAATGTGCACAAATAAATTTATATTCCGCTACTCGTGACCTTACTACTGGGTAGCAAGTGGTAAGTAGGGGTTGAACCCAAGGGAATTAGGGGGATAGTCGTTCTTTGAGGGATTATACAGCGAGGGAGCGTGTTTTGAGATTTTAGTGCGGAAAAGTAAGTGATTGGTTGGTTGGTTTTGGTTTTTAGTGCGGAAAGTAAATTACTGAAAAATAAATACAGAAAAATAAAAAGAAAGACTTACAGTGGGTGATGCGTGATTTGCGAGTCCTCCGGATGGTGAGTGCAGTTGATTAAGGCAATTATACTAGGAAAGTAAATACAAGGGGGTTTTGTAAATTAAGGAAAGCATTCGGTTTCGGGGGCCTTGCATCATAGCCTGTTTTATCATTTTAGTAATCCTTCTAAGTATTCAAACGTGCATCAAGGCCATTTAAAGCGCTCGATTTGCCACACTGTCTAGTCTTTTACAAAAGTGTTCGAAAGTGAATCAAGGCCATTTCAAGCACTCGACTTGCAACACTGTCTAATCTTTTGCAAAAAACGTAGAGCCCTTGTTCTACTTAGACTAGCACCCCATTTCAAGGTATACTAGCTTATGTGCATCCATTTGGATTGTCTTTTCCAATTTATCCAAATGGTGTTTGACAGAGATCGAACTCGTCAGATAAGCTTTGCCATTTCAAGCATCCACTTACCCGAGTATGTTCACGAACTTCCACGGAAGAGCTTTGCCATTTCAAGCATCCACTCAACCTTGGAAGTTCTGACCTAATATATGGCACATAGAACAAGTTTTGAATACAGAGAAAAAACACTAAAATAGTCTAAAATATTTTATAACACAAGTACACCCCTTCAACCGAATGAAGAGTTTAGCTACGATTATCACTGGAAGAGGATATCATAGCTAAATACTCGGGGGTTTTTGAAAGACAGTAAGTAAAGGGGAATACTCAAGAACCAACAGGAGTATTCCCAAATCCTACTTGAATACTCAAGAACCAACAGGAGTATTCTCTAAAACTGTTATAATACTCAAGAACCAACAAGAGTATTATTTCAAACCGTTATAATACTCAAGAACCAACAGGAGTATTATTTCAAACCAAAGCTTACAAAAGTACAAAAAACTTAGAGAGAGAAGTGTTTATGGATTGTGGGATTGTTGGATACAAATGAGTTTGGCATTGGTATTTATAGCCAAATGGGGAGAGAATGGAGGGTGGAGATGGCTTTCATCCAAGGGAGGAGAAGGGAGGAAGAAGGTTGTGGTGGAGGAGGAGACAAGTGGCAAGCTCTCATGGTGGGAGGAGAAGCCGCCGGTTGCCGGTTGGAGGAGGGGAGGAGAGGCCACCCATGACTCATCCATTCCACCCAAAGCCGCCGGTCATCATGAGGAAAAGAGTGAGTTTTGTGAGTTTTGTGCAGTTTTCACAAAACTATCAGTCCAATTTCACTCCGGTCTGACATTGGTTGTTCCTCGGTTGGATTTGTATTGAGTGATTCCACGTCAGGATCTTGAGATTTCTGCATTCAGCGTCTGATCGTGACCTTGGACTGACTCGTAATATCTTTTCAGCGTAAAATCCTCTCCTTAGCGTGTTTTCTCTCTAGAGTTCAAAATACCCTGTAGAAATATATCGGAAGTAACAACCAAAAGTTAAATAGACAAAAGGTCTAATTTAGTGGGTTTAACTGTGTTTATGATTCGTATAATTATGGTCCATCCGATCACCCCACACTTTTAGTTGTTCGTCCCGAACAATGCTATTAAAGGGCGGCACATTAAGTTTGATTTTAAAATATGAAAGTTAGACTGTGGGACTCGATTTATCCTAATTCATGCATTGCTTACTTATTACCAAATTGAACTGTGTAAATAAATAGAAGAAACTTGATACTTGTACCTCTGTGCTGAGATGCAAATTATTTTGGATGTTTCGGGAGATAGCCCTTTTTAGGCTCCTGGACTGCATTCTCGGGACCGTCTCGCACTATATGGTTTTCTTGTAGCTTTCTCTAGCACGTGATTCGGTTCGGGTTTCAATGCTTTGAGCCTTTTTTATTTCTTTTTTTTGGCGAGGGACAGCTTTTTTGTAGTGAATCGGCCTTTGGCCTTTGACTTGACTCTTTGAGTACTTCACTTTTTGTTCGGTTAAAACCTTCACAATTTTGGGCCTTTGGCCTCTTAATTTGCTTCTTCGAGCTTTTGCCTTTTTGTGGCTTGCTAGTCCATTTTCTCAAGCCTTTTTTGGGAGGTCCAATCATCGCCCGCAAGCCTATGGAAATACCTCCCCGATCCTCTCATCCTTGCCGTTTCGCGCGGGTCAAGATGAGGGTCGCTCATCTATTTTCTCGGCTACTTTCACTAGAGATAGGACGGTCTGATTCCCGTCCTCGCCTTTTTTTCTTTTTGCATAAACACTGCATGGCGGAGATGACTTCAATCTTCACTGAAACCCGAAGTGCAGCCTCCACTGACTTCGAAAACCATATAGTTTGATTCGATCCTTCGAGTGCTTGCCAAGCCTCTCTAGGGCAGTTTATATCAACTCCTCATCCCTAGTTTATCTCAGCACAAAGGGACAAATGAGAAGTTACATTCTAAGTTTTAAACAGTTGAATTTTCACAAGGTTAATGCATGAATTATGATCTATCTTTTTCACATTCTTAAGTTCATATTTTCAAAAAGATAATACTAAGGAAAAAGAAAAACATGTTATGTACACAGGTGGTTTTCACCCCACACTTTTGAACGAAGGCGTGCCTTTCAGCACAACTTAGTTCAAAAGCCATGCAAGCAGATATTATACGAGAAGGGAATGACATTAAGGAAAAGGGAAGAACAGAACTCCCTTTATTGTGTCGAATGAACGTCATGGCATGAGGCTGGATAATCGAGGGAGTTCGGCTGGGGCCTTGAACTTTTTGGCATAGGCATGGCTGGCTTGATGTTGCACCCATAACCGATTCCTGAATAGTCATTTCATTCTATGCACCAAGTGGGTGAGAGCGACTTATTGGTAAAAACTAAATGACAGAAAATAAAAGTACTGAAAGTAAGATAGGTGTCGGGTTACCTCCCAACCAGTGCCTTTGTTTAACGTCATTGGCTCGACAGTACCTCATTCCTGGATCACTGGTTTGGATCCCATGGGTGGCTCTGGTCGTATTTCGCCACTGTTCCTGTGTTGATTTTGGCCTTGTCTTTCTCCGATTTCTTGTGATATGATGTGCTTGGGTCATGTTCCCCTTGTTCAGGTGGTGTCTCCTTCCAATGTTTCTGGGAAGGTGAGGGTCCTTTGACCATAGCTGCTGGTCCTCGTTGTTGTTTTTTAAGTAGGGCTGCAGTTTGTGCTTCTTTGAGTAATTCCATGGCTCTCAGTTCTCCCAGTGTTCGTGTTTCGTCTTCCCCAATCATACCACCGAATTCTTCTTTCCTTGGTTGTGAGGGTCGTGCAGCTTCTTCCAGTACCTCCTTCACTTCTGACATTGTTACTACGTTAATATTCCTCTATGGGTCTTGGATGGTTTGTGAAGGAAGTTTGCTGGGCTCATTAGTAAGGGCGGTCATTGAGGTAGCTAGCTGAGACATTTGCTTGGTTAATTCTGAAATTGCCCCGTCAGTTTTTGCCTGGTATCGATGCACAATAGTACTCAACTGCTGTACAGAGCCTGACAATTGCTGCACAGTTCCTGAGAGCTCCTTTATTATGTCTTCCAGCCACTTGTTTGGTCCTTGCTGATTACTCGGGCCCACCTGGTATTGATTTGGAGCCTTCTGTTGATATTGGCTAGCCGGTGGAGAGTTTTGGTTGTACTGCTTATAGGGAGGTCGGTAGAATGATTGAGCTGGTTTAGGGGCGTATTGTTGTATTTCTCTCTGAGCGTAGTTGTTGTTGTTATTGTACCCTTGGTATCTTCGCATGGCCTCCCTATCACGAGCTCTTCTGTTTTTGATGAGTTGTTCCGGATCGTCCACAAATGGTAGTGGCACCTCATCATTTCGATCGTACAGGTTTATTTCTTCGTCATCCTGGTAATAATGGTGGCTTCCTTCGCGAGACATGGTTGTTTTGAAGCGAGTATCGATTCAAAGAACTTTATCCGATTAATTAACTAATTCCCCGGCAACGGCGCCAATTTGACAGCACTGCCTTGTCGCGAGGAAATGTGCACAAATAAATTTATATTCCGCTACTCGTGACCTTACTACTGGGTAGCAAGTGGTAAGTAGGGGTCGAACCCAAGGGAATTAGGGGGATAGTCGTTCTTTGAGGGATTGTACAGCGAGGGAGCGTGTTTTGAGATTTTAGTGCGGAAAAGTAAGTGATTGGTTGGTTGGTTTTGGTTTTTAGTGCGGAAAGTAAATTACAGAAAAATAAATACAGAAAAATAAAAAGAAAGACTTACAGTGGGTGATGCGTGATTTGCGAGTCCTCCGGATGGTGAGTGCAGTTGATCAAGGCAATTATACTAGGAAAGTAAATACAAGGGGGTTTTGTAAATTAAGGAAAGCATTCGGTTTCGGGGGCCTTGCATCATAGCCTATTTTATCATTTTAGTAATCCTTCTAAGTATTCAAACGTGCATCAAGGCCATTTAAAGCGCTCGATTTGCCACACTGTCTAGTCTTTTACAAAAGTGTTCGAAAGTGAATCAAGGCCATTTCAAGCACTCGACTTGCAACACTGTCTAATCTTTTTCAAAAAACGTAGAGCCCTTGTTCTACTTAGACTAGCACCCCATTTCAAGGTATACTAGCCTATGTGCATCCATTTGGATTGTCTTTTCCGATTTATCCAAATGGTGTTTGACAGAGATCGAACTCCTCAGATAAGCTTTGCCATTTCAAGCATCCACTTACCCGAGTATGTTCACGAACTTCCACAGAAGAGCTTTGCCATTTCAAGCATCCACTCAACCTTGGAAGTTCTGACCTAATATATGGCACATAGAACAAGTTTTGAATACAGAGAAAAAACACTAAAATAGTCTAAAACATTTTATAATACAAGTACACCCCTTCAACCGAATGAAGAGTTTAGCTACGATTACCCATGGAAGAGGATATCATAGCTAAATACTTGGGGGTTTTTGAAAGACAGTAAGTAAAGGGAATACTCAAGAACCAACAGGAGTATTCCCAAATCCTACTTGAATACTCAAGAACCAACATGAGTATTCTCTAAAACTGTTATAATACTCAAGAACCAACAGGAGTATTATTTCAAACCGTTATAATACTCAAGAACCAACAGGAGTATTATTTCAAACCAAAGCTTACAAAAGTACCAAAACTTAGAGAGAGAAGTGTTTATGGATTGTGGGATTGTTGGATACAAATGAGTTTGGCATTGGTATTTATAGCCGAATGGGGAGAGAATGGAGGGTGGAGATGGCTTTCATCCAAGGTAGGAGAAGGGAGGAAGAAGGTTGTGGTGGAGGAGGAGACAAGTGGCTAGCTCTCATGGTGGGAGGAGAAGCCGCCGGTTGCCGGTTGGAGGAGGGGAGGAGAGGCCACCCATGACTCATCCATTCCACCCAAAGCCGCCGGTCATCATGAGGAAAAGAGTGAGTTTTGTGAGTTTTTGCAGTTTTTACAAAACTATCAGTCCAATTTCGCTCCGGTCTGACTTTGGTTGTTCCTCAGTTGGATTTGTATTGTGTGATTCCACGTCAGGATCTTGAGATTTCTGCATTCAGCGTCTGATCGTGACCTTGGACTGACTCGTAATATCTTTTCAGCGTAAAATCCTCTCCTTAGCGTGTTTTCTCTCTAGAGTTCAAAATACCCTGTAGAAATATATCGGAACTAACAAGCAAAAGTTAAATAGACAAAAGGTCTAATTTAGTGGGTTTAACTGTGTTTATGATTCGTATAATTATGGTCCATCACTAATCAAAGGCCAAAGGCCAAAATTGTGAAGGTTTTAACCGAACAAAAGTGAAGAAACTCTAACTCAATATTAAAGGCCAAAGGCCAAAGGCCGATTCACTACAGAAGCTGTCCCTCGCCAAAAAGAAATCAAAATGCTCAACTCAGTGAAACTCGAACCGAATCACGTGCTAGAGAAAGCTACAAGGAAACCATATAGTGCGAGTTGATCCCGAGAATGCAGTCCAGGAGCCTGAAAAGGGCTATCTCCCGAAACATCCGAATTAATTTGCATCTCGGCGCGAAGGTACAAGTATCAAGTTTCTTCTAAGTATTTACACGGTTTAGTTTGGTAATAAGTAAGTAATGCATGAATTAGGATAAATCTAGTCCCACAGTCTCACCTTCATATTTAAAAGTTTTTACTTAGATTGTGTTCTGCCCTTAAATAGCATTGTTCGGGATGAACAACTAAAAGTGTGGGGTGATCTGATGGACCATAATTGTATGAATCTGAAACACAGTTAAACCCACCAAATTAGACTCTTTGTCTATTTAACTTTTGCTTGTTAGTTCCAATATTTATATACAGGGTATTTTGAAGTCTATAGAGAATACAGGCTAAGGAGGAGTTTTAAAGCTGAAAATTAATTACGAGTCATTCCAAGTCACGACCAAATTCTAACTTTCAAGAACCTGACGTGGAATCACTCAAAACAAGTCCAACCGAAGGCAAGCAGAGTCAGACCGGAGCTGAAAGGACCGATGGCTTTTGTGAAAGATCACAAAACACACACTCACCCACTCCCTTGCCACCTATGGCCGGCGGCTAAGCCACAAGCCTCTCCTCCACTGCCATGTGGCCGGCGGCTTTTGGGAGGGATGACTCACCTCCGATGGCTTTTGCTCCTCCTCCCATTTCTTGCCAAGTGTTGTCTTCTCATCCACATCCATCCCTCTCCTTAGCCTATAAATAGAGCCCTCCCTTGCCTTTGTAATCACATTCCAAAATCAAACAATCCACAAGTCACTTATCTCTCTAGATTGAGAGCACATTCATGTAATCACTTTACTTTGGAATCGAAGCTTGATCGTTAGCACTCTCAACGGTTTTTGTAAGTACTCTCTTCTTTACTTTACTGTCTTTTCAATTCAACAACTTTACTTTCTTGTCTTTACTTTCGAAAACTTTACTTTACTGTCTTTCAAAAAAACCTTTACTTTTCAACGCACTTAGCTATGATGTCCTATTCCATGAATATTGATGGACCATAATTATACGAATCATAAACACAGTTAAACCCACCAAATTAGACTATTTGTCTATTTAACTTTTGCTTGTTAGTTTCGATATTTATCTACAGGGTATTTTGGAGTCTAGAGAGAATACACGCTAAGGAGAGAATTTTACGCTGAAAATATATTACGAGTCATTCCAAGGTCACGATCAGATGCCGACTGAAGAAATCTCAAGATCCTGACATTGAATCACTCAAAATAAATCCAACCGAGGAGCAACCAAAGTCAGTCCGGAGCTGAAATACACCGATAGTTTTGTGAAAACATCACAAAAATCACAAAAGTCCTCCTCCCCTCTAGATGACCGGCTACTTGGGGAAGAAGGATGACTCATGGGGTGGCTTTCCCCTCCCCTCCCCTCCATGACCGGCGGCTTCTCCTCCATGACCGGCCACCGGCGGCTTTGAGGAGACCATGGCTTTGTGCCATGTGTCCTCCTTCTCCTCCACACATCTCCTCCTCCCATGGCTACAAATAGAGCCCTCTCCCTCATTTGTAAATCATCCCAAATTCACAAAACACTTCTCTCTCTAGAAATTTGGCACTTTTGTAAGTTTTGTTCTATATCTATAATACTCCTGTTGGTTCTTGAGTATTATAGTTAGTTCTTGAGTACTCTTGTTGGTTCTTGTAGTACTCAAGCTTTACTTTTCTCTATTCTTGAGTACTCTTGTCGGTTCTTGAAGTACTCACCCCTTTCCCTTACTTACTGTCTTTCAAAAACCGTAAGTACTTAGCTATGGTATCCACCTCTATGGATATTCATAGCTAAACTCTTCATTTGGTTGAAGGGGTGTACTTGTATCATAAAATGTTTTAGGCCATCTTTTTAGTGCCTCTTCTTTTTATTCAAAACTTGTTCTATGTGCCATATATTAGGCCAGAACTTCCAAGGTTGAGTGGATGCTTGAAATGGCAAAACTCTTCCGTGGGGGTTCGTGAACATACTCGGGTAAGTGGATGCTTGAAATGGAAAAGCTTATCTGAGGAGTTCGACCTCTTTTGAACACCATTTGGTTTGATCGGAAATGATTGATCAAATGGATGCACATAGGCTAGTATACCTTGAAATGGGGTGCTAGTTTAAATAGAACAAGTGCTCTACGACCTTGAAATGGGCTAGACGGTGTGTGCAAATCGAGCGCTTGAAATGGCCTTGATACACTTTTGAATACTTAGAAGGATCACTAAAGGTCAATGATAAACAGGCTATGATACAAGGCCCCAGAAACCGAATGCTTTCCTTAGATTTAAACATCACCTGCACTTTCAATTTTAGTATAAACTGCTTATCAACTGCTCACCTTCCAGAGGACTTGCCAATCATGCAACAACCGCTGTAAGTCTTCTCTTTTATTTTCAGTATTTACATTTTCTGTCATTTACTTTTCCGCACTAAAAACCAAAACCAACCAACCAATCACTTACTTTTCCGCACTAAAACCTCAATCAACCTAAAACATGCTCCCTCGCTGTACAATTCCCTCAAAGAATAGCGTATCCCCCTAATTCCCTTGGGTTCGACCCCTACTTACCACTTGCTACCCAGTAGTAAGGTCACGAATAGCGGAATATAAATTTGCTTTTGCACAGAGAACAGCGCACCTTAACGACAGTGCGGTGGGCTCCGTCAAATATTCGTAGCTAAACCCTTCATTCGGTTGAAGGGGTGTGCTTGTATCATACAATGTTTTAGGCCCTACTCTTAGTGCCTCTATGTGTTCAAAACTTGTTCTATGTGCCACATATTAGGTTAGAACTTCCAAGGTTGAGTGGATGCTTGACAGAGCAAAACTCTTCCGTGGGGTTCGTGAACATACTCGGGTAAGTGGATGCTTGAAATGGCAAAGCTTATCTGAGGAGTTCGACCTCTTTAAAACACCATTTGGATTGATCGGAAATGATTGATCAAATGGATGCACATAGGCTAGTATATCTTGAAATGGGGTGCTAGTCTAAATAGAACAAGTGCTCTATGACCTTGAAATGGGCTAGACAGTGTGGCAAGTCGAGTGCTTGAAATGGCCTTGATACACTTTTGAACACTTAGTATGATCATTAGAGGTCGATGATAAACAGACTATGATACAAGGCCCCTAAAATCGAATACTTTCCTTTAATTGTAATATCAACTGTCACTTTACTTTTCAGTACTAAAAACTAAAACCAACCCCCCAACTGTTTTATTTAATCCCCCCCCCCTTTTCGAAAGAACAACTATCACCTAATTCCCTTGGGTTCGACCCGTGCTTACCACTGACTACCAAAAATAGTTAAGTCGCGAGTATCGGTATTATAAATTTATTTTTGCACAGAGAACATCGCACCTTAACGACAGTGCGGTGGGCTCCGTCACATCCCAATTCGGAGTGTTATAACTTGTCGGATAGCCATGTTCCTTATAATAACAATTTGGTTGCTCCTCCTCTTGGTAGTATCTTTCATTGTATGAGACTTGTTGGTTGTATGAGTACATCCTCGCAAAATAAAAGAACAAAAGTTAGCAAGGGTTATGAGTGTATAGAATGTGAAAATATGAAATTATATCCCCTGTTCAAGCTTGTGTCCAATATACAGTTGCGACAGACGTTGAACAGTTCAGAAGACAGTTCAAGGCACAGCTGCGACAGACCTTGAACTCGTATCACAACAGTTCGGACAACAGAACGAAAGTAGAAGGACGCACAGAATGATAACCCAGTTCGGCCACGCATACTCTGGGGGGGTTTCCCACACCCTAGAAGGGACAGCAAATCTTTATTACGAGTTAGAGCTACAAGTGGACTTACGCTTACACCTTGTAATCGCCTAGCCTCTAACACTACGTCTCTCAGATTTGCAACCGAGGTTTACAGCAGTTCACCTCAATCCCCTTCGTCCGAACCTGCAGTTCGAACGTTCTCGACCTTCTCCTGAAGTTCAGATGCTTTCTCTCGAAAGCTTGTTCACCTTTGTTGTGTGCGGCAGTTTGATCGCTTCCAGGTAGTCTCAGTTGCACTTGATAAGACTGCTCTTGTACCGATTAGTTTCCAGTGGGGAAACATAGTCGGCCGTCGCTTTCTTCCTTCCCAATCGATAGTGTATACTCGTGTATGTTTGATCTTGAAAGCGATGCAGAATAAGGGCGCCCAAGCATTGTATTTATATGCTAGGACGAAACCCTAATTTGCACAAGATAATCCCATCAAATATTTAGGAAATATTCCTAGATATTTGATGTATATCTTTCTCAAATCGGTTGGAAGGATATACGAAGTCTTCTTGCCCAAGTAAGCAGCGCCGCCTTCAATGTAGATATTCATTCGAATATCTTATGCTTGAATAAGTCGCTGGCCGACTTAACTTTGGCGATATCTTCTCTGTCCAATATCCTTCCGGAAATTATCCTTACGTCTGCTCCACGCTGTATATGAGTACTAGGATATGTTCGAACTCCCCCTGAACTCCTGCTCGAACTGTCTAAGCTACGTTTTGCCAAATACATGCCACTCAAGGGAACATCAATCTCCCCCTTGGCATTTTGGCAAAACCAGATCTACAAGATAACTAAGTCTTTCTAACTATCTAGACAATAGACGACTTTGAGGGAAACAAAAATTGTCTCCTCAAAAATACTCCCCCTTTTTGCCACAAACTGGCAAGGGGTGCGATCCGAGTTCGAACAGCCAATCAAAATGTGCCAGAACAAGCACTAAATACTAGAGTTTGAAACAAATAATTCAGGGAGATAGTTTTTAGAGGACCTTCATGCAGACGACCGATCATCAGTGGCATCCTCAGAATCAGTATCGTCAGATTCATCCTCACTTGGGTAGCTAAGGGCACGAGCGAGCTTGTTGATGCGCTTGCGTTGCTCCTTGTCTACTTCGATGATGATATTCAGGTCCTTGAGCAGCTGGCTCCTCTCATCCCGGCCCATCCTGGCTCCCCCGTGACTTGACTCCGTAACACCCTTTCCTTTCTGGTTCCCCTCCTTGAGATCGTTCACGTGACGCCCTTTAAACAACTTGTGGTCAACGATGAACTTACTGGGTGCCTTTGTGAGATGGTCAGGCGAGGCCTTCAAATCTGGAGCTTGATGGATGATCAGCTCATATATTAGAGACGGGAAGCAAAGCTGGTGTAGAGTTCTCTTCGAAGTGGCATGTTCAGCAATCTGTTTGAACATCACTCTGCCCTGGTTGAACTTCAGCTTATTCCCTATCTGATAAATCAGTTGGGCCATGTCCTTATTGACATGCAAGTGGTAAGTAGGGGTCGAACCCAAGGGAATTAGGGGGATAAGTTGTTCTTTGAGAAATGTACTGGCGGGGAACGTGATTTTTAGGTTGATTGAGGTTTTAGCGCGAATAACTACGTGACTTTTTGGTTGGTTTTGGTTTTTAGTGCGGCAAAGTAAATGACATAAAAGTAAAATACTGAAAATAAAAGGAAGAAGACTTACAGCGGTTGTTGCGTGATTGGTAAGTCCTCCGGAAGGGTGAGCAGTTGATAGAGCAGTTTAAACTAAGAAAGTAAATGCAGGTGGTGTTTAAATTTAAGGAAAGCATTCGGTTTCTCGGGCCTTGTATCATAGCCTGTTTATCATTGACCTTTAGTGATCCTTCTAAGTATTCAAACGTGTATCAAGGCCATTCCAAGCACTCGATTTGCACACACTGTCTAGCCCATTCCAAGGTCGTAGAGCACTTGTTCTACTTAGACTAATACCCCATTCCAAGGTATATTAGTCTGTGTGCATCCATTTGACAAGTCATTCCCGACCAATCAAATGGTGTTTTAGAGAGGTCAAACTCCTCAGATAAGCTTTGCCATTCTAGGCATCCACTTATCCGAGTATGTTTACGAACCCCACGGAAGAGCTTTGCCATTCCAAGCATCCACTCAACCTTGGAAGTTCTAACCTAATATATGGCACATAGAACAAGTTTTGAATACAAAGAAGAGGCACTAAAATATGGCCTAAAACATTTTATAATACAAGTACACCCCTTCAACCGAATGAAGAGTTTAGCTACGAATATCCATAGAGGTGGATACCATAGCTAAGTACTTACGGTTTTTGAAAGACAGTAAGTAAGGGAAAGGGGTGAGTACTTCAAGAACCGACAAGAGTACTCAAGAATAGTAAAGACAAGCTTGAGTACTACAAGAACCGACAAGAGTACTCAAGACCAAACTATAATACTCAAGAACCAACAGGAGTATTATAGATTGAAAACCAAACTTACAAAGTGCCAAAATTTAGAGAGAGAAGTGTTTTGGGATTTTTGGGATGGATTGAGGATGAAGATTACAAGTGAAGAGGGCATGTATTTATAGCCATGGGAGGAGTGAAACTTGTGGAGGAAATGGCAACACTTGTCACAAGATGGATGGAGGAGCAAGGAGATGAAGCCACATGGGGGAGGAGGAAAGCCACCGGCGGCTATGAGGTGGAGGGGAGAAGCAGTCGGCCACATGTCCAAGGAGGAGTGGCTTGTGGCTTTTGTGATCTCATTCGAAAAAGCCATCGGTCCTTTCAGCTACGGACTGACTATGGTTGCCCTTCGGTTGGACTTATTTTGAGTGATTCCATGTCAGGATCTTGAGATTTCTTCAGTCAGCATCTGGTCGTGACCTTGGAATGACTCGTAATATATTTTCAACGTAAAAACTCTTCCTTAGCGTGTATTCTCTCTAGACTCCAAAATACCCTGTAGATAAATATCGGAACTAACATGCAAAAGTTAAATAGACAAACAGTCTAATTTGGTGGGTTTAACTGTGTTTATGATTCGTATAATTATGGTCCATCAGATCACCCCACACTTTTAGTTGTTCGTCCCGAACAATGCTATTAAAGGGCGGCACACTAAGTAAGCTTTTAAAATATGAAAGTTAGACTGTGGGACTCGATTTATCCTAATTCATGCATTACTACTTATTACCAAATTAAACCGTGTAAATAAATAGAAGAAACTTGATACTTGTACCTCCGTGCTGAGATGCAAATTATTTTGGATGTTTCGGGAGATAGCCCTTTTTAGGCTCCTGGACTGCATTCTCGGGACCGTCTCGCACTATATGGTTTCCTTGTAGCTTTCTCTAGCACGTGATTCGGTTCGGGTATCAATAGTTTGGTCTTTGATTTTCTTTTGGCGAGGGACAGCTTTTGTAGTGAATCGGACTTTGGCCTTTGATTTGACTCTTTGAGTACTTCACTTTTTGTTCGGTTAAAACCTTCACAATTTTGGGCCTTTGGCCTCTTGATTTGCTTCTTCGAGCTTTTGCCATTTTGTGGCTTGCTAGTCCATTTTCTCAAGCCTTTTTGGGAGGTCCAATCATCGCCCGCGAGCATATGGAAATACCTCCCCGCTCCTCTCATCCTTGCCGTTTCGCGCGGGTCAAGATGAGGGTCGCTCATCTATTTTCTCGGCTACTTTGACTAGAGATAGGACGGTCTGATTCCCGTCCTCGCCTTTTTTCTGCATAAACGCTACATGGCGGAGATGACTTCAATCTTCACTGAAACCCGAAGTGCAGCCTCCACTGACTTCGTAAACCACATAGTGAAATTCAGTCCTTCGATTGCTTGCCAAGCCTCTCTAGGGCATTTTCTATCAACTCCACATCCCTAGTTTATCTCAGCACAAAGGGACAAATGAGAAGTTACATTCTAAGTTTTTAAACAGTTGAATTTTCACAAGGTTAATGCATGAATTATGATCTATCTTTTTCACATTCTCAAGTTCATATTTTCAAAAAGATAATATTAAGGGAAAAGGAAAAGAAAAACATGTTATGTACACAGGCGGTTCTGACCCCACACTTTTGAACGAAGGCGTGCCTTTCAGCAAGACTTAGTTCAAAAGCCATGCAAGCAGACAATTATGAGAAGGAAATGACATTAAGGAAAAGGGAAGAACAGAACTCCCTTTAAAGTGTCAAGTGAACGACATGGCATGAGGCTGGATAATCGAGGGAGTTCGGCTGGGGCCTTGAACTTTTGGCATAGGCTTGACTGGCTTGATGTTGCACCCATAACCGATTCCTGAATAGTCATTTCATTCTATGCATCAAGTGGGTGAGAGCAACTTATTGGTAAAAACTAAATGACAGAAAATAAAAGTACTGAAAGTAAGATAGGTGTCGGGTTACCTCCCGACCAGTGCCTTTGTTTAACGTCGTTGGCTCGACAGTACCTCATTCCTAGATTACTGGTTTGGATCCCATGGGTGGCTCAGGTCGTATTTCGCCACTGTTCCTGTGTTGATTTTTGCCTTGCCTTTCCCTGATTTCTTGTGAGATGATGTGCTTGGGTCCAGTTCCCATGGTTCTGGTGGTTTCTCCTTCCAACGTCTTTGAGAAGGCGAGGGACCTTTGACCATAGCTGCTGGTCTTGTTACTCTTTTGGTCTCCTTTGGCAGGTCAGAAATCTGTGTACCGCAATCTGAGATAGGTATAATGTCTGGCAGTTTCTTTGTATCCGTGCGGCTATTATCAATGTAGAAATTTGCAATTTTGCCGCCGAACTTAAGCGATAATGAGCCCTTGCCCACATCGATTCTTGCTTTAGTAGCGTAGAGGAATGGTCGTCCCAATATTATTGTTGGAGGGTCGTCTTCGCTGGTCTCTCCCGTTCGTATTACATAAAAGTCTGCAGCAACGACGAGCTCTCCCACATGGAGTATTACGTCTTCCAGCACTCCAACCGGACGGATGCACGATTTATCTCCTAGCTCGATATTTGACCTGGGTGGTTTTAATGGACCAAGTCCTAATAAGTAATATAAGGAGGAGGGCATGGCGTTGACAGCAGCCCCAAGATCGACTAAGCACTTATGAATCTGTGCTTCACCAATACCGCAGGTGACTGTGAAGGCCCCTGGGTCTTTATCTCTTTCCGGTTGTGACTCATGATCTGAAGTGAGGGATCTTTCTATTGTCGGTCCATTCTTCCCATTCCTTGGTTTAGGATTTGTATAATTGGGCCCCTTAATATTTTGCTTCGAAGCATAAATATTAGTTGGAGAGTCCCACTTTAAATCGTTATTGTCATCCCATCCAGATGCTGGTATGTCAGAGTGTATGATCGGTGGTGATGTTATGCAAACGGTAAATGCGTACCGTCCATTGTCAGCATGCGTAACCCATGTTTTTCCATCATTGGGTCGGTCTTTCTCTTGATTCCACTCAGGACGACGCTTACGGGTGAAGTGTTTGTTGGTAAGTTTGTAAGTTGGGAATCGTGCTACTTCTCCCAGTGTCGTCTTTATGTTTGACCTCCTTATCATGCTAATATTTGCCTTTGGATTTTGGATGGTTTGTGAAGGAAGTCTGCCAGGTTCATTAGTGAGTGTTGACATTGCGGTGGCGAGCTGGGACATTTGTTTGGTCAATTCTGAAATTGCCCCGTCAGTTTTTGCCTGGTATTGGTGTAGCGAAGTACCCAATTGATTTATGCTTCCTGCGAGCTCCTTCATTATGTCATCGAGCGACTTGGTTGGTTCTTGCTGATTGTTCGGGACGGTTTGGTACTGATTCGGTCCTCTTTGCTGATATGTGCTTGCTGATGGAGCGTTCTAGTTATACTGTCGGTGGGGGGGGTTGGTAGAATGACTGAGCTAGTTGAGGGACAGCTGGTTGTGTTTCCTTCTGAGGATAGTTGTTATTACGCCAGCTAGGGTTGATTGTTTGACCATACTGCCTGTTTTGTCCGACTCTGTCGTTGCTGTTATTGTTGTATCCACGGTATCCTCCCACTGCATTCACTTCTGCCGGTTCCTCTTCTATTATTGTCGGGTATGCGTCAATTTTGTGGTCCGTAGAACCACAAAACTCGCAAGGTTTTACTGGAATTGGCTGCCTTCGTAGGATCTGAATCATCATCTTCTTTAACTGTTTCATCTCTTCAGGCATTGAGCTCATCGGTGTTTCAGCTCTTGCCACATTCTTTGTTCGGGAAAATTCTTCCTGCCGAGTTGTCTCTTCTCTAAATCGGGCATTTTCAGCAACATTGGTGATGAGATCCCTTATGCCACTTAATGATAGATTCATCATGGATCCTCCAGCTGAGGCATCCAGGAGCATTTTGTCTAAGGGTCTTAATCCATCAATGAGATACTCGACGGTGAGTTTCTCAGGCAGTCCAAGGGTACATCAGCTTCTCTCCAGGTGGTTGAACTTTTCCAGGTAATCGTACATGGTTTCATTCGGTCCTTCTTGATGTCTTGTAGTTGCCTCCTTACTTGAATTGCTCTCCTTGCCGGGTAATAGTTGTCTAGGAATTTCTTTTGCATCTGAGCCCATGTTCTGATGCTACCGGAAGGCAATGAAAGGAACCAGTCGTTTGCCGCATCAATGAGGGAAAAATAGAACGCCTTCAACTTGAAGTCGTCTATACTCACTCGATTGGGTTTTAGATTTTGGCAAATGCCGTGTAAGCGTTGGAGGTGAGTTGTCGCAGATTCTCCATGTGCTCCTGAGAACTTGGGCAAGCTATGGGCCACTGATGCGTTGATGGTAATGTATTCCAGTTCAGGGCCCTCGTAGATGCACCATGGTTGCGTTTCGAAATCTGGGGCATTCAGCTCTCCCATCGTAGGTGCGCGGTAGTTGTTATTCCCATAGTAGTTGTTGAAGACAGGTTCTTGCCTAGGCATTTGTCGAGGTTGAGGGTGTGGGGGACGTATAGGGGGTTGCACTGGACCAGCTGCATTTCGGTCCTCGGGTGGTCCTTGGTTTCTTCGGGCGGCCTCCCTATCACGAGCTCTTCTGTCTCGGATGATTTGTTCCGGATCGTCGACAAATGGAAGTGGCACCTCATCATTTCGATCGTACAGGTTTATTTCTTCGTCATCCTGGTAGTCATGGTGGCTTCCTTTGCGAGACATGGTTGTTTTGAAGCGATAATCGATTTAAAGAACTTATCCGATTAAGTAACTAATTCCCCGGCAACGGCGCCAATTTTGATGGATGCACAGTCGTCGTGTGCAAACGTCAAGAATAAATTTATAAGTCCGCTACTCGCGACTTCACTACTGGGTAGCAAGTGGTAAGTAGGGGTCGAACCCAAGGGAATTAGGGGGATAAGTTGTTCTTTGAGAAATGTACTGGCGGGGAACGTGATTTTTAGGTTGATTGAGGTTTTAGCGCGAATAACTACGTGACTTTTTGGTTGGTTTTAGTTTTTAGTGCGACAAAGTAAATGACATAAAAGTAAAATACTGAAAATAAAAGGAAGAAGACTTACAGCGGTTGTTGCGTGATTGGCAAGTCCTCCGGAAGGTGAGCAGTTGATAGTGCAGTTTAAACTAAGAAAGTAAATGCAGGTGGTGTTTAAATTTAAGGAAAGCATTCGGTTTCGGGGGCCTTGTATCATAGCCTGTTTATCATTGACCTTTAGTGATCCTTCTAAGTATTCAAACGTGTATCAAGGCCATTCCAAGCACTCGATTTGCACACACTGTCTAGCCCATTCCAAGGTCGTAGAGCACTTGTTCTACTTAGACTAATACCCCATTCCAAGGTATATTAGTCTGTGTGCATCCATTTGACCAATCATTCCCGATTAACCAAATAGTGTTTTAGAGAGGTCAAACTCCTCAGATAAGCTTTGCCATTCCAAGCATCCACTTATCCGAGTATGTTTACGAACCCCACAGAAGAGCTTTGCCATTCCAAGCATCCACTCAACCTTGGAAGTTCTAACCTAATATATGGCACATAGAACAAGTTTTGAATACAAAGAAGAGGCACTAAAATATGGCCTAAAATATTTTATAATACAAGTACACCCCTTCAACCGAATGAAGAGTTTAGCTACGAATATCCATAGAGGTGGATACCATAGCTAAGTACTTACGGTTTTTGAAAGACAGTAAGTAAGGGAAAGGGGTGAGTACTTCAAGAACCGATAAGAATACTCAAGAATAGTAAAGACAAGCTTGAGTACTACAAGAACCGACAAGAGTACTCAAGACCAAACTATAATACTCAAGAACCAACAGGAGTATTATAGATTGAAAACCAAACTTACAAAGTGCCAAACTTTAGAGAGAGAAGTGTTTTGTGATTTTTGGGATGGATTGAGGATGAAGATTACAAGTGAAGAGGGCATGTATTTATAGCCATGGGAGGAGTGAAATTTGTGGAGGAAATGGCAACACTTGTCACAAGATGGATGGAGGAGCAAGGAGATGAAGCCACATGGGGGAGGAGGAAAGCCGCCGCCGGCTATGAGGTGGAGGGGAGAAGCCGCCGGCCACATGTCCAAGGAGGAGTTGCTTGTGGCTTTTGTGATCTCATTCCAAAAAGCCATCGGTCCTTTCAGCTCCGGACTGACTCTGGTTGCCCTTCCGTTGGACTTGTTTTGAGTGATTCCATGTCAGGATCTTGAGATTTCTTCAGTCAGCATCTGGTCGTGACCTTGGAATGACTCGTAATATATTTTCAGCGTAAAAACTCCTCCTTAGAGTGTATTCTCTCTAGACTCCAAAATACCCTGTAGATAAATATCGGAATTAACAAGCAAAAGTTAAATAGACAAACAGTCTAATTTGGTGGGTTTAACTGTATTTATGATTTGTATAATTATGGTCCATCAGTCGTCCATGGAGAAGTATACATTGATCAGCTCAGGATCAATCTTGATCCTTCTTCCTCTAACAAAGAAGATCCCATAATCTGCTTCTCCAATGACCCCAAACCTAGGAGGAAGGTTTACCATGGCTTCACGCACCCATTTGCTCGTTGAACGGCTTGCATCTGTCCAACGTCCAGAACAGATCAGATTCCTTGAGCACCTTAATCACTTCCTTTCCCTTGTATCGGGACTCATCTAGCAACCTCTCAGGAATGATTTTCCGTTTCAGCACACAACTCCATTTCAATACAACGTCTTTATTAACGAACCACACTCCTTTCTTGACCTTACCCACTGGTACAGTCTCAGACTCAGGGGTTGGGACTTCGCATCTCCCAGCATCTTCAGAGATGGGAACCGCAGCATCGCGCTTCCTTTTCTTGGAAGAACCGACTCCCCCTGCACCAATGCTGACCTCAGCAACCTTCTGAACTGATCCCTTTGTAGTCTTTACAAAATCTACTTTCTTCTTCTCCTTGTCCTTCTTTGTCCTTTTGAGATTGACAAGAGGAACACTGTCTTGGTCATCTTCTGAAAGAGTAGCATCCTTCGACACTTGCTTCGCAGTGTCCTCACGAACTGATGCACCATCCTTCTCCATATGATCATCTTGAGAAACAACTATAGGTACAGCCACTGTCTCCTTAGTACCAACTTCCTCTGGAGCTATTCTGGTCTCCACTTCAGTCTGAATAGTTGGTTCCATAGTTGGAACGCTTGTAGCTTTCTCTGCAACTCATCCAGTCTCAACACCAGATTGAACACTCGGTTCCACAGTTGGAACACTTGATGCTTTCTCTGCACCAGACTCTTCTGCCCCAACGGCCTGATCACGACGAACTTCCTCTGAACTTGCCACTTCTCGATCCTTCTCTTTTTCCCAATCTTCTATGACATCATCAATGTCTTTGAACATCTTCTGCAACTCTTCATCCTTTTCTATAGGATCAGAATCTTCTATAGAGTCTTCCTTCAACACCTCGGGATTCTCTGGTGGATGAACCATCTCGGACACAATCTCCTCTTGCTTACTGATTGGTTCACCTTCTGAACCTCCAATCTTCTTGTCCGACCCATCGTCAAATTCCTCATTAATCACTATCTCCCTCTTCCCCGAGGCCTCAAGAAGATTCTCAGTCTCCTCATCAGACATTGCTATAAGCTTTCCTCTGATTGTACTAATCTTGGTCAGACATTGTTTTGGAGAGACAACTCGGCGAGTCTCCTTCTTCCTTCGTAAACCTCTCGGACGAATATACCCAGATGCATGGATTTTCTCCCTCCATGTTGCTGACCCTCCAGCCACCTTGCTGGGTTCACCATCTTCAACATGCTTGATAGATTTATTTCTAGTGACAGTACTACCGGCCTTATCACCAACAATCGCCTTATCACTAATACCAACACCACTAGCACCAGCACCAATAATAGCCCTAGTGGCTTCATCACCTTCAACAGACTTACCCTCCTTCTCAACACCCACATTCAGATCTTTGTCCGCCATAGTCTTTTCAATAATAAGAATATTTGCAGAAACTGGAGGGACAGTTGGAATTACCTCAGATTGGGGACGGACTTCTTGAGACGTACCAGTGTCTAATGAGACGGACGAGTCCACCGTGGTCGACTGAGGGATTTTAACGGTTATTCCTCCGGTAGTCTTCTTTGCTTCGGCCAAAGATTCGGTGTCGGATCGTAAATGCGATGCCTTTTTCACCGTCGGTGCTTTCGATTTCGGAATTTTGGATTTCACCGCCAGAGCTTTTGAGGACTGCATGCCTTCCCTCTTCTTTTCAGCGGATGTGACGCCGGACTTAGATGATTTCCTGGTGTTCACCATCGCCGTTGAGTATATGAGCGGTTGAGAGAGAAATCACTGGTTGCCTTTCTAGGGTTTGTACGAGAGAGAGTAGGCTGCGAACTGATTTGTGTTTCAAAAGGAATACTCTAGCCTTTTCAACTTCCCAAATTTGTTAACTCCCAGTTCAAATAACGGCATGAAAAATCTTCGAGAATATTCAAAAAAATTGGTCATCACGCGCTGTGCCTTCTGTTCCAGCTCCCGTCCATAGGTGGTCAGTTCAACTGTTCAGCTAGAGTTCGATTATGACTGACCACCGTCGGATGCATTCAGTGGTTGACACCACATAGACCCACTGGGGATCTGGGTGTTCCACTCCATAACCTGCCATAGGGGTTGACAAAGGTCTTGGTATGCCTCAGAGTTATCATCTTCTGGTGCCCTTCATATTCATATTTTCTTGTTCGGCTCCAGGCATATTTCTGTGGGCATTGTACGAACTCCTTCCGTAACTGTGACACCTGGTGATTCAACAGTTTCCTGGGATAGTTGTCAACATCTCCAATCAGACCTTGTGTGCAAGGTCTTATCCACTCCCCCTCGCAGAAATCTATGCTGAGCGTTTGCACAGGTAAGAGCAACCGGTCGCTCGCCATGGTTCTCGTCTTTCATCGATCCCATCAGACCCATCCCAATGGTGTAGCAGTTGTTGACATCCCTTCTTCCTTTCATCAGTGTATCGCCATTCTTGTCTAGGACAAGACATGAATACCTAGAGAATGACACATAGTGTCCATCGTCGCACAGTTGATTGATGCTGATAAGGTTCCTTGTCAGTCCTTTGACAAGGAGGGTGTTCTTGAGTGCAGGGAGATCCGGAACCATCAATGTCCCACAGCCGATCACCTGACCCTTTCCACCATCCTCGAAGGTAACAAGCCACATCTGCTCAACAGATCTAATATGGGTAAGATATTGAGAGTTACCTGTCATGTGGGCAGAGCATCCGCTGTCGAGGTGCCAACTATCTTGCGCTGTGTAGCTTGAGGAGTAGCCGGCCACCATACAAACGGTTTGGTCTGCCTTTTGAACCCAGACTTGTTTCTGTCGCGGTGTGGTCCGTTGTTAGAGGGCACGTCGTTCAGCAAGAAATAGGCGACACTTCAGTTTGATGTGTCCCGTCTGGTGGCAGTACTAGCAAGTGCGCTGATCTATCCTTTGCGTCACTGGTGAATTGTCACGGTTTTGGACGGGTGATCTACGGGTCTTTCTACCGCTAGGTGTGCCATGAGTCTCCTTGTGATCAGCTCGGTTCTTTCCTTTGGACTGTTCCACCTTCTGTTCAGGCAGCTGATCTGTCACTTGTTGAGCTTTGACAAGGATAGTGCCTTTGGAGGTGCCTTCTTCCGTAAACCCCAAGCCTCGATGTCCAAACCCCATCCTCTGAGACTTGAGAATATCATTTAAGTCTTTAGTGCCAGAGTTGAGCATTCTTACTGACTGTTTGAGGTGATTGAGCTCCTTCTTAGTGTCTGTATGATCCATTCTTTCATATTCAAGCTGGAGTTCCAGCTGTTCGACCCTCCTGAGTTGGAACACCTCCTTGTGCTTCAGATCTGTGATGGTTTTCCTCAGACCTGCCATGCCGACTGGATGAGTCTCCCGATCTTTCTCCATGTCGAGTTTCAGTGTGGATACTGTACCCATGAGGTCTACGTTCTGAGCAAGCAGACTGGTCCGTTCCTGTTTCATCTCATCCAGTTGAGTATTCAGTGAGTCCACCGTGCATTCGAGCTCTACCTTTTGTGTAAGTAGTATCTCAACCTCCTGCCAGACATTGTCCTTTTCTATAGTGACGCTTGCAACTGTGTCGTTCAGCTTCTTGTTGACTTTGATCAGTAGCAGCCACTTTTCATACAGATCTTTATTGTCTGAGCGAGAGACTCCTGTGTGAGTTCTTCATCATCACTGTCTGAAAGGTCTTCAACTGAGAGTTCTGACTGAGATGGAACTGTTTCACCGGTGCTGCTGCATTCACCCAGAGTTGTAATGAAGGCCACAAAGTTGGTGGTTTCTCCTCATTTTTCTTCGTCTGACTCACTGTCGCTGAAGCTAGCGACCATTGCCTTCTTCTTCATGAGGGTATTTGCACATTGTGAAGCAATATGACCGAAACCCCTGCATTCATGGCACTGAATCTCTTCTTTTCCTTTGTCTGAAGAGTCTTGTCTCATGTCTCTGGATCTCGACCTATCGGTTTTCCAGTTTCGGAAACTAGTTGATGAAGGCTGGCCCTGTTCTGGTCCACGTCTGTTGATTTTCCGTACCATTCTGCCAAAATTCTGAGCCATCATAGCCAGTTGTTCAGTAGTGCAGCCACCATCCAGTTTGTCTTCAGACATGTCCGCGTTTAGGGCGATTCCCTTCACTTCCCCAGGTTGAAACTAATGATTGATCTCGTAGGTTCTGAGAGAACCCATCAGCTCGTCCAGTTTTAGTTTGGCAATGTCGTGCATTTCCTCTATGGTCGTGACCTTCATCGCAAATCTCGGATGGAGTGATCTTAAGACTTTACTGGCCAACCTTTCTTCATCGATGGGTTTCCCTAGAGCAGAAGCCTCGTTAGCCAGTTCCAGAACTCTGGTGTTGTACTCAGTGATAGTTTCACTCTCCTTCATCTTCATCTCTTCAAACCTGGTTGTGACAGCCTGCATGCATGAGTTGCAAACTTTGTCTGTGCCTTCAAAGGCTGTTTGGAGGATGTCCCATGCTTCCTTGGCCACTTCACAGTTGATGATGAGCTTCATGACATTTTCATCTACGGCAGAAAAGATTGCGTTCATAGCCTTAGAGTTACCCATAGATGCTTTGTCCTCCTCTTCTGTCCACAGTGCTTCCGGTTTTGGGATCGGTTCTCCAGTGAGATTGTTCATCATGGGTTCCGTCCATCCTTTCAGAACAGCCTTCCATGCTTTTTCATCTAAGGATTTCAGAAAGGATCTCATCACGGGCTTCCAGGTGGCATAGTTCCATCCTTCGAGTAGTGGAGGTCGGGTGATGCTTTGTCCTTCCTTCAGAGTCATCTTGACCAGTTCAGGATTCCACTCAGTGTGTCGAGTGTTTGCTCTGATACCAATTGAAATTATATCCCCTGTTCAAGCTTGTGTCCAAGATACAATTGCGACAGACCTTGAACAGTTCAGAAGACAGTTCAAGGCACAGTTGCAACAGACCTTGAACTCGTATCACAACAGTTCGGACAATAGAATGAAAGTAGAAGGACGCACAGAATGATAACCCAGTTCAGCCACGCCTACTCTGGGGGGTTTCTGACGGATGCACAGTCGTCGTGTGCAAAAGTCAAGAATACATTTATAAGTCCGCTACTTGCGACTTCACTACTGGGTAGCAAGTGGTAAGTAGGGGTCGAACCCAAGGGAATTGGTGGATTAGTTGTTCTTTAATGAAGCTTATGCAGAAATTAAATGCGATTGGGATTGGGTTTGAGTGTGCTTTGAGAACTGAAAGTAAATTACAACAGTTGATAATGGACTGTAAGGAAAGGATTCGGTTTAGGGGTTTCATATCATATCATCGTTCATCATTGACCTCTAATGATCATACTAAGTGTTCAAAAGTGTATCAAGGCTATTCCTAGCACATGATTTGCCACACTGTCTAGTCTCTTGCAAGACAAAGAACTCTTGTTCTAGTATGTGCATCCATTTGATCATCATTCCTGATAAACCAAATGGTGTTTAAAAGAGGTTGACTTCCACAGATAAGCTGTGCTCTTCCGAGCCTCCACTTATCCACGGAAGATCACGAACCCATGGAAGAGCTTTGCTCTTCCGTGCATCCACTCAACCAATGGAATTCTGACCTAATATAAGGCACCTAGAATAAGTTGAACACAAAGAGGCACTAAGTATAGAGTCTAGAACGGTTTATGATATAAAAACTCCCTCTACCGAATACAAGCTTTAGCTACTTGTATTCATGTCAAGGAATACAAGCAAACCATGGCTTTGAACAAGGATACCGAAAAGGAGAATAACTTTAAAGTAAGGACAATATATACGGAAAGGAAAGGACAAGTCAGGAAAGAGAAAGTTGTGGCTTTTGTACCTACAATAAGTGTAGGAGAGGAGCTCCTAAGCAAGATCCAAGCAAGGAAAAGTAACTCCAAAATGAAGAACAAAATGTGTATTGAAAGTGAAGAGAAGAGGGTTAAGCCCTCTATCTCTCTAAAGAACTTGTGATTGTGGGATGATTTACAAAGGGAAGGAGTGCTCTTATTTATAGGCTATGGGAGGAGATGGATGTGGATGAGAGCAAGCCACTTGTCACAAAGGAAGAGGAGAGTTCAAAAAGCCATCGGGTGATGTCATCTCTCCCTTAGCCGCCCCCCATGTGGAGGAGAAGGAGTGGCTTGTGGCTTTAGCCGCCGGCCACATGAAGGAAGGAGAGTGAGTTTGAGTTTTGTGAGTCTCATCCCAAAAAGCCATCGGTCCTTTCAGCTCCGGACTGACTCTGGTTGCTCTTCGGTTGGACTTGTTTTGAGTGATTCCACGTCCGGTTCTTGAAAGTCAGATTTTGGTCGTGACCTGGAATGACTCGTAATTCATTTTTAGCTTTAAAACTCCTCCTTAGCATGTATTCTCTCTAGACTTCAAAATACCCTGTAGATAAATATCGGAACTAACAAGCAAAAGTTAAATAGACAAAGAGTCTAATTTGGTGGGTTTAACTGTGTTTATGATTCATACAATTATGGTCCATCAGATCACCCCCACACTTTTAGTTGTTCGTCCCGAACAATGCTTTTTAAGGGCGGAACACAATCCATGTAAAAACTTTAAATATGAAAGTGAGAATATGAACTAGATTTATCCTCTTCATGCATTACTTACTTATTACCAAACTAAACCGTGTAAATACTTAGAAGAAACTTGATACTTGTACCTTTGCGCCGAGATGCAAATTAATTCGGATGTTTCGGGAGATAGCCCTTTTCAGGCTCCTGGACTGCATTCTCGGGATCGACTCACACTATATGGTTTCCTTGTAGCTTTCTCTAGCACGTGATTCTGTTCGGGTTTCACTGAGTTGAGCACTTTGATTTCTTTTTGGCGAGGGACAGCTTCTGTAGTGAATCGGCATTTGGCCTTTGATGTTGAATTGGAGTTTCTTCACTTTTGTTTCGGTTAAAACCTTCACAATTTTGGCCTTTGGCTTTTGATTAGCTTCTTTGAGCTTTTGTTTCTTTGTGACTTGCTAGTCCATTTTCTCAGCCTTTTTGGGAGGTCCAATCGTCGCCCGCAAGCATATGGAAATACCTCCCTGCTCTTTCTCATCCTCGCCGTTTCGCGCGGGTCAAGATGAGGGTCGCTCATCTATTTTCCCGGCTACTAGGACTAGAGATAGGACGGTTTGATTCCCGCCCCGCCTCTTGCATAAGCACTGCACGGCGGAGATGACTTCAATCTTTACTGAAACCCGAAGTGCAGCCTCCACTGACTTCGAAAACCATATAGTTAGATTCGATCCTTCGATTGCTTGCCAAGCCTCTCTAGGGCATTTTCTATCAACTCCACATCCCCTGTATATCTCAGCACAAAGGAACAAATGAGAAGTTACATTCTAAGTTTTTAGACAGTTGAATTTTCACAAGGTAAATGCATGAATTATGATCTATCTTTTTCACATTCTCAAGTTCATATTTTCAAAAAGATAATATTAAGGGAAAAGGAAAAAGAAAAACATGTTATGTACACAGGTGGTTCTCACCCCACACTTTTGAACGAAGGCGTGCCTTTCAGCACGACGTAGTTCAAAAGTCATGCAAATATATACAAGAGAAGGAAATCACATTAAGGAAAAGAGAAGAACTGCACTCCCTTTTACTGTGTCGTGTCGTGGAACGACATGCCTCGGAGCTGGATAATCGAGGGAGTTCGGCTAGGGCCTTGAACTCTCAGCGCGGGCCCGGTAATTTCTCGGAAGCTGCCTGGCTGATCTGATCTTGCTCCAAAAATCGATTCCTACAAGGGGTCATTCCTTCTATACAAAAAGTGGGTTAGAGCGACTTATGGAAAAAACTAAATGACAAAAAATAAAATTACTGAAAGTAAGATAGGTGTCGGGTTACCTCCCGACCAGTGCATTTGTTTAACATCATTAGCTCGACAGTACCTCATTCCTGGATCATAAGGTTGGGTCCCATGGGCGTGTGAGGTCGAATTTCTTCTCGGCTGCCCTTTTGCTCCGAGAGGGTGAGGCTTTATTGACCATAGCTGCTGGTCCAATGAGTCGTGCTCGCTTGTTACTCCTTCCGGGTTTCCATTCTTTCGGCTCATATCTTTGCCGCTTCTTCATGTTTGAATAGTTGGCACCTTTGCGAGTTTGGAAGTTTGGTTTTGTGCCATTAAATGTAGGCGACATTAAGCATGTGCCTCTGCCAATCCTCTTCATTGTGGCAGTGATGGATGGTTGTCTTGGAACGAGTGAGTTTTCAGGCGGTTTTCATTTGCTTGTGACGAGTGAGAGTTCCTTTGTCGGCTTTTTTGGCTCATGCTCCTCCTCTAACTCCCCTTGCACCTCATAATTATTGATTATATGATCTTCGGTGGCTATGATCGGCATAAAACACGAAGGGTTAAGTTGGGGTACTTTGACCATCAGGACTGGGTCTGTTTCAGGTGCTCTGACAGTGAGGACCAGGTCTTTCTCGGACAGTTCGGCAATGAGGTCCGGGACTTCCTCGGGTGCTCCGAGCGCAAGGACCGGTCCTGGTTTGATTTCTTCGGCCGCTTCGGCAGTGAGGTTCGGGACTTCTGTTGGCTCGGTAGTTAGGACTTTGATTTCCTCGGATGGATTGGTGATAAGGACCGGGCCTAATTTGGGCAGTTCTTCTTCTAACTCCCAGGGATAATCTGAATGGAGCTCTTCTTCAAGCAACCATGGGTCCTCATCCTCGTCATTCATATGGTCTCCGGGGGCAATCATACTGAAGTCTGGGTCTGTTTTGGGCAGTTCGGCACTGAGGTCTGGGTATGTCTCGGGCAACTCTTCAGTTAGGACCGAAATTGATTTGGGCAGTTTGGAAATGCGGTCCCAGATCAGTTGTGTAGCCGCCCAGAATTCCTCATTTTCGACCTCGTCTTGGTGTATTGGGGCACTCATTTGCTGGATGCTAGCTGCCAATTCTTCCTCCTTGACCTCGAGTGGTTCGGCAATGTGGACCTGGGCTTCCTCGGGCATTTCAGAAATGTGTACCGGTATTGATTTGGGCAGCTTGTTAATGAGGTCCCAGAGCTGGTTTGATGTTTCTTTTTGAGCCACCCATGATTCGTCACTTTCGACCTGGATTTGGTGTACCATGTTGGCCAACTGCTGGTTGCTAGATGCCAGCTCCATTATAACGTCCTCGAGTAGCTTGGCCTGATCTTCTCTTGGTCTTGACCTCGCGGCCAAATCGTTTATCAAATTCCAAAGATCATCCATGTTTAAGTTATTTTCCAAACCTCCTGCCGCGTCATTAAGCCAATTCCACTCTTGTGGCATCATCCCATTGAGAAACCTTTGAAGAAGATCGTGGTTGGTGAATCCATGGTGCGGGCAGCTCGTTACAAGGGAATCGAAGTACCATAAGTACTCGTCCAAAGTTTCGTCCCGGGATTGCTCTATGTTGTTGATCTTCTCGCGGACTTCAAGTTCGAAGGGTGGTGGGGAAAACTCCTCATCGTTCCAAGGCTCGTTTTCATAGTATAATGACATGGTGGATTGCAAGAACAAAAACAAAAATAAAAAGAACAACTATTCCGTTTCACAACTCCCCGGCAACGGCGCCAATTTTGACGGATGCACAGTCGTCGTGTGCAAAAGTCAACAATACATTTATAAGTCCGCTACTCGCGACTTCACTACTGGGTAGCAAGTGGTAAGTAGGGGTCGAACCCAAGGGAATTGGTGGATTAGTTGTTCTTTAATGAAGCTTATGCAGAAATTAAATGCGATTGGGATTGGGTTTGAGTGTGCTTTGAGAACTGGAAGTAAATTACAACAGTTGATAATGGACTGTAAGGAAAGGATTCGGTTTAGGGGTTTCATATCATATCATCGTTCATCATTGACCTCTAATGATCATACTAAGTGTTCAAAAGTGTATCAAGGCTATTCCTAGCACATGATTTGCCACACTGTCTAGTCTCTTGCAAGACAAAGAACTCTTGTTCTAGTATGTGCATCCATTTGATCATCATTCCTGATAAACCAAATGGTGTTTAAAAGAGGTTGACTTCCACAGATAAGCTGTGCTCTTCCGAGCCTCCACTTATCCACGGAAGATCACGAACCCATGGAAGAGCTTTGCTCTTCCGAGCATCCACTCAACCAATGGAATTCTGACCTAATATAAGGCACCTAGAACAAGTGGAACACAAAGAGGCACTAAGTATAGAGTCTAGAACGGTTTATGATATAAAAACTCCCTCTACCGAATACAAGCTTTAGCTACTTGTATTCATGTCAAGGAATACAAGCAAACCATGGCTTTGAACAAGGATACCGAAAAGGAGAATAACTTTAAAGTAAGGACAATATATACGGAAAGTAAAGGACAAGTCAGGAAAGAGAAAGTCGTGGCTTTTGTACCTACAATAAGTGTAGGAGAGGAGCTCCTAAGCAAGATCCAAGCAAGGAAAAGTAACTCCAAAATGAAGAACAAAATGTGTATTGAAAGTGAAGAGAAGAGGGTTAAGCCCTCTATCTCTCTAAAGAACTTGTGATTGTGGGATGATTTACAAAGGGAAGGAGTGCTCTTATTTATAGGCTATGGGAGGAGATGGATGTGGATGAGAGCAAGCCACTTGTCACAAGGGAAGAGGAGAGTTCAAAAAGCCATCGGGTGATGTCATCTCTCCCTTAGCCGCCCCCCATGTGGAGGAGAAGGAGTGACTTGTGGCTTTAGCCGCCGGCCACATGGAGGAAGGAGAGTGAGTTTGAGTTTTGTGAGTCTCATCCCAAAAAGCCATCGGTCCTTTCAGCTCCGGACTGACTCTGGTTGCTCTTCGGTTGGACTTGTTTTGAGTGATTCCACGTCCGGTTCTTGAAAGTCAGATTTTGGTCGTGACCTGGAATGACTCGTAATTCATTTTTAGCTTTAAAACTCCTCCTTAGCCTGTATTCTCTCTAGACTTCAAAATACCCTGTAGATAAATATCGGAACTAATAAGCAAAAGTTAAATAGACAAAGAGTCTAATTTGGTGGGTTTAACTGTGTTTATGATTCATACAATTATGGTCCATCAGTTTCCCACACCCTAGAAGGGACAGCAAATCTTTATTACGAGTTAGAGCTACAGTGGACTTACGCTTACACCTTGTAATCGCCTAGCCTCTAACACTATGTCTCTCAGATTTGCAACCGAGGTTTACAGCAGTTCACCTCGATCCCTTTCGTCCGAACCTGCAGTCCGAACGTTCTCGACCTTCTCCTGAAGTTTGGATGCTTTCTCTCGAAAACTTGTTCACCTTTGTTGTGTGCGGCAGTTTGATCGCTTCCAGGCAATCTCAGTTGCACTTGATAAGACTGCTTTTGCACCGATGAGTTTCCAGTGGGGAAACACAGTCGGTCGTCGCTTTCTTCCTTCCCAATCGATAGTATACTCGTGTATGTTTGATCTTGAAAGCGATGCAGAATAAGGGCACCCCAGCATTGTATTTATATGCTAGGACGAAACCCTAATTTGCACAAGATAATCCCATCAAATATTTAGAAAATATTCCTCGATATTTGATGTATATCTTTCTCAAATCGGTTGATAGGATATACGAAGTCTTCTTGCCCAAGTAAGCAGCGCCGCCTTCAATGTAGATATTCATTCGAATATCTTATGCCCGAATAAGTCGCTGGCCGACTTAACTTTGGCGATATCTTCACTGTCCAATATCCTTCCGGAAAATATCCTTGCGTCTGCTCCACGATGTATATGAGTACTAGGATATGTTCGAACTCCCCCTGAACTCCTGCTCGAACTGTCTAAGCTACGTTTTGCCAAATACATGCCACTCAAGGGAACATCAAAATATTTACAAGAATAATCCAAATCTCACAAAATCTACTCTAGTGCTCTAGTTAATTCATTGCTCCTTGAACAGGCTGTCGTCGTACCTGTGCAAAAACAATTTATAATTTCCTTGTCCTGAACTGTGGGTTAGCACAATGGCAAGCAAGGGTCGAACCCAAGGGAGCTAGATAGCTACTACTTTGTTCTGTAATGGAGAAAAACAAGAAACTAGAATGAGAGTAACGGTTAGTGAAATAATCGAAAATTGCAAGGTTGTAAATATCAGAGAGAAGTATTCAGATTAGGGTTTGATTGTGACTTGTTTTATCATAGACTTCTAAATATTCAATTCGTGTTTTACGTGTGGTTGTCCCGACAAAGGTGATTTCCCAAGTAACCCGACAAATGTGTTACGCCACGACCTAATTCCCCTAGGTTTAATTAACCCGACAAAGGTGTTAATTGCCCTAGTTATACTATCTATCTAAACGACAAAGTATTAGATAGATGATTAATGTAGAAATATGCGCAACTAGATTTCACGACAAAGTATACGTCCAGTCTAACAATATTTCATGGAATTCATGTACGAGAATTAGTAAAACATAGAATATAGCATTAAAGATCCAAGTCTCAAAAACATAGTCACAATATATTAACCCTAACCCGAATAGAAGGTTTAGTTACACATGATCATAACGAAACAATGCAAATAATAAAAGGGGATGAAATACTTCACAAAACCGAGGCAAGCAAGGGCTGGCCGTGTAGGGCTGATGAGCGGCCGTGCAAGGCTGAGAAGCGGCGGAATTGTGGCTGAGCAAGGAGGCACGGCTGGATTGTGAGGATAGTAGCACACGGCTGAATTGTAGAATGAGGGATGATGAGATGCTTGTGGACTCCTCCTTATATAGGGTTTGAGAAACCCTTTGATCTTCTTGGAAACCCTTTGATCTTCTAGCATTTGAATGTTGCCCTAATATCACAATGTAGAATGGGCCGGCTGCTGGATTTAGGGCTTGGACTTTCTTTTTCCGAAGTACTGTTCACAGCCCAAAATCACTATTCACGCCGGAATTACTATTCACACCGGAATTACTATTCATGCCGGAGTACTGTTCACGACCCTCCTTTGGCTCCGTTCTTCCACTGCGATGTTTCTGGCATGAAAATGCCGTCTTTTAAGCGTGTTTCCTCCTAGAGCTTCCAAATCACCTGAAATACGAAACAACACTAAAAAGTAACTGTTCGCATAATAAAGTGAATGAAATGGTGGGAATTAACGACTCGATGAGTCGTATAAATACGGCTCATCAAACCACCCCACACTTAAACTTGTTCGTCCCGAACAAGAACAAGGTCATAAGAGGAACGACTAATGTAAACACCACAAAGCTTCGGTCATCCTAGACGAGCTACATGGACATGACTTGGCTACTATAGATCCTACCTGTTATGCATGCTTGCTACTAATATCATTGTGCGAAAACAAGGGCTAAAGATACGTATTACCTTTGAAGTCGAGATGCAAATCAATTCGGATGTATCTGGAGATAGCCCTGTTTAGACCTATGAACCCTCATTCTCGGACTCGAACTCGCTGCTATATGGTTATGCTTTGCCGCTTTTTCTTGCACGTGATTGATTCGAGCTTCAAAGTGTTGAGTGTTATTCGGCCAGCTATAGTGTCATCTGATTTGGGATTTCAATGATGCTGTTACATGAGACGTGTGGACTATCACGATGGTTTGTGGATTTGTTGCTTTGTAGTGCGGATTGTGATTTGCTCGAACCGTGGTTCCTTCTCCTTTTGACGCGAGTCAAGCCGAGGGTCGCTCGTCTATTTTCCCGGTTACTCGGATTAGAAACCTTCCTGCTCTTACTCATCCTCGTCCTTTCGACACGGGTCAAGTCAAGGGTCGCTTACCTATTTTCTCGGCTACTTGGACTAGAGCTTGGACGGTGTGAAGTATTCCCGTCCCGACCAACCGCAAAGGTACCGCAGTGGCGGAGCAGACTCGTACTATGTTGCCTCGAAGTGCTAGCCTCCACGAGCTCCACATAACCATATATCCTGAGTCCGGCCTCTGAATGATCTGTCAAGTCTCTCTAGGGCATTGCTATCAACTCCACATCCCTGTTTATCTCAACTAACAAAGGCACGCAATGATTTAAAGATCACATGTTAGTCGCACAAATCAAGTTTCACCAAAGACATGCATGTAATCGGCTCTATCTATTTCACCTAATCATGATCCAATACTGCAAGTCTAGGAAATAGTGAAGTAATCATGTACAAAAAAAATTTAAAAATGACTCGAAACGTGCTGACTCTGTGTGGTGGGCATGCTGACTCGATAACTGACTCATAACTGACTTTCCCACCCCACACTTTTGAAATGAGCCGTGTCCTCACGGCACGACTCAAATCTAGACACAAATGCATGCAATAAATAGATAAGGAAAGGAGAAGGGTAGAGCAAGACTCCCCTGGGGTGTAGACGTGGTCGGCTGAACTCGGGCCAAGTCCGGTCTCAATGGGACGCGACCCGGACTCGTCTGGTGCTAAAATGCGTAGCGTAGAGTGCAAAATGCGTAGCTCGCAAGTGAATTTTCCGGCCGACTAAGTCCAATCCCTACAAAATGAAACCAAATCCTTTCCAAGGTACAATGTGACAAATAAGACTCACAAATAAACATGGTAACTAAATAAAATGCAGTGCAAACCGTGCAGGGCTGCCTCCCTGCGAGCGCCTTTGTTTAACGTCGTTGGCTCGACAGTACCTCCTCTAAGTGTCAGGAGGCTCATCAACGGGAACCTCATCAACGGGACCCTCAACTGGCTCGGCTAGGTCAAACTCCTGGGCTGGTACCTCGATCTCTCCGTGGTAGTGCTTAACTCTCTGTCCATTGACCTTGAACCGATGCCCATCCTTTGGGTTCTCCAACGCCAGTGCCCCATGATTGTAAATCTGAACGATCGTGTACGGTCCCGTCCATCTGGACCTCAACTTCCCGGGCATGAGTCGTAACCGTGATGAGAATAAGAGCACCTTCTGTCCGACTTCAAACGAGCGCCTTAGTATGAATTTGTCGTGGTAAAGCTTGGTCCGCGCCTTGTAGTCTGTCTGGCTCTCATAAGCCTCGAGGCGCAGCTCCTCAAGCTCACACAACTGCAACTGCCTGTCTAACCCGGCTGCCTGTAAGTCTGGATTGCACTTCTTCAGTGCCCAATACGCCTTGTGCTCTAACTCTACTGGCAAGTGGCACGCCTTCCCATAGACCAACCGAAAAGGCAAGGTGCTTATCGGGGTCTTATAAGCTGTCCTGTACGCCCACAATGCCTCATCTAACCGCTGGCTCCAATCCTTCCTAGTCGGTCCTACCATCTTCTCCAGAATTCCCTTAATTTCGCGGTTGGAGATCTCCACTTGCCCATTCGTCTGGGGGTGATATGCTGTGGAAGTCCGGTGATGAACATGGTAGCGCTTCAGTGTGGATGCCATGATGCGGTTGCAGAAGTGTGTCCCCTGATCACTGATAATGGCCTTAGGTACTCCGTACCTGCAAAAGATGTTAGTGCGCAAAAAGTCTACGACAGTTTTAGCATCAGCACATCTAGTGGCCTTGGCCTCTACCCACTTGGACACATAATCAACTGCAACTAAGATAAATTCAAAACCACATGAAGCAGGAAAAGGACCCATAAAATCTATCCCCCAAATGTCAAACACATCATTCACTAATATGGGGACCTGTGGCATCTCCTGTCTGGCCGAAATGTTACCTACTCTCTGGCATATATCACATCTCTTACAATGATCATAGGCATCTCTAAAAACATGCGGCCAAAAGAAACCACTATCTAAAATCTTCCTAGCAGTCCTCCTAGGGCCGAAATGGCCTCCACACTCTAATTCATGGCAAAAACTGATAACTGAAGCAATCTCATCATCAGGGATACACCGTCTAAGAATCTGGTCTACGCCTATTTTCCATAAGTACGGGTCATCCCACACATAGTATTTAGCATCATGCTTCAGTTTCAAACACTGTGCCCTAGAATATGAGGGCGGGAACTTACCTCCTACCAGGTAGTTCACTAGGGGAGCGAACCATGGCATCTTACCCGAAATAGCATATAAGTACTCATCTGGGAACGTCTCGGTAATCTGCCTGGCATCCTCCTCTCTGACAAGACGGCTCAAGTGATCTGCGACTGTGTTCTCTATGCCCTTCTTGTCCCTGATCTCCACGTCAAACTCCTGTAGGAGCAGGATCCACCTAATGAGCCTTGGTTTCGCCTCCTTCTTCGTCATCAAGTACCTAATAGCTGCATGGTCAGAATAGACAACAACTTTAGTACATAACAGATATGATCTAAATTTCTCCAAGGCGAAAACCACGGCTAGCAGCTCCTTTTCTGTGGTCGAATAGTTCTTCTGGGCCACGTCCAGTGTCCTCGAAGCGTAGTAGATCACCACGGGCTTCTTGTCCACCTTCTGACCAAGAACTGCTCCTACAGCATAATCACTCGCGTCACACATAATCTCAAATGGCTGAGTCCAGTCCGGAGCTCTAATGATGGGCGTGCTGGTGAGGGCCTCCTTTAGCTCGTCAAAAGCTGCCCTGCACTGATCTGTAAACTCAAAAGGAACATCTTTCTGCAAGAGGTTAGATAAAGGCAGTGCCTTTTTCGAGAAATCCTTAATGAATCTACGATAGAAACCAGCATGCCCTAGAAATGACTTAATATCACGGACTGTAGAGGGATATGGCAGAGTAACAATCAAATCTATCTTAGCCTTGTCTACCTCTATCCCCTCATGTGAGACTATGTGACCGAGTACAACTCCATGAGTAACCATAAAATGACACTTTTCATAATTGAGCACCAAATTCATAGAAACACAACGTGCAAGTACCATGCTCAAATTATCTAGACATGCATCAAAAAGTGTCACCATGCACAGTGAAGTCATCCATAAACACCTCAATAAATGACCCTATCATGTCAGAGAATATGCTAGTAACCACCCTCGGAAAAGTACCTGGTGTGTTACACAAGCCAAAAGACATCCGGCGAAAAGCAAACGTACCGAATGGACATGTAAAGGTTGTCTTCTCCTGATCCTCGGGTGCTATGGGAATCTGGTTATAGCCTGAAAAACCATCTAGAAAACAAAAATAAGGCTTACCTGCCAAGCGGTCGAGCATCTGGTCAATAAATGGAAGAGGAAAGTGATCCTTGCGCGTAACTGCATTCAGCCTCCTGTAGTCTATGCACATGCGCCATCCATTCTTGACTCGTGTAGTCACCATCTCGCCCTCAGCATTCTTCTCCACTGTGATCCCAGTCTTTTTCGGCACAACATGTACCGGACTTACCCACTGACTGTCTGAGATCGGGTAAATCACATCAGCATCCAGAAGCTTCTGAATCTCCTTCTGGACCACCTCCATCATGATAGGATTCAATCTGCGCTGAGGTTCCCTCGAAGGCTTAGCTCCATCATCCAGCAAAATCCGATGCATACAGAAAGTAGGGCTGATTCCCTTGATGTCGGCTAGTGTCCATCCAATGGCCTGTCTGTGCTCGGTCAGTACTCCAATCAACCTATGTTCCTGATCTGCCTCTAAGCCGCTCTTGATGATGACTGGCAGCGTGCTGTTGACGGAGGGCCACCGCACTGTCGTTAAGGTGCAGTGTCCTCTGTACAAATAAATTTATAATATCCGCTACTTGTGACTACACTACTGGGTAGTAAGTGGTAAGTAGGGGTCGAACCCAAGGGAATTAGGGGAATAGGCTATTCTTTTAGGGTGATTGAACTGGGGGGAGCATGTTTTATGGTTGATTGAGATTTTAGCGCTCTAATTAACTACGTGATTTTTTGGGGGTTTTTGGTTTTGATTGCGGAAAAGTAAATACAGAAATTAAAATGCTGTAAATACAAAGAAGACTTACAATGGGTGATGCGTGATTGTAATTCCTCCGGTAGATCAGCAGTTGGTGATTGCGGTTTAACAGTAAAGAAAAGCATTCGGTTTCAGGTACTCTTGTATTATAACATGTATATAATAAACTGTTAGTAACTTTTCTAAGTATTCAAAGATGAATCGAGGCCCTTTCGTAGTGCAAGACTTGCAACATCGTTTAAAGCAACCCTTGTTCTATTTCAGACTAATTCCTCCTTTCGAAGTATCTTAGCCTTTTGTGCATCCACTTGATCTCACAGTTACGATTGACCAAGTGGTGTTTTAGATGAGTCGAACTTCTCAGATAAGCTTTGCCCTTTCGTAGCATCCACTTACCCGAGTATGTTCACGAATCCCCACGGAAGAGTTTTGCCCTTTCGTAGCATCCACTCAACCTTGGAAATTCTGACTATAAATGGCACATAGAACAAGTTTTGAATACAAAGAAATGAAACTAAAAGATATTACAACATTATATAATACAAGAAAATACCTTCCACCGAATAAAGAGTTTAGCTACGAATATTCATAGAGATGGATACCATAGCTAAATACTCGGGGGTTTTTGAAAACAGTAAGAGGGAAAGGGGTGGAATACTCAAGAACCAACAGGAGTATTCCTAATTCCTACTGAATACTCAAGAACCAACAGGAGTATTCTCTACAGTATTATAATACTCGAGAACCGACAAGAGTATTATAATTTCCAGTGTAATACTCAAGAACAAACAGGAGTATTATTTCAAAACCGAACCAAACTTACAAGTAACAAAATGTAGAGAGAGAAGTGATTACAATTTTTGGGATGGATTATGAGGAGGAGGAGCACCTCCTTTTATAGGAAAAATGGGTGGAGATGGGTGGTGGAGATTGGTTTGATCCAAGGGAGGAGGAGGAGGCAAGGAGGAGCCAAGGAGGAGCCACCAAGTGGCGGAGGAGGAGTGGTGGAGCTCAGCCGCCGGTAGCCGGTTGTGGTGGAGGAGCAATGGGTTGTTTCCTCCACCTCCAAGGCAAGTAGCCGGTCACCAAGGAGGAGGAGGGGTGGCGCCGCCGGTAGTGGGTGGTGGAATGGGGAGGTTTTCCTCCTTTGGTCACCTCTTCATCAAGTCACCAAGTCATCTTGCCATATGTGAATTTTGTACAGTTTTGTGCAGTCTTTTCACAAAACTGTCAGTGTGTTCCTTCCCCGGACTGTCTTGACTTCACTCCTGATTCTTCTGATTAATTTATTCTGGTCAATTCAACGTCAGGATCCTTGATATTTCTTCAGTCGGCATATGATCTTGACCTTGGATTGACTCTTGTTATCTTTTCAGCATAAAATCCTCTCCTTAGCGTGTTTTCACTTCAGTCTCTAAAATGCCCTGTGGAAATATATCGGGACTAACAAATGGATGTTAGATAGACAAACAGTCTAACTTAGGGGGTTTTACTGTGTTTTTGATTCGTATAATTGTGGTCCATCAGAATACCCCCCACTTTTAGTTGTTCGTCCCGAACAATGCTATTAAAGGGCGTAAGTTCTAGGTTCGGATTTGGCATATGAAAATTAGACTGTGGTACTCGATCTATCCTAATTCATGCATTGCTTACTTATTACCAAATTAAACTGCGTAAATAAATAGAAGAAACTTAATACTTGTACCTCCGTGCTGAGATGCAAATTATATTGGATGTTTCGGGAGATAGCCCTTTTCAGGTTCTTGGGTTGCAGCCTCGGGATCGTTTCGTACTATATGGTCGTCTGGTAGCTTTCTCATGCACGTGATTTGGTTCGGGTTTCAGTGAGTTGAACCTTCTTGATTTTTTCTTTGGCGAGGGACTGCTTTTTTGTTGTAGTGAATCGGCCTTTGGCCTTTGATTTGACTTTGTCGAGTGCTTCACTTTTGCTCGGTTAAAACCTTCACAATTTTGGGCCTTTGGCCTCTTTTGATTTTCTTCTTTGAGTTTTTCGCTTCTTTGTGACTTGCTAGTCCATTTGTCAGCCTTCTTGGGAGGTCCAATCATCGCCCGCAAGCCTATGGATATACCTCCCCTCTCCTCTCGTCTTCGTCATTTTGCGCGGGTCAAGATGAGGGCCGCTTATCTATTTTCTCGGCTATTTTGACTAGAGAGAGGACGGTCTGATTCCCGTCCTCGCCTTTGCATAGATGCTTCTTGGCGGAGTTTGACTCAATTATTCACTGAAAACCCGAAGTGCAGCCTCCACTGACTTCGAAAACCATATAGTTTGATCTGATCCTTTGATTGCTTCCCAAGTCCTTCTAGGGCAGTTTATGTCAACTCCACATCCCTAGTTATCTCAGTACAAAGGACAAATGGAAAGTTACATTCTAAGTTTTTAAACAGTTTGAATTTTCACAAGGTAAATGCATGAATTCTGATTTATCTTTTTCACATTCTTAAGTTCATATGTTCAAAAAGATACTATTACTAAAAAAAGAAAAACAGCAAGCATGTTATTTATGTACACAGGTGGTTTTCACCCCCCCACTTTTGAACGAAGGCGTGCCTTAGTTCAAAAGTCATGCAAGCTTAAAACTAAGTACTGAAAGTAAGTGCGGAAAGTAAGATAGTGTCGGGTTACCTCCCGACCAGTGCACTTGTTTTACGTCGTTGGCTCGACGATACCTCGTTGTGGATTACTGGTTTGGGTCCCATGGGTGGCTGAGGTCAAACTTTGCCACCGTTCCTGTGTTGTTTCTTGCTTTGACTTGTCCTGACTTCTTGCTGGAGTAAGAGCTCCATGGTTTTGGTGTTTTCTCTTTCCATTGCTTCTGAGAAGGCGGGAGACCTTTGACCATAGCTGCTGGTCTTGTTATTTTTTTGGTCTCTAATGACAGGTCAGAAAACTGTGCACCGTGATCCGAGATAGGCGTTATGTCTGGCGGTTTTTTTGTGTCCGGGCGGCTCTGATGAATGTAGAAGTGTGCAATTTTGCCACCGAACTTAAGTGATAATGAGCCCTTGCCTACATCGATTCTTGCTTTAGTGGCGTAGAGGAATGGTCGTCCCAATATTATTGTTGGTGGGTCGTCTTTGCAGGTCTCTTCTGTTGGTATTACATAGAAGTCTGCAGCAACGACGAGTTCTCCCACATGGAGTATTACATCTTCCAGTTCTCCAACCGGGCGGATGCATGATTTATCTCCTAGTTCGATGTTTGATCGGGGTGGTTTCAATGGACCAAGTCCTAGTAAGTAATATAAGGAGGAAGGCATGGCATTGACAGCAGCCCCAAGGTCGACTAAGCACTTATGGATTTGGGTCTCACCAATACCGCAGGTGACTGTGAAGGCCCCTGGGTCTTTATCTCTTTCTGGTTGTGACTCATGATCAGAAGTGAGGGCTTTTCCCAATGCTGGGACATTCTGTTCATCCCTTTCATTGCTGTTGTAATCCCATCCAGATGCTGGTATGTCAGAGTGTATGACTGACGGTGGTGATATGCAGACGGTGAATGCGTACCGTCCATTGTCAGCATGCGTGACCCATGTTCTGTCATTATTGGGTCGGTCTTCCTCTTGATTCCAGTCAGGACGACGTCTACGGTTGAAGTGCTTGTTAGTGAGTTTGTAGGCTGGGGCTCGTGCTACTTCTCCCAGGGTTGTCCTTACGTTTGACCTTTTTATCATGCTAAGATTCGCCTTTGGGTTTCGGATGGTTTGTGAAGGAAGTCTGCCAGGTTCACTGGTCAGTGTTGACATTGCAGTGGCGAGCTGGGACATTTGTTTGGTCAATTCAGAAATTGCCCCGTCAGTTTTCGCCTGGTATTGGAGTAGCGAAGTACCCAATTGATTTACGTTTCCTGCGAGCTCCTTCATCGTGTCATCGAGCGACTTGGTTGGTTCTTGCTGATTATGCAGGCCGGTTTGGTGCTGACTCTGATTCGGTCCTCTTTGCTGATATTGTCCTGGAGCGTTCTGGTTATACTGTTGGTGGGGGGGTTGGTGGTATGACTGAGCTGGTTGTGCTTCCTTCTGAGGATAGCTGTTGTTGTTACGCCAGTCTGGTTTGGATGTTTGACCGTACTGCCTATTCTGTCCTGCTCTGTCGTTGCTGTTGTTGTATCCTTGATATCCTCCTATTGCATTTACTTCCGCCGGTTCCTCTTCTATTAATGTCGGACATGCGTCAGTTTTGTGGTCTATAGATCCACAGAACTCGCAAGGTTTTACCGGAACTGGTTGCCTTCGTAGGAGCTGAATCATCATTTCTTTTAACTGCTTTATTTCCTCAGATATAGGCCCCGTCGATGTTTCAGCTTTTGCCACATTTTTCGTTCGGGAGAATTCTTCCTGCCGAGTTGTCTCTTCTCTAAATCGGGCATTTTCGGCAACGTCGTTGATGAGTTGCCTAACACCACTCAATGATAGATTCATTATGGACCCTCCAGCTGAGGCATCCAGGAGCATTTTGTCTAAGGGTCTTAATCCATCAATGAGGTACTCGATTATGAGTTTCTCGGGCAGTCCAAGGGTACAGCAGCTTCTTTCCAGGTGATTGAACTTTTCCAGGTGATTGAACTTTTCCAGGTAATCATACATGGTTTCGTTGGGCCCTTGTTTGATGTCTTGCAGTTGCCTTCTTACTTGCATTGCTCTTCCTGCTGGGTAGTATTTGTCTAAGAATTTCTTCTGCATCTGATCCCATGTTCTGATGCTTCCGGAAGGTAATGACAGGAACCAGTCGTTTGCCGCATCAATGAGGGAAAAGTAGAATGCCTTTAACTTAAAGTCGTCTACGTTTACGCCATTTGGTTTATGGTTTTGGCAAATCCCAAGTAGACGCTGGAGATGAGTCATTGCTGATTCTCCACGAGTTCCTGAGAATTTTGGCAAGCTGTGGGTCACTGAAGTGTTGATGGCGATGTTTTCTAGCTCAGGTCCTTCGTAGATACACCATGGCTGAACTCTGAAATCTGGTGCCGAAAGTTCTCCCAGGGTGGGTTCACGGTAGTTATCATCCCCGTAGTAGTTATTGAAGACGGGTTCTTGTCTAGGAACTTGTCGAGGGCGAGGGGGTGGGGGATATCTAGGGGGTTGTCGTACTGGACCAGCTGCATTTCGGTCCTCGGGTGGTTCTTGGTTTCGTCTGATGGCCTCCCTATCACGAGCTCGTCTACTTCTGATGAGTTGCTCCGGATCATCCATAAATGGAAGTGGCACTTCATCATTTCGCTCGTACAGGTTTATTTCATCGTCATCCTGGTAGTCATGATGACTTCCTTCGCGAGACATAGTTGTTTCGAGCGCGAGAATTTAAAAGAGATGGAGGGAGAGAAAAGAACAGTTTATTCGACGGCTAATTCCCCGGCAACGGCGCCAATTTGACGGAGGGCCACCGCACTGTCGTTAAGGTGCAGTGTCCTCTGTACAAATAAATTTATAATATCCGCTACTTGTGACTACACTACTGGGTAGTAAGTGGTAAGTAGGGGTCGAACCCAAGGGAATTAGGGGAATAGGCTATTCTTTTAGGGTGATTGAACTGGGGGGAGCGTGTTTTATGGTTGATTGAGATTTTAGCGCTCTAATTAACTACGTGATTTTTTGGGGGTTTTTGGTTTTGATTGCGGAAAAGTAAATACAGAAATTAAAATGCTGTAAATACAAAGAAGACTTACAATGGGTGATGCGTGATTGTAATTCCTCCGGTAGATCAGCAGTTGGTGATTGCGGTTTAACAGTAAAGAAAAGCATTCGGTTTCAGGTACTCTTGTATTATAACATGTATTTAATAAACTGTTAGTAACTTTTCTAAGTATTCAAAGATGAATCGAGGCCCTTTCGTAGCGCAAGACTTGCAACATCGTTTAAAGCAACCCTTGTTCTATTTCAGACTAATTCCTCCTTTCGAAGTATCTTAGCCTTTTGTGCATCCACTTGATCTCACAGTTACGATTGACCAAGTGGTGTTTTAGATGAGTCGAACTTCTCAGATAAGCTTTGCCCTTTCGTAGCATCCACTTACCCAAGTATGTTCACGAATCCCCACGGAAGAGTTTTGCCCTTTCGTAGCATCCACTCAACCTTGGAAATTCTGACTATAAATGGCACATAGAACAAGTTTTGAATACAAAGAAATGAAACTAAAAGATATTACAACATTATATAATACAAGAAAATACCTTCCACCGAATAAAGAGTTTAGCTACGAATATCCATAGAGATGGATACCATAGCTAAATACTCGGGGGTTTTTGAAAACAGTAAGAGGGAAAGGGGTGGAATACTCAAGAACCAACAGGAGTATTCCTAATTCCTACTGAATACTCAAGAACCAACAGGAGTATTCTCTATAGTATTATAATACTCGAGAACCAACAAGAGTATTATAATTTCCAGTATAATACTCAAGAACAAACAGGAGTATTATTTCAAAACCGAACCAAACTTACAAGTAACAAAATGTAGAGAGAGAAGTGATTACAATTTTTGGGATGGATTATGAGGAGGAGGAGCACCTCCTTTTATAGGAAAAATGGGTGGAGATGGGTGGTGGAGATTGGTTTGATCCAAGGGAGGAGGAGGAGGCAAGGAGGAGCCAAGGAGGAGCCACCAAGTGGCGGAGGAGGAGTGGTGGAGCTCAGCCGCCGGTAGCCGGTTGTGGTGGAGGAGCAATGGGTTGTTTCCTCCACCTCCAAGGCAAGTAGCCGGTCACCAAGGAGGAGGAGGGGTGGCGCCGCCGGTAGTGGGTGGTGGAATGGGGAGGTTTTCCTCCTTTGGTCACCTCTTCATCAAGTCACCAAGTCATCTTGCCATATGTGAATTTTGTACAGTTTTGTGCAGTCTTTTCACAAAACTGTCAGTGTGTTCCTTCCCCGGACTGTCTTGACTTCACTCCTGATTCTTCTGATTAATTTATTCTGGTCAATTCAACGTCAGGATCCTTGATATTTCTTCAGTCGGCATATGATCTTGACCTTGGATTGACTCTTGTTATCTTTTCAGCATAAAATCCTCTCCTTAGCGTGTTTTCACTTCAGTCTCTAAAATGCCCTGTGGAAATATATCGGGACTAACAGATGGATGTTAGATAGACAAACAGTCTAACTTGGGGGGTTTTACTGTGTTTTTGATTCGTATAATTGTGGTCCATCAGCTGTTCTCCCCTAAGAATGCATACTTCAAATGTCCAGGTAGAGGCTTCAATTCTACTGTAGGTGCCTGCACAACAGAAGGCAAACACACTTGTGATTTAAATAACCGAATTGCATTAACCTCGTACCTCGGTGTGAGTGGTGGGGCGATCTATATCTGATCTAGGGCATCCATGATCGCCTCTGTATGCTCATAAGAATCCTCGGGCGAGTATACTGCCTCCTCAATGACTTCCTCTAGCGGGTCGGTCCGTCTCTCTGGATGTACCTCCTGGATAAGGTCGTCCAAGGTGTCTAAAGCATGGACCGGCTCATACTCTGTGGGATGCTTCATGGCCCCGAAGATGTCAAAGCTGATCATTTCTTCCTCAACCTCCATAGTCAACGTCCCAGTGTCGCAGTCTATCTTCATCTTCGACGTTTTGAGGAATGGTCGGCCGAGTAGGATCGGTGCATGGTCTGTGGGGCTACTGCTCTCCATCTTGAGGACATAGAAGTCCGCTGGGAATACCAACTCTCCGACCTGTACGAGCACATCCTCAATCTTGCCCTCGGGTTGCTTGCATGACCTGTCCGCCAGCTGTATGGTAAGACCTGCAGGTTCTAAAGGAACAATGCGCAAGGAGGAGTATATAGAATATGGTAAAACATTAATAGAGGCACCAAGATCGAGCATGCAATTTTCTAGCCTAATGTTACCGATCATGCAGGGAATGGTATATGTGCCTGGATCACCGCATTTTGGTGGCACCTTGCGCTGAATTACCGCCAAAACATTCCTGCTCATAAGCTCCTCATCTGGCTGGGTTCCCTTCCGTCTGTTCGTGCACAACTCCTTCAGAAACTTGGAGTACCTCGGGATCTGCTTGATGGCCTCAAGGAGTGGGATGTTAATCTCTACCTTACTGAATAGTTCCCACACTTCCTTGTCCATCACATACTTCTTCGGAGCTCGGGCCTGCACTGGAAAAGGTAAAGGTACCTGGACATTAGAGTTTTCGACAATGGGTACCTGTACTGGCCGAGGGGCCTCTGATGGAATCACGTCTGGGCTGATCTCTTCCTGGCTGGGGGCACTAGGTTCGGCTGCCTCCTCCTCGGTCTCTACTGGTTCTGCTGCTCTATGTCCACTCCTCAGTGTGACAGCACTAACGTTCCCCTTTGGATTTTGAATGGTCTGTGAGGGAAGTCGTCCTGTGTTGTCATCAAGCCTGGAGAGAGTTGTGGACATCTGCCCTATTTGCTTCTGAATGTCGGCTAGTGCTCCGTCGGTTTTGGCCATGTACTGGTTCAGGTTTGTATTTGTCTGCTGGGCGCTAACTGCCCGATCTCTTACCATGTCCTCTAGCGACTTACTGGGGCCTTGGTTGTTCGAACCTGCCTGATAAGTGTTCGGCCCTTTCTGCTGGTACTGCCCTGGTGCATTCTGCTGGTACTGACTGTTAGGATGTCTGTACGGCTGCTGAGTCTGATTTTGCTGATAGTTGTTCCTCCAGGCGCCTTGATTAGGTGCTGCTGCGCCATACTGCTTGACTGGGCCTGGTTGGTTGCCATAACTCTGATAATTGCCCACTGCGTTCACATCAGCTTGGACGTCTGTCTGTAAGGTAGGGCACTCGTCCGTCTTGTGTTCTGTGGATGTACAGAACTCACATGGCTTGGCCTGGACTGGTGTCCTTCGGACTACATGCTTCATCAGCTCTCTCATCTCCTTGAGTTCGGCGAATACAGCACTGATAGAAGGCTCAACTGTTGACACATTCTTTGTTCGGGCATACTCGTCCTCCTTCATGGTCTCATCCTGAAATCGCTCACCCTCTGCCACTGATATGATCTTCTGCTTCACTCTGGCTAGAGTCATGTTCATGAGTTGGCCTCCAGCTGAGGCCTCTAGTAACTTCCTGTCCATCTTGCGAAGTCCATCCAGCATATATTCTACGACTAATTTCTCCGGGAGCTCCAGATTGCAGCAACTCTTCTCCAAGGCTAGAAATTTCTCCACGTACTCGTACATGGTCTCGTGAGGGCCTTGCTTTAGCTCTTGCAACTGTCTCCGGACTTGCACTGCACGCCCTGCTGGATAGTACTTGCTGATGAAGTGCTTCTACATCTGTTCCCATGTGTGAACACTGCCTGAGGGTAAAGCTAGGAACCAGTCTGTAGCTGCTTCTTGCAGTGAGAAGTAGAATGCCTTCAGTTTGAAGTCATCCACCTCTACTCCGTGTGGCCTGAGGTTCAAGCATATCCCGTGGAAACGCGTCAAGTGAGACTGGGCCGACTCTCCTTTGGATCCTGAGAACTTGGGCAGATTGTGAATGACCGCTGTACTGACCGTGATGGCTGCCATGTCTGGTCCTTCATAAATTGGCCATGACTGGTCTCTGAAGCTAGGAACCGAGAGCTCGCCCATAGTGGGTCCTTCATATTCGTCCTCATCATCAACAACTGCTTGTCTACGTGGGGCTTGTGGTGGGTGTTGTAGTGGTGGTTGTGGAAGGTATTGTAGTGGTGGATATGGTTGTGGATACTGAGGGTAGAGCGGTTGTGGGTACTGTGGATATGGTGGTGGAGGATATTGTTGATATGGTGGGTACTGAGGGTATTGTGGGTACTGTGGTTGGGGTTGTTGTTGGTTTTGAGGTTGTTGTTGGTTTTGAGGTTGTTGTTGTTGTTGGAACTGTTGAAACTGATCAGGGATAGCCCCCCTGATTTCGCCATGTTGTACTTGAACATTCTGGTTAACTTCTTCGTTTACGTGACTGTTGTGACTGCTGTGACTGTTGTGACCAACACTACTACCTGCGTGAGACATGTTACGAGAGTAACAGACACCGAGATAGCAAACACCGAAATAACAAAGACAGACTAGCAACAAAGGGTCCCCAGGAGATTGGAGGGGTCACAGCGGTCCCACTTAAAACCCAAAATCCTTAGACTCGTAAGTCTTGGTGACAGAACCCTCTGAGAGCTAGAAAACGGAAATCGAATAGAATGGAAAACAAAATCTCGAACAGTTGAATATGAATTCACCGAGTAACAAATTTCGAAATAGCAAGAAGAAAAATAAATGAAAAATAAAAGAAGAACAAAAGTTTCACCGTGCTTAGCTCCCCGGCAACGGCGCCATTTTGAACAGGCTGTCGTCGTACCTGTGCAAAAACAATTTATAATTTCCTTGTCCTGAACTGTGGGTTAGCACAATGGCAAGCAAGGGTCGAACCCAAGGTAGCTAGATAGCTACTACTTTGTTCTGTAATGGAGAAAAACAAGAAACTAGAATGAGAGTAACGGTTAGTGAAATAATCGAAAATTGCAAGGTTGTAAATATCAGAGAGAAGTATTCAGATTAGGGTTTGATTGTGACTTGTTTTATCATAGACTTCTAAATATTCAATTCGTGTTTTACGTGTGGTTGTCCCGACAAAGGTGATTTCCCAAGTAACCCGACAAAGGTGTTACGCCACGACCTAATTCCCCTAGGTTAAATTAACCCGACAAAGGTGTTAATTGCCCTAGTTGTACTATCTATCTAAACGACAAAGTATTAGATAGATGATTAATGTAGAAATATGCGCAACTAGATTTCACGACAAAGTATACGTCCAGTCTAACAATATTTCATGGAATTCATGTACGAGAATTAGTAAAACATAGAATATAGCATTAAAGATCCAAGTCTCAAAAACATAGTCACAATATATTAACCCTAACCCGAATAGAAGGTTTAGTTACACATGATCATAATGAAACAATGCAAATAATAAAAGGGGATGAAATACTTCACAAAACCGAGGCAAGCAAGGGCTGGCCGTGTAGGGCTGATGAGCGGCCGTGCAAGGCTGAGAAGCGGCGGAATTGTGGCTGAGCAAGGAGGCACGGCTGGATTGTGAGGATAGTAGCACACGGCTGAATTGTAGAATGAGGGATGATGAGATGCTTGTGGACTCCTCCTTATATAGGGTTTGAGAAACCCTTTGATCTTCTTGGAAACCCTTTGATCTTCTTGGAACCTTCCGAAACCCTAGCATTTGAATGTTGCCCTACTATCACAATGTAGAATGGGCCGACTGCTGGATTTAGGGCTTGGACTTTCTTTTTCCGAAGTACTGTTCACAGCCCGAAATCACTATTCACGTCGGAATTACTATTCACGCCGGAGTACTGTTCACAACCCTCCTTTGGCTCCGTTCTTCCACTGCGATGTTTCTGGCATGAAAATGCCGTCTTTTAAGCGTGTTTCCTCCTAGAGCTTCCAAATCACCTGAAATACGAAACAACACTAAAAAGTAACTGTTCGCATAATAAAGTGAATGAAATGGTGGGAATTAACGACTCGATGAGTCGTATAAATACGGCTCATCACTCCCCGGCAACGACGCCATTTTTATGCGTTGTAATACTATGCACTTCAAATCGATGTGATTCGAAAGCAAGATATTTGATAAAAAACAATTTATAAACCGGTAAGTACCGGATCGTCGAAGGAGCAAGTTTAAACTTATGCACTATTCGATTTTGTTCCGATAAGTCTATTCTAATTACGAAAGGTTGGATTTGATGTGATTGCTAGAGCAAATGCATATAAACAATGTAAACAATCTAAGGAATCTAGAGATAGTGTCACTACCAAGGCAAAGGGTGTACTCTAGGGAACAACTTCACTCATGTGTATTTTTAGACTCCAAGAGTTCAATTTCATGCAAGATAATTGTGTTAGATGATTAGATTAAGGCGTGCGACTATTAAACCAAATTCAATCTCTCGATGTTTTTACTTGATTTAAGGAAGAGGCACCTCGCACGTGAGCTTCAATCGCTAGATGTTGTTAGCTCACGTCCAACATCATCAACGCTAGTTGAATGATCAATAACCAAGAGCGGTCTTGACCAAGCCTATCTCAATGCTAAAATGGGTCACGCTAGTGATCACCACCTAGCAAGGGTGAATCTACTTGCATTCTAGAACTATTAGTCTCGTTCCCTAGAACACTCAACTTCAAGTTCATGTTTCTAAACCACCTAGGCATTTTATCAAACACTTGGTGGGCATAGAGTTGACATTTGTTCAAAGTAGATTCACAATCATCCAAACATGTTATTCTAACATTGATTCATTATAGATTAGGAGTATTAACACACATGAGGTCCATAGGACCCTAGAATACAAAACACTACTCACAAATCATGTTCATAGACAAACACAAATTGTATTGAGTATATAAATGAAAATACAATGGAAGGAATGAACCAATCTAGTGTAGATGATCTTCTTCCCCCTTTGGATCTTCAATCTTCAATGGATGATTGACGGAGCCCCACCGCACTGTCGTTAAGGTGCGATGTTCTCTGTGCAAAAATAATTTTATATCTCCGATACTCGCGACTTTACTATTTTGGGTAGTAAGTGGTAAGTACGGGTCGAACCCAAGGGAATTAGTTGATAGTTGTTCTTTCAAAAAGGGAAAATTAAAAAAGACAGTTTGGGGTTGGTTGCGATTTTAGTACTGAAAGTAGCGTGGGTTGGTTGTGATTTTAGTGCTGAAAAGTAGATGACTGAAAGTAAAGAAAGTAAATACGAGACTGAAAGTAAATACTGAAAAAGTAAAGTGCTTGAAGGACAAGACTTGCTGAAAGTAAATGCTTGAAGGACAAGACTTACGGAAAGTAATTGCTTGAAGGACAAGACTTGCGGAAATTAAAGTGCTTGAAGGACAAGACTTGCGGAAATTAAAGTGCTGGAAGGACAAGACTTGCAGAAATTAAGCAGTTGATATGGTATCGAAAGTAAAGTGACAGGTGATATTGCAATTAAAGGAAAGATTCGGTTTTAGGGGCCTTGTATCATAGTCCGTTTATCATCGACCTCTAATGATCATACTAAGTGTTCAAAAGTGTATCAAGGCCATTTCAAGCACTCGACTTGCCACACTGTCTAGCCCATTTCAAGGCATAGAGCAATTGTTCTATTTAGACTAATACCCCATTTCAAGGTATATTAGCCTTATGTGCATCCACTTGATCAATCATTTCCGATCAACCAAATGGTGTTTTAAAGAGGTCGAACTCCTCAGATAAGCTTTGCCATTTCAAGCATCCACTTACCCGAGTATGTTCACGAACCCCACGGAAGAGTTTTGCCATTTCAAGCATCCACTCAACCTTGGAAGTTCTGACCTAATATGTGGCACATAGAACAAGTTTTGAACACAAAGAGGCACTTAAGAGAAGGGTCTAAAACATTGTATGATACAAGTACACCCCTTCAACCGAATGAAGGGTTTAGCTACGAATATCCATGGAACAGGACATCATAGCTAAGTGCTTGAAAAGTAAAGGTTTTTGAAAGACAGTAAAGTAAAGTTTTCGAAAGAAAAGACAGGAAAGTAAAAGGAGAATACTCAAGAACCGACAGGAGTAAACTCAGGAAAAAGTAAAGACAAGCTTGAGTACTTCAAGAAGCGACAAGAGTACTCAAGAACAACTGTAAAGCTTTTGATATCAAAGAGAAGTGTTTACATGGATTGTGCTCTCAATCTAGAGAGATAAGTGATTGTGGATTTGAGGATGATTTACAAGTGAAGAGGGCATGGGTATTTATAGGCTAGGGGAAGTGTGGGATGTGGAGGAGGATGCAACACTTGGCAAAAGATGAGAGGGAGAGCAAGGAGCCGCCGGGTGAGGTGGAAGGGAGGAGAGCCGCCGGCTAGGTGGCGCAAAGGGAGAGGAGGAGGGCTTTAGCCGCCGGGCAAGGTGGCAAGGGAGTGGGTGAGAGTGTGTTTTGTGATCTTTTCCAAAAGACATCGGGTCTTTTCAGCTCCGGACAGACTCTGGTTGCTCTTCGGTTGGACTTGTTTTGAGTGATTCCATGTCGGGTTTATGAAAGTTGTACAGTCGGAATCCGATTGTGGCCTGGAGTGTCTTGTAATCCATTTTCAGCTTTAAAACTTCTCCTTAGCTTGTATTCTCTCTAGACTTCAAAATACCATGTAGATAAATATCGGAACTAACAAGCAAAAGTTAAATAGACAAAGAGTCTAATTTGGTGGGTTTAACTGTCTTAATGAATCATATAAATATGGTCCATCAATGATCCCCCCCCCCTTGAAGCCTTGGTAGCTTGTTCTCTCTAGAAACCCTCCATTTCGTGCCCCCAAAAACCCTAGCTCGAATCCCCCTTTGGAAACTAGATCTAGATCTCATTTTATAGGCAAAAACTGTCCACAGAGCTCAACCGGCCAGTTCAGATTTGTGGGCATTTCCCAGCCGGCCGGCTCACTTTTTACAAGCTCACTGACCCTTTGAACCGGCTGGTTCAGATATAGGCATGTCCTTGAGCCGACCGGCTCAAAACCTCAGTCCCCTTTCCTCTCTTCTTGGTCCCAACTCCGAGTTCAGCAAACTGGTCTGACTTCCTGTGGCTTTCTCAAAGTCTTCCCGTCCGAATTTGGCCTTGGCGTCAATTGAAAAGTTGTAGACCTGAGTTATCTTTCTAACAAGCTTTGAATCAACCAATTTGGACATTGTATGAGATCTGTACGTCCAAAATAAGCCAGCAAGGTCGGTTTGTCCTATTTTGCCCGAAACACCATATTTTGCTCCGAAACTTCGGTTTTTTGCGAGAATTGATCTTTTTGAACCCGGGGACCGTAAGGTTGGTTTCTAACCTGAAATGGCAATCAAGAGGGTCAAATGGCATCGAAAGAGACTCGGAACGGATCAAAACATCAAATAAAAGTAGAGGAATTATAGTCGAGAATTCGACTTATCACGCGCGGAGAGCTAAAATGAGCATGACACTAGGCTAATAAAATGAACACAGCGCGCGGCTGACCCCAGCAAGAAGACATTGCTGACGTCGTCATGCGCAACTTGGATCCTAAATTTAGATTTTTTGAAGATTAGAAACAACTTTTGACTCTCTAAAGACTTCCAATTCTCTAACGATTCTTGGAGATTCACCATAGTTTATCTTTCTTATGGCAGAAAATGAACTTGCTTTGGGGAACCGTTTGATTGATAGAAAATTGAGTCAAAAGAGACCGTTCTGGTGAGAAATGAGTAAAATTGGTGTTGTAACTAGTAAAGTTCTATATATTGTAACCATGGAATTATTACGCTTTGATATGACGCAATATTTGTGACTTCGATACTAAAATTTGTGATGACTAAGAGGAAGGCATAACAATCAAAAAAAAGAAAAGAAGAAGGCATAACGTAGTTTATATAATTCGTATTCTAAGTAGTAAAGTTCGTGATGACGCATGTCCATTTGAACTGAAACTTAACTGATCTTAACGGTAACTGAACTGAATTTATCTGATATTAACTGAATTTATCTTATATTAACTGATATTGACTGATATTAACTGATATTAACTTAACTGGAACTTAACTTAACTGAAACTTATATTATCATCATATCATCATCATCATATCATCATCATGTCATCATATCATCAACATCATCATATCATCATCATCATCATATCATCATCATCATATCATCATCATCATCATCATCATCATCATCATCATCATATCAGCATATCAGCATATCAGCATATCAGCATATCAGCATACCATCATCATCATCATATCATCATATCATCATATCATCATCATATCATCATCATATCATCATCATCATACCATCATCATCATCATCATATCATCATCATCATCATATCACCGGTACCGTCATCGTCATCATATCATCATACCATCATCATCATCATACCATCATCATCATATCATCATCATCACATCATCATCATACCATCATCATCATCATATCAACATCATCATATAATCATCTCATCATCACATCATCATCCTATCATCATCATATCATCATCATCATATCACCATCATCATATCATCATATCATCATCATCATCCTATCATCATCATCATCATGATGTGATGATGATGATATGATGATGATGATGATATGAGGATGATGATGATGATGCTATGATGATATGACATGATATGATATGATGCTGATGATATGATGATGGTATGATGATGATGATGATGATGATGGTATGATGATGATGATATGATGATGATGATGGTATGATGACGATGGTGATATGATGATGATGATGATGGTATGATATGATGATGGTATGATGATGATATGATATGATGATGGTATGATGATGATGGTATGATGATGATGATGGTATGATGATGATGATGATATGATGATGATGATGATGATATGATGATGATATCATCATGATGGTATGATGATGATGATGTGATGATGCTGATGATGATGATATGATGCTATGATGCTATGATGATGATGATGATGATGTGATGATGATGATGATGATGATGATGATGATGATGATGATGATGATGATGATGATGATGATGATGATGATGATGATGATGATGATGATGATGATGATGATGATGATGATGATGATGATGATGATGATGATGATGATGATGATGATGATGATGATGATGATGATGATGATGATGATGATGATGATGATGATGATGATGATGATGATGATGATGATGATGATGATGATGATGATGATGATGATGATGATGATGATGATGATGATGATGATGATGATGATGATGATGATGATGATGATGATGATGATGATGATGATGATGATGATGATGATGATGATGATGATGATGATGATGATGATGATGATGATGATGATGATGATGATGATGATGATGATGATGATGATGATGATGATGATGATGATGATGATGATGATGATGATGATGATGATGATGATGATGATGATGATGATGATGATGATGATGATGATGATGATGATGATGATGATGATGATGATGATGATGATGATGATGATGATGATGATGATGATGATGATGATGATGATGATGATGATGATGATGATGATGATGATGATGATGATGATGATGATGATGATGATGATGATGATGATGATGATGATGATGATGATGATGATGATGATGATGATGATGATGATGATGATGATGATGATGATGATGATGATGATGATGATGATGATGATGATGATGATGATGATGATGATGATGATGATGATGATGATGATGATGATGATGATGATGATGATGATGATGATGATGATGATGATGATGATGATGATGATGATGATGATGATGATGATGATGATGATGATGATGATGATGATGATGATGATGATGATGATGATGATGATGATGATGATGATGATGATGATGATGATGATGATGATGATGATGATGATGATGATGATGATGATGATGATGATGATGATGATGATGATGATGATGATGATGATGATGATGATGATGATGATGATGATGATGATGATGATGATGATGATGATGATGATGATGATGATGATGATGATGATGATGATGATGATGATGATGATGATGATGATGATGATGATGATGATGATGATGATGATGATGATGATGATGATGATGATGATGATGATGATGATGATGATGATGATGATGATGATGATGATGATGATGATGATGATGATGATGATGATGATGATGATGATGATGATGATGATGATGATGATGATGATGATGATGATGATGATGATGATGATGATGATGATGATGATGATGATGATGATGATGATGATGATGATGATGATGATGATGATGATGATGATGATGATGATGATGATGATGATGATGATGATGATGATGATGATGATGATGATGATGATGATGATGATGATGATGATGATGATGATGATGATGATGATGATGATGATGATGATGATGATGATGATGATGATGATGATGATGATGATGATGATGATGATGATGATGATGATGATGATGATGATGATGATGATGATGATGATGATGATGATGATGATGATGATGATGATGATGATGATGATGATGATGATGATGATGATGATGATGATGATGATGATGATGATGATGATGATGATGATGATGATGATGATGATGATGATGATGATGATGATGATGATGATGATGATGATGATGATGATGATGATGATGATGATGATGATGATGATGATGATGATGATGATGATGATGATGATGATGATGATGATGATGATGATGATGATGATGATGATGATGATGATGATGATGATGATGATGATGATGATGATGATGATGATGATGATGATGATGATGATGATGATGATGATGATGATGATGATGATGATGATGATGATGATGATGATGATGATGATGATGATGATGATGATGATGATGATGATGATGATGATGTGATGATGATGATGATGATGATGATGATGATGATGATGTGATGATGATGATGATGATGATGAAAAATCAATTTAAATCAAACTTTACTTAACTGAACTTAACTGAAATTATTATTAACTTATGTTGACTGAATTTAACTAATATTAACTGAATTTAACTTGTATTAACTTATATTGACTGAAAGTAACTTAACTTACCTTAACCGTCAAAAATACAAGTTCAAATGGACATGGGTGTGAAGCATAGTATAGTAGTGTATATAATTCGTCTTCTAATTAGCAAAATTTGTAATTTTGCTAATTCGTCGACGATGAGCATTGACATAATAAAGACATGGAAACCGAGGAGGTCGGCTTTTTTCCACTAGGTGACAACGAAGCTGGTGAGTGCGACGAGAAGGATTAGATTAGGGGTTTGATTTAAAATAGAAACGTGTAAACTTGGCAATTCGTAATTAAAGGGATTTGATTTAACTAAAAAAGACAAATATGCCCTTACAAAACTTGTAAATAGATTTTCAAATTTAAAATAATACAAAAAATAAGGTCCATTAGGTAGAAGATCGAACGGTTAGGAAAAGTTATAAGTTATCATCATATTTACAAGTTCTCATATGATCCAATCTCTAGAAATCATTGGAAATTTTGTGAACAATGACAAAATCTTACAATTTCCATTTTACATTGAACAACAACAAGTTCCATTTTTATCTTTTTTCACATTATATGAATATTTAGGGGCCGTTCTTTTGAGCTTCGATACAGTTTTATTAAGTTCGGTACAGTTAAATAAAGTTCAATACAGTTTAATTAAGTTCAGTACAGATAAATTAAACTCGATACAGTTTAATTAAGTTCAGTACAGATCAATTAAACTCGATACAGTTTAATTAAGTTCAATACAGTTAAATTAAACTCGATACAGTTTAATTAAGTTCAGTACAGTTAAATTAAGTTTAGTACAGTTTTTTAATAAGTTTTGTACAGTTAAATATACTTTAAATTAATTTCATTTATAAATGTAATATAATTTTTTCAAGACAATTCAAATTTTATAGTTTTCAACCCTATTATTCAAAACTTTTAATTTTTTTTAAAATTTTTTAAATCTGTATCCACACTTCTTCGGGAACTATTACATACGTTTTAAAATGGAAGTAAACTTTGTTGCACTTCATATGAATTTAAAGAACATGGGGAAATAAACATATGAATACAATATATATTTTACATAGAAATGTACAATGACATTCAAGTACAGTACAAATGGAAACATTTACATATCATCATCTTCATCCATTTTCACTACAGCATCTGAAAAATCCTGAATAATTTGAAACGCTATCATGTTGCGTTCTTGATTCATCTGCTCTTTTCGCTGGTTATCAAATAAATTTGAATCAGCTCTTCCCAGCACGGTCTCATTAGCTAAAATGGGTATTGAAAAACAATGAACGCGTGCGTGGAGCGGCGATTTTTTCGATTCTCCTTGCCTTGTCGCTTGTCGCGAAAGTTGTAACCCTGTGAAACTGGGTTTGAATTTTGAAAGATGTCTAGGGCTCACGTGCAATGCATTACACAATATTATACTTTATAGTTTCTTTTTTTGTTGAGAGATATACTTTATAGTTTCTAAATATAATCATAAAATGCATCAATAAAAATATAATCATAAAAATATATTTTAAAATATACTTAAATTTTAAAAATAAAATCTTAATATAATTAAGTTAAATTAAATTTGATACAGTTAAGTTAAGTTTAGTACAGTTAAATTAAGTTCAGTACAGTTAAATTAAACTCGATACAGTTTAATTAAGTTCAGTACAGTTAAATTAAACTCGATACAGTTTAATTAAGTTCAGTACAGTTAAGTTAAACTCGATACAGTTTAATTAAGTTCAGTACAGTTAAATTAAACTCGATACAGTTTAATTAAGTTAAGTACAGCAAAATTCCAGTACAATAAGGCTCAAAAGAACGGCCCCTTAGTATATGTTTTTATTCCCCCGAAGTGGAGTCATATATGTGCATCACTTGAAGTGGATAAAAGTATAGTATATGTTTTTTTATTCCCCCGAAGTGGAATCATATACATGTATCACTTTTTTTTGAGAAAAATATACATGTATCACTTGAAGTGGATACATGTATAGTATATGTTATTTAATTGCCCGAAATTGAATCATATACTTGTATCACCTAAAGTGGATACATGTATAGTATATGTTCTTTTGATTCCGAAGCGGAATCATAAAGATCTATCACACGGCGTGGATACATGTATATTATTTGTTTTCTTGATCCCCGAAATGGATACATGTACATTATGTGTTTGATCCCCCAAAGTGGATACATATATATCATATATTTAATCCCTTGGAACGGACACATATACATCATATACTTAATCCCTATAAGTGAATACATATACATCATATATACACTTGATCCCTATACACTTGATCCTAGAAGTGAATAAGCACTTATCATATATATTTATCATAATGAGATAATTAATATCATTCTCTGAAGAGGATGAATACGTGTAAAATATATTTTAATCCTAGAAGAGAGTACTATACCATTTTCTTTTGTTGTAAGTGAAAAAAAAATGGTCCAAGAACTTTTTTTGTTCAAGAAGTAGGTGATTATAAAGTTACTTCCCGTTGTAAGTGATAAATCCATAAAATTTCTCATGAAATGGTGTATGTGTATGATCAATATTTAGTGATTGAAATATTTTAATTTCATGTTTTAACTATCATTAATGGATATGACATAAAACTAACAATTCATTTTATATTTATCACGCATTACACTTGTAATTCATTTCAATTTAATTTTCATTAGTTTCCCTTTCCCACATGCATGAAGTTATTTATATTTAGTATCTCATTATTTATTCTCTCTTATATATATGTCTACCTCGACTGACTTTTATTCACTACCCTTGACGTTTATCGAAGAAACTATTTTACATGAGTGATGTGTTAACCACTATCAAGCGAAAGCTTGGGAAAATCTGGAGAAAAAAAAAACTACATCGCATCCCAATAGGATTGTGCCTATTCAGTCATCATCTTCACGAGAGCCTAAAGTTCAAAACCTTGACAGTCAGGGACATCTCATACCGTGGAAGAGCTTAAATGATTATTTCAATCATTAGAGGACGATCATTTTACCTTGTCCACTGAGACTGTGTGAAGAAACTATTCAAGATGGAGATATATTGGAGAAAAGATTCTTCATCTCTTATGTTATCACTCCTGTACTCTATTAGTAGTACATGAAACATGGTTGTTTTCCAACATAAATATCAATGAGGGATTCATTGATAGTGTCACTACTCATATTATGTTGAAAAACCTGATTTTTTTAAAACTTGAATATGACAAAACCAGTGTTAATACTATCTCTGAAATGAGTAGTATTATAGAATGCTCTGGAAGAGCTTCTATCTTGTTACCTGAAGAAACAAGAATAAATATTAGAGATACATTGTATTCAAGTGAATCACAAAGAAACTTGCACATTTTCAAAGATATTCAAGGAAATGATTTTCATGTTGAAGATGGTATTGATTACCTACTTTCTATATCTTATAAGACTTGCTAGAAGTCTTAAAGAAAATGAAAGCACATGCGTCTGATTTATATGGCACAAAATTCTATCTCATTGAAGTGTATAAAGTCACTAACCAGAAGTTAGTTGACAAGGAATTATTTTCTTTGTGGCATGATAAACTCGGTCACCCAGGTAAAACAATGATCCGGAGAATCATCGAAATTTTAAACGGACACCCACTTAAGGACCTAAAGATCCTCCCAAAGGGTGACTTGACATGCACGGCTTGTTAACTTGGCAAATTTGTAACAAAACCGTCTATAACAAAAGTAAAAGCAGAGTCTCCTATATTTCTTGAAAGAATTCATGGTGACATATGTGGACATATAGCACCGCCATGTGGACCATTTAGATATTTTATAGTGTTGATAGATGCTTCCACACGATGGTCAAATGTAAGCCTACTCTCAACGTGAAATGTTACTTGCAAGGCTTTTAGCTTAAATAATCAAGTTAAGAGCTCAGGAACCAATCAAAAGAATCGGGCTAGACAATGCGGGAGAATTTACGTCAAAGTCTTTTGATGACTATTGTATATCCATTGGTATAGTGGTTGAAAATCCAGTAGCTCATGTCATACACAAAACGGTCTAGCAGAGTCATTGATAAAAGCGGTTGCAATTAATAGTAAAATCATTGCTAATGAAGTCAAAAGTACCCTTCTTGCTTGGGGACATGCATTTTTGCATGCATAGACTTTAATAAAACTTTGACCAATCGCTCAAAATAAGTATTCTCCTTTACAACTTATCTCTGGAAGAGAGCCCGATTTCTCATATTTGACATTTTTTTATTGTGCGGTGCATATCCCAATTTCTCCCCCTCAATGAACCAAAATGGGGGCCACAAAGGAGGTTGTGAACATATGTGGGTTTGAGTCCCCATCAATTATCAAATATCTAGAGCCATTAACTGGTGATTATTTAGAGCTCGATATTTGATTGTCATTTTGATGAATAAATATTCTCAACTTTTGGGGAAGAAAAAAAGGAGATTAATAAGGAGGTTGTGTGAAATACATCGTATTTGTCGTTCTTAGATCTAAGAACATATGAAAGTGAACTTGAATTTCAACGGATCTGACACTTATGAATGTAGCAAATAGGCTACATGATGCGTTTATAGATGTCAAGAAAGTGACAAAGTCACATATACCTACTGAAAATGCACCATCGCTTTGGAGATTTCTGTAGTAACTCCAAATAAAGACATTGCAAGTGATTCTCAAATACATCGAAAGCATGGGAAAACATTATGGTCTAAGGATACAGTTCCCCGAAAGAGGAAAGAAGTAGCAAGATATAAAAGAACGTCGAGATATCAAATACGAACATGAAAAGAGGTGAGGCTCTCAAAGAGCCGTTATTTAAGGAATCCAAATATGAAGACAATGATATTGATGACGATTATGAAATGTCAGTTAATTATGCCAAAACTGGTGTGGGTTGATATTGAGATATAGATATCAATGATATCTTTGCTTATTCGGTTGCCAAACAAGTCGTTAAAGAAGATGACAGTGATCCCAAACAATAGATGAATGTCGATATTGCAATGATTGGGAGAGCAAGAAAAAGGCATCACAAGCAGATTTGAACTCTTTGAATAAACGTGGTGTTTTCAGACATGTAGCTCCAACAGCTGAAGGTGTAAAATCAGTTGACTATAAGTGGGTGTTCGTACAAGATGTAATTAACGTAAAGAAGTTGAAAGATATAAAGCTAGACTGGCTGCATAAGGTTTTACACAGAAACCTGGAGTGGACTGTACGGAAACGTATTCACATGTAGTGGATACAACAACTCTTAGGTTTTTAGTTGCTTTGGCAGTTGTCGAATGACAAAAATGAAAATTATTGGTATGGTAACTGCATACATGTACGGGTCATGTTATAAAGATATATACATGAAAATCCCAGAAGAATTAAAAATTCCTGAAGCATTATAAGTGAAGCATCGTCATATGTACTCCATTAAATTGAAAAGATCATTATATGGGCTGAAATAATCTAGTCGAATGTGGTATAATTGCCTCAGCGAATATTTACTAACGCAAGGGTTTGCTAATAATCAAATATGCCCTTGTGTTTTTATAAAAAGAATAGAATCGGGGACGTAAACATTGTTGTGTATGTTGATGATTTAAATATAATTAGAACTCCAAAACATATCCAATTAGCTGCATATTATTTGAAAAAAGAATTCAAGATGAAAGATTTAGGAACTACCAGGTATTGCCTAGGCCTGCAGTTCGAACATACAAAGAATATAATCTTTGTCCATCAATCAAATTGCACTGAGAAGGTTCTAAAACATTTTAATATGGATAAAGTACATTCATAAAGTACGCCGATGGTAGTAAGATCACTTAACATCGAAAAGAACCCTTTTCGTCCCCGGTTAAACTATGAAGAAATTTTAGGTCCTGAAGTACCTTATCTTAGTGCAGTTGGGGTTTTAATGTACCTTGCCAATACTATCCAATCATACATAATTTTTGCAATTAATTTACTCTCAATATTTATTTTATCGCCCACAAGAAGACACTGGAGTGGTGTTAAGCACATCTTACATTATTTGCGTGGAACAAGTGATCTGGGTTTATTTTTCTAAAGAACAAATGGAGTACAAAAAAATGAAATAGGTGGTTATGCCGATGCGGGTTATTTGTCTGACCCACACAAGGCTATTTCACAAACGAGATACTTATTCATGTACTGAGGAATTGTTATTTTATGGCATACGACAAAACAGACTTGGGTAGCCACATCATCAAACCATGCATAATAGAATGCATTATACGGAGTTGGATGAGAATGCGTTTGGCTTAAATCATTTATCCAGCATGGCAAAACTTCTTGTGGATTAATATCAGACAAAGAAAACCCAACAGTGATATATGAGGATGATGCTCCTTTTATCGCCCGGATCAAAGAATTATATATATTAAAGGGGATAATACAAAACATATATCTCCAAAGTTATGCTCCTCACACGAGCTTCAAGCAAATGGAGAAATGAATGTTTGTCAAGTACAGTCAAATAAAAATCTAGCCGATTTGTTTTCCAATTCATTACCAACAAAAAAATTTCAACAGGCTTACACATGATATCGGAATGTGCAGTTTGAAGGACTTGTTGACTTGAAGGGAGTATTATGACTGTACTCTTTTCCTCTTATCTTGATTTTTATCCTTTCGAATTTTTCCAAACAAGTATTTTAACAAGGTGGTAAGGGTGTACATTGAAGGGGGAGTGTTATGATATGAACAAGGTTGTCAAAATCGCGTTTTAAATCGTAAAATCGTCCGATTTTACGTTTCTACATGTATATTTCGTGTTAACTCGGGGCTGGACTCGTTTTTCACTAAAATCGGACCTTAAAACGATTTTACCCCGATTTTACACGGGTAAAATCGTTGAACTCGGCTGAACTCGGCTGAACTCGGCTAAAAACGTTTGATTTTAATATTTGTAATTTTTGGGCTTTGGGCCAGTTAGTTACGGCCCGTTACTTAATTTCATTTTTTTTTAATTATATAAAAGCAAAACCCTAAAATCCAGTAAGAATCAATTTGGACGAGACGGCTTATGACTCCGATGAGAAAGTCCCCATAGTCGGTATCGAAGAAGACGTTGCCGATGATGGATTGACCTCGCTGCCATTCTCGTGGAAGAAGCTATGGCTGTTTACTGGTCCTGGGTTTCTGATGAGCATCGCTTTTTGGACCCCGGGAATCTGGAAGGGGATTTTGCAGTCCGGGGCGATTGATGGGTACTCGTTGCTTTGGCTGCTCATGTGGACGACTGCGATGGGGCTTTTGGTGCAGCTCTTGTCGGCGAGGCTTTGGGTTGCTGCGGGGAGACACTTGGCGGAGCTATGTAGGGAGGAGTATCGGTATCCTTGTTGGGCGAGGTATGTGTTGTGGATGATGACTGAGCTGGCGTTGATTGGGGCGGATATACAGGAGGTGATTGGACCAGTCCAGCACCAAAAATGTATGGAGAAGATTATAGTACTCCAGAAGTGAAAAAGTTAGCTAGTCTTAACTATTAAGCTTAACTTGTAGCTCTTTTGAATGCGAGCGCAATTGGAGTGCATTTGAAATGATAATTACATTTATTAGTTTTTAATCTTTAGTTTTCATTTTTTTTTAAGCTGGGGCGGTGCCAGCAGATTTATTACTGGGTTCAAAGAGCCTGAACCGTGGCATGTACAAAAAACATCACTCAAGCACCAAACACAAAGAACCATGCCCTAAGAAGTGCCGAGCGGGATAAGAATAAGGAAAAAACAGGGGGGAAACGCCTCAGCTTCATAGCGAGCTTCCTTGGCGTGACCGACCCAAAACAAAGAATAAAAGGCATGTGTCTCTCCCCACGCGCGCAGGCGGGTTCCTTGAGAACATTAAGAATAACAGGACTGAATTGCCTGTGTAAAACGTCGCCCAGCATACAAAAAGAGCCGGACCTGTTAGTCAAGTAAGTCATGATGGCGAGCTGCCGGATTCGGCCTTAGCTCTCTCGGACTGTCTGCATTCTCGTCTTCAGAATCTGGCTCCTTTCCCTTAATTCTGCACCAGACCGGAAGATTGATGTAGTCACTTACGAGGGCCAAGCGAACCGCTTTAGACAGTTGTCTAATAGTGTAGAAAATGCAATTATCCGAGTTCTGGAAACACAGCGCGATGGCTGCATCATTCAGCGCAGTAGGAACATGGATAGTTTAATCTTTAGTTTTCAGATTTAGCTTTTGAATAAATTTTGCCTGTTAAAACTTAAAAGCATCAGTTTCAAGTTTCATACTCTTTCTTAAACAAATTTTCTTTCCTATGTTTACACTTTACAATTAATAATTATAAATACATATATATAATATATATTATTATTTTAATAAAAGGTAAACTCGGCGATTTTACGAGTCGGGTTTACGTTTCGATTCCACCTACGCAAAACGAGTCAAGGTAAAAACTCGATTCTGACAACCTTGGATATGAATGTACATCCAACCTTGATTCCCCAACGTTTAGGATACCCAAATTTATATCATATTTAGAGTACCTTCTTCATTGCTCTTATTACTTGTTTAAAAGTCATGCCCTTTCATTTGTCACATGCAAACCTGTAAATATGTTTCATTGTGAGGAAGTTTCATTACATATTTCTTTCTTGTTTTGTTTCCATCTTATATGACGACAAATTTCAAAATTTATTTTCGAAACAGTGTAATATTCGATTTTAACTCATTCAACTTTTACTTGATTTCATTATCAAACAAACAAAAACTTTTACTTCATTCATTTCAATACAAATATGACTATTTAAATAAAAGGTGATACTGATAATCTGTCCAAAAAAAATAAAAGGTGATAAAACTAATAGCATTTCAGTGTACTGGTTTGGTGTATCTAAAAGTTACAGTTGTTTTGGGAGTTGCAACACTCATTGTCCACTGTAATGTTACATCATGAAGTCAAAATATTTTGTAAATTTGAAGATCAAATGGCTGTTGACCTCAGACTTTTATAGCAGGCATGACTTGAAACCCTTCTCTAATTCCTGAGCATCCAAGTTCTTCCCGATAAAGACGATCTTGTTGATTCTTGCTTCGTCTGGCCCCCATAATCTGTCAGGTGAACCTTGGAATATGTCATGAACACCCTGACAATAACCAAATCAAAGGATATGTTAACTAAACAGAAAAAGTATAGAGGTCTAGTTCCAATAACAAGTAATAAATTTACATATACAACTTGCAAAAATTCCGTAGGATGCAGGACAGCATCATTAATGTGGATGAAAAACTGATGTTGTGGAATAGTCATTCAGAAACTTCCATATACATGCGGTACCCACCTGAAAGACAAACCTCTCATCCATGCCCTCGACGCACAAAAGCCCTTTCATCCTGTATATATCCTCACTGCGTTCCATCAATAGATTCCCAAGCCACATATTAGCCTAAAAATTGAAGAAAGAACTCATCAGGCACCGCACCTGAATTACATATAGTGGTAATTCCAATAGTGGAAACAAGACATTATGACAGTGGCATTCAAGAGGCTTAATCAGTGGATAAGTTGCATGACGCACTGATCTTTGGACACAATTTTTCTTAGCAGCTGCAGTCATTATGAAAGAAATAGACTACATAAATCAAAACCCACCTTCTCAAGATCTAATTTTCCCTCGCAAACTATGCTAACTGATGAAACTCCAGGATCGTGAGTATGGTCATGGGCATGGTGATCATGATGACTATGCTCTGTGCAATAAAGAAGCCAAAATATCAGACTGAAGGCATCTTGAAAGCCACCATAGAGTTCAAGTTACTAACAACTAAAGTTCATTGAAATAAAACCCTATTCTGCAAACGAGGAGCATGCAAGTAAATTACCATGATCATGTTTCTCATCATGGTGGTGATGGTGATCATGTTCATGGTGATGGTCAGGATCGTGGCAATGACTGGCGTCCTCATCCTTTGAACTTTCTGTATTGACAGCAGTCTCTATCCTGGTAAGGTAAAATTAAGAGTTCAAGAGGTCAAATTATGTGGAGCACCAAAAACCACTGAAAGCACGTCATAAATGACAATAGACTAAAATAACGAAGCACAAGTGAAACCTCTCCAAATCAAAGCCTCCGATTCCAAGAACGTAGTCCAAGTCAACTTTTCCATACGCTGTCCGTGTTAAGTTAGCCATGCGATTGATTTTCTGTATAAAAAAAGTATGTTTTCGAGTGGGAAGCACTGATGTTATTATTGTATCATTACTAAATGGCATGAAAGAATCACTGACCCTTATCCTTTGGATTAAGGAGGTAACGTCAGGTTCTCCAACGAGGTCAGTCTAACATCACAGCAGAAAAAGAAAGCACATGAATCAGTGAGGATGATTCCGCCATATTTTTTTCCTTTTTTATTAGATTAATATACATATAAAAGGTACATTCTCATTTGCGTTAAGCGTGATTACAAAAAAAAAATCAATCAATCAACTGGAAAAAGTGATACAGGCAATGTTTGAGTATAAATAGAACAGGACAATGATTATTGAATTAAACGAATCAAAGCATCATTATGCAGTGGGACTGTAGGAGTTAGAAGGAATAATGCATTCGTACCTTGTTCACTATGATTCGATCAGCATAGGCAATTTGCTCAACAGCCTCATTAACAATTCCTTTTGGCTTCACCTCATTCAAGTGAAAATCCGCATGCTTCGCATCTACTAGAGTGACAACTCCATCCAGCTTGACATCATTAAAAACTTGATCTTCGGCATAAAAAGTTTGTATAATTGGTGCTGGATTTGCCAACCCTGAGCAGTTGCATACACAAAGCAATATGAACGGAAGTCCAAGAGACTCAAAAATGATATCTTTTTCTAGAAAAATATATGTCAGAAACACAGTTTACAGATGACTATAGCTGTAGCTCTTCTTACCGGTAGTCTCAATGACAATGTGATCAAACTTGCCTCGCTTCTTATCAACCAATTCTGCAATCATCCTAACAAGATCACCTCTAACCGTGCAGCAAAGGCAACCGTTATTGAGCATGACTATATCCTCGGCCCCAGTAGTCTTAGCAGCAACCAAAGAGCCATCAATATCTACTTCCCCAAACTGCAAAGAGACATAAAAAGCCCTAAGCAGTCCAAACCGAGAAACAAGATACATCCTAAAGAGAAAAAAGTAGAGTACAGAAAATGGAAAAATACCTCATTTTCAATTACTGCAATTCGCTTCCCATGGTCGGCAGTCAATATGTGATTCAGCAAAGTGGTCTGTTGAGATTGTAAATCAAGCTTTACTTTTTCTTCTTTTTTTTCCTTCATAAAAGTTGGTGACAAGGAAATAGCAAAGGCTTACCTTTCCGGAGCCAAGGAAGCCAGTGATGATAGTAGCGGGAATCCGATTATCAGGCGGAAGTTTGGAAGCATCTTCGAAGCTGTCGGTCTGCTGCGCTGGGGTGGTGGTGGCCGTGGAAGCAACGGAAAGGTTGCGGCTTGAGGCGGTGAGTGAGCGGAGAGAGCGGCGGCGGAAGGGAAGTGATTGAGAGGTGGCGTTGTAGGGTTTGGGAGTGAAAAAGAGAGAGAATATGGATGGGGAAGTACGTGACTTGGATAGGGAAGTGGCGAAACTGATGAAGGAGGTGGCCAAGTCCATCGAGACAGACGCCGGCGCCATCAGTTGCAACTGGTTTGGTTTCGCACAGCGTTTTCTTCTTCTTCTTCTTCAGGTTAGAAGTGTCCAGTTGCCTGAGGGATATTTCCTCCTATTTATCTACAACTACAATCTTTCCTTCTTCTTTTTTTCGAATTATTTATTATCAAAGTTGTAAAATGGGAAATAAAATCCCAAAATCGTAGTACCACATATGACATAACTCTAATCATTCAAGTTGTGACTGTTTTCTTCTACAAGAATAGATCCTTAAACGTTCCGACAAATATGATACATTATTTATGAATTATGTCATAGTTTAGAAAAATTATCTATAATTTACTTGAATAGTTTAATAGGAAAAGGATCAGGTACAAAGTTGATATTTTGGTACAAAATACAAACTAATCATAGTCTTTGATCTTGTGATTTGAATGGATGAGATTAAATCTTGATTTTTTGGTGTTTTAGTGACGAATTATAAAATGAAACTGACGAATTATGTCGTCTTTTCATTTTTTTTCAACTCGTCTTTTTCATTTTTCGGCTCGAATTTTGACGAACTATAAAATAATTTTAAAGAATTTTGCATTTTGTACCAAAAATTAACTTTTTACCTGATCTTAACCCAAGTACAATAACATAATTCGTATGAGTTTGGATCAAATACAAACCACTATTATAAATAAAAACTACAAATCCATAAAAAATTTGACACGTGTCAAAATTAACCAATCAAAACTCATCCGAACTTTCATACCGTCGGGGTTCTTTTTGTAAATAAAAAAACACACGTGGACTTATTTAAAAATATATAAAAGATAGGAGGGTATAATCGTCCTAAATTCACTACAGTAAAATTCGACTTTCGCTACAGTACATTTTAAGTCTGATCTCATGCGTTAAGTCTGATCATTTAGAATAAATTTTGACTTTTGTCCTAAACCCTAAAATTGACTTGCACTGTAGCAATTTTGACTGTCGCTACGGTAATGATCAGACTTAAAAAAACAATGATCAGACTTAAATCATTAATGACCAGACTTAAAAACGAATTGTTAATTTCTACTTGCAGCTCCTCCTGCGCCAACGCCAATAGTCAAACAGCTTCAGATTTACACAATCAAAACTCAAAAGTTCCATAAAGGTTACAACTTTAAGCAACTGTATCTCCACTCCACAAATTCTTCTCACGAGCTTCAAATGTTTAGCTGGAGAAGACCCTTCAGATTCCAGAATTTCGAGAAAGAGCCATTCTGTGTTTAATTGGTTCATCAGGTTCATTTTCGAGGATCATCTCATTGGATGTTTTTCTTTTAATATTTTTTATATATATTTGGCTGATTTTGACTGTGGAGGTGCTGAATCTTAAATTGTCTATTTTAAGTGTGATCATTAAGTTTTTAAGTCTGATCATTGCTTCTTTTTAAGTCTGAACATTATCAATTTTAAGTCTGATCATTAAGTATTTTTAATCTGATCATTGGCTATTTTTAAGTCTGATCATTAAGTCTTTTAAGTCTGATCATTAAGTCTTTTAAGTCTGATCATTGCTTCTATTTAAGTCTGAACATTACCAATTTTAAGTCTGAACATTAAGTATTTTTAGTCTGATCATTGGCTATTTTTAAGTCTGATCATTGGCTATTTTTAAGTCTGAACATTAAGTATTTTTAGTCTGATCATTGGCTATTTTTAAGTCTGATCATTAAGTCTTTTAAGTCTGATCATTGCTTCTTTTTAAGTTTGAACATTACCAATTTTAAGTCTGAACATTAAGTATTTTTAGTCTGATCATTGGCTATTTTTAAGTCTGATCATTAAGTCTTTTAAGTCTGATCATTGCTTCTTTTTAAGTCTGAACATTACCAATTTTAAGTCTGAACATTAAGTATTTTTAGTCTGATCATTGACTATTTTTAAGTCTGATCATTAAGTATTTTTAAGTCTGATCATTGGCTTTTTTTAAGTCTGAACATTAAGTATTTTTAGTCTGATCATTGGCTATTTTTAAGTCTGAACATTAAGTATTTTTAGTCTGATCATTGGCTATTTTTAAGTCTGATCATTAAGTCTTTTAAGTCTGATCATTGCTTCTTTTTAAGTCTGAACATTACCAATTTTAAGTCTGAACATTAAGTATTTTTAGTCTGATCATTGGCTATTTTTAGAGTCATCATTAAGTCTGATCATTGCTTCTTTTTAAGTCTGAACATTACCAATTTTAAGTTTGAACATTAAGTATTTTTAGTCTGATCATTGGCTATTTTTAAGTCTGATCATTAAGTCTTTTAAGTCTGATAATTGCTTCTTTTTAAGTCTGAACATTGCGTGTTTTAGTCTGATCATTGGCTATTTTTAAGTCTGATCATTAAGATTTTAAGTCTGATCATTGCTTCTTTTTAAGTATGATCATAACCATTTTTAAGTCTGATGATTAAGTATTTTTAGTCTGATCATTGGCTATTTTTAAGTCTGGTCATTAAGTCTTTTAAGTCTAATAATTGCTTCTTTTTAAGTCTGAACATTAAGTATTTTTAGTCTGATCATTGGCCATTTTTAAGTCTGATCATTAAGTATTTTACATTGCTTCTTTTTAAGTCTGATCATTAAGTATTTTTAGTCTGATCATTGCTTATTTTTAAGTCCGATCATTAAGTTTTTAAGTCTGATCATTGCTTCTTTTTAAGTATGATCATTACCATTTTTAAGTCTGATCATTAAGTATTTTTTAGTCTGATCATTGCTTCTTTTTAAGTATAATCATTACCATTTTTAAGTCTGGTCATTAAGTATTTTTAGTCTGATCATTGGCTATTTTTAAGTCTGATCATTAAGTTTTTAAGTCTGATCATTGCTTCTTTTTAAGTCTGAACATTACAAATTTTAAGTCTGAACATTAAGTATTTTTAGTCTGATCATTGGCTATTTTTAAGTCTGATCATTAAGTTTTTAAGTCTAATCATTGCTTCTTTTTAAGTCTGAACATTACAAATTTTAAGTCTGAACATTAAGTATTTTTAGTTTGATCATTGGCTATTTTTAAGTCTGATCATTAAGTTTTTAAGTCTAATCATTAACAACCTTTGGACTAAATTGAAAATAACATTATTAGGTTTTATATCCATCCGTATGGAATGACTATTATATCCCTCCGTGTTTTGTCCGGAATTTCGACTAAAATGGGACACATGTCGGCTTAATAATCGGTTTGTAATTTTTATTTATAAACAAGTTTGTACCTGAACCGCACCCAATTCGTATAAAGTGAATTTGCACCCCCAAAAAAAAGGTTTGCACCTAGTATTATCTTTTACAACAAAAAAAAATATCACAGAGCAACGGAGGAGGCTGAACAATGTTGTTAATAAATGGCCAAATTCAGACGGCTAAAAATGGCAGAAATAATACTGGAATTAGAAGCATTCAAATAAACATACAGCCACAGCCACAGCCACAGCCACAGCCACAGCCACAGCCACAGCCACAGCCACAGCTACAGTTGGTTTTGGGTTTTCACAGATGTGTACAGTACAAGCACAGACTAGCTGTTATTTTGAATATGTGCAGCTTTAAGTTTATGCTAAAGTAAAGACACAATGTTTCTTCTACATTCATTCCCTCCTCCTTCCATTCAATTTCTACACACCAACAGCCTAACAATCATCAACCTCTACTTGCACCACCGCTATTATCGCTTTTGTTGATCTGTTCCCGGAGTTCCTGCTGCAACTGGAATGCTGCTCGAAGATCCGTTTTCAGCCGGTGGAGGGACACCCCATTTGTTCTCTGATTCTAGTGGTTCAAATACATGCACTCCGCCGTCTGATAATCCAAGAGCAAACTGGTTTGGTTCTTGAGGATGAGCCGCAATCACCACTGGATGAGCACCACTCGAGCTGCTGAACAAAACAATACAAATTTAATATGATGTTACTTTACTACTGCACGGTAAAACATCTAACACAAATGAGCTTAGCGGCATATCATCATCCAATGCTGTTCTGACTTGTCGAAATCTGATTGCTGACAAGAAAGAGAGGGTGTCTAACAAGAAAGATACGGATGCAGGAAGAGAGGGTGTCTAACAATTATGTATGTGGTGCACATGGAAACTGATAACTGAAGCTCAACCAACAAATCAAAACAAAGGAACAAGCACGCACCTGACATTGGCTGGTAGATATGCTGTAGGGTTAATACGGCATCGCAACTTGAGGTCCGAAGCACCAAATACGCATACTGTTGCATCTAAAAAACCAGCATACACCAATTGACTATCACACGAGAAGGTCGCATGAGAAATCGGGGCAGCATTCTCACGTGGTACCCACTGCAAATTCAGAACATTAAGAATCAGTCATATGTTACTTTTTAATTATATATTGGATTATTACAGAGGCACATAGGTTGAAAAAAAGCAATCTGATATCAAATTTAATTAAACCCATGTTTACCTGTTTTACACATTCTAGTTTTGTGGTCTCGTATATGGCAAGTTGAGTTTCATTCACAACCAAAAAATGCATCTGGTCCTGGTGAAACTGCACACGCGTGTCCGAGAGTGTGTTCGGTGTCCTACCAGGAGGAACCTGCAAGAATTTGGATTTCTGCTTTTCCCACCCTTCTGAACCCCACACGCAAAGCTGATGAACAAATGAGACATGCGACTTTGTAAGCGAATGCCTAAGACTGATTAACACTCATATAATCATAGATACCAACTTTGAGAAGCTGATACAGAAAACATCATGTTTTAAACATGCACTATCTTTGGAGCATATCTTAATTCTTAGGAATATCACAGAAAAATACAGCTACCCCATATGTGGAACACACTTAAAATGTGATGAGACTCGCTTACCTGAGCATCGGCCCCTGACGAAACTAGAACATTCAACACGTGTGAGAAGGCAAGGCCTGTTATTCTTTTTGAATGTCCTTTCAGCTTACTCTTGACCTGAAATGAAGTCAGGATAACTGATTAGCAAGGGCCGCACATTAAGATATGAAGCACGTAATCAATAAGTGCCCAAATATAATCACCTCATCTACCCGGACATTATATATTTGAATTGAAGAATCATCCATTCCAATTGCAATAATGTTATTGTCTTGAGGATGGAATGCAAGGAAAGTTGCTGCGGGTGGTGGAGGCATGAATGTCGTCATTGTCTGCAGTGCCATAAGAAAGTAATCAGATATCTCTTGTAAACAAACAAAGTACACATCACTTTGATACGTGCAGCCTTACCTTGAATGTCATCATATTGAATAGCGAAATTTTTCCTCCAGATGCGGACATCACATAAGAATCATTTTTGGACAATGCAAAACAATGGACTGCCTCTTCAGGATTAGCATCCGCAACATCATTGGTCATTAACATACCACTAGGTGGCTGCCATAACTGAGGTGAAACGCTCGCGGTTGCCTACAAGACAATCGAATGACTGTTACTAAAAGACAAACAAGTCAAAAAATTTAAGTTGACAAAAAACAAAATGAAATTTAAGCTTTTATACGTCTTGTAAGTTCTTTTAATACCTTGCCACTTGAGTTCCGATCACCTCGTTGCCATTTCCAAAGTAGATGGATGGCGTTTGAAGCTAGAGCCAATATAGCGCTCCCCGAGTTTGTATATATTAGCTTTGATATCTGGGAGAATCGGGAAGGAAATACTTGGCATCAATTTGCAAAAGCACAAAATCAAGATAGGTGACACTGCATGTGTATAATTGGTAACGTGCAAAATAAAAAATTCATGATATAATCTGAAAGTTGTGAATTTAGTACCTTGTGAACTCGCATGTTTTCAGGAAGTCTCACGGAACGACATTGAGATTGTTCGCTAATTTCAGTAAGTTTCCAAACTTTTGACTTGTCATTGGCTTCTTCAGTAATTCTTGGTTTTATGTCCCCCATATTTCTGGTTTCGCCACTCTGTGGAAATGGTAGCAGAAATAGGTCATGTGCGCCTTAAAAATAAATAAAAGTTTGGCCAATGTTTATCAAGGCACGGGGAGATGAAATATTTGAGAGACACAGATGTACCGAGCAAATTGAGATAACAATGTACTAAAAATATGTGTCAACTAACCATTCCAACTATAGAAACCATGGAGGCTCCTCTGTCTGAAATACCAGCACTGGCAGCAGATGCAGCAGCAACTGAAGCAGCTGATATTGTGTTTATCACGGGCTGCATAAATTTAACATGTGTTAGATGAAAACTTCTCCCTAGTGAAAGTGTCTGATGCATTTATCACAGTTAAGTTACCTTTGACATAGTTTCAGATGTTCGAGAAACATCATAAGAAGGATTTTCAAAAGACCGCAATAAGCGGAGACCATCCGGATTAGCCATTATCTTGATTCCATTTTCATTGGCAGAGACAGCCAAAAGGGTTCCATCCTTGTTGAAACGGATACGTGGACTTGCCTGTTAATAAGTAAAAGCCTAGTGAGACTGATACTCACAAGTAAAGCCTTTGAGAAAGAAAATGAAACAGGAAACTCACAGGAAGCCCTCCATCAGCATCTATACTTGTCAACAATTGTATATTGTCCATATCCCAAAACTTAATAGAGTAATCGTCACCAGCAGCTAGATACTTATTACGAGTTGTATCAAACTGCACAACTCCCTTGGATCTTTTGCGAAAACCTTGATAAGTCCTTCTCACAGCTCCTTCACTTTCATTCCACTCAACTATATAGGATTCTCCTTCTTTACTGGTCCCACATGAGAATAGCCTGCAATCAATCATCTGGCCATTAAAACCAAGGCATGCAATATGTTGGAGAGACAAAATGTCACTCCATGCAACAAAATCAAAAATCTATCTGATTATCCTATATGGTACTAACTGAACCTTGTGCCATCAGCGCTGTATGCCATGGTGGTACACCAGCGACCTGGTGCATCATAATCAACTCGAGATCCTAAATTGTCATACAGCCATGCTTTTATCTTTCCATCCAATGCTGTTGAAAATATGAACTGAGGATAAACCAAGCAAACCATCACGACACGATCACAGAAGCACATAAGAAAATTTTTATAGCTATTTTAGTAGATGGGTCACCTGAATGTTCTCCTTGTAATGAGGACAGACAGAGTATACAGGAGCCTCATGACCTTCAAAGGTGTATTGTTTTGCACCAGTGGCAGCATCCCACACCTACATATATAAGCCGAGTTAAAGGGCCCTGCCTTTTACTACTACTGAAAGCGACATCATTCATGACATGCTTGCCTAACCTTAATTGTCTTGTCATCACCGCATGTTATCACACAAAGTTGTTTATTTGGGTGAGAAAATGCAAGATCGTTCACCCCACCAGCGTGAGCCTCAATCTGCAAATGCATTCATATTAAAATAATTATATACCGAATGTCACTCCCTCTAATTGATGGAAAGAGACGTACAAGTGCATTACCTCTAAGTGCTGCCTCACATCATCATGCCCATGATAAGAATAAATTTGTACTATATGCCTCGAGTATGCAACACCTGTTCATCAATTGCAGAAGCTGAAGTATAACACTGCAATTGACATAAGAGACACTCATCTTATTTGAAAATTGTGTATGTTAAACAATACCAAACAATGAGCCATCTGGACTCCATATCACTCGGTTGACAGATGCACCTGGATCCTTGGCAAGTGCTGCCTAGAAATTACCGGAGAAGGTTAAGATGGGGAGGACAAAGAGAAAATATACAGATAGTAAAACGAAGCTTTCAAGCTTGGAAAGGATAATCACACCTGCAACGGCATTGAACATGCACTTGGATCCCAAACTTTGAATGTTTTCGACATCAATCTCTCTTTTATGCCAATGTCCCACAAACCCAAGTCTCCCACATCGGTACCAACTGAATAGCACAAATAAACACAAAGATGTCTATCATAATTATACTCCAAAGTCAAGGGTGAGGAGGCAGCCGAAAACTTAGCTTCATATAAAGCACTAGTAAGTATATGATCCATTTGCAAACCTAGAAGTAGTGTTTGTTGCACAGGATGAAAATCCATGCTCATTGGAGATGATCCCTGATTCAGAGTTCGTGCAACTGTTTTCGGCATGTCATCTGGTGCCATAAAAGATTGGCTATGGCCATGACTTGGAAATGGTATCGGCATTGAATTGACTGGATGATTGACCTGGGAACAACAGAAAAATGTCAGACCTCAATCATGGCAGCATTGGGACTACTAGAGAGCTGTCTTCAAATTGAAGAAAGTTGTATGAATTACCTCGTCAGTTATTCCCATAGGCCTTGTTCTTTTGGAGATGTGATCAGAATCTCCAGATGGGTAGTCAACAGACGAGTTTCCTGTGGTTCTTGGATGTTTTAAAGCTGCTCATGAAGACATGATAGGACCTCAGAAAAGCTCATTCAGTATTCTTCGACAAAAGTACACCAATATACATCCAAGTTACACACCCAAGTGTTACCTGAAATTGATGGAGCTCCAAGACCAATAGCACCACCAGAAACCGCTGGATGACTTACATTTGACGGATTAGACATCCATCCGGATAAAGTTGCTGGAACAGGTGATGGTGCCGGTTGGAAAGGCTGAATAACATAACAAACAGAAATTTTAATATCGGAGTAAATACTACGAGCGGCAATGATACAATGAAAAAATATCGGATGAATATCTCACTCCATGAGCACCCAAAGGAGGAAAGCCTCCAACTTTCGGAAGTGATCCAATCAATGGACTGTTTGCAGGAGAAGGCGCTCGTGCACCATTTGGTTGACCGCAAGTGTGGTCCACAAAAAGAGTTTTTATATCTGGATTCGGCCTTGGATTTTTGCAGAGCTGATGCTGCCAATTTAAGCTGTATGGATAAGGGACCAACGTCAGCAACCACCAATAAATTAAGTTTCAGTACAACTCGACATGCAAATCTAATGAACTAGATGCTGATGATCATTAGTGTAACTTTTCTTGGAACCACCTAGTTGATCAATATAAAAATAGGAAGAAATAAAGCCTACCTTTGATTAATAAGTGTTCGCAGACGTGAATTTTTCAGAGTGGGAAACTGTAATTTGTCACGAAATAAGGGATTAGCTTCTATAAGCTTCTTGAGTTCTAGCAACATGATTGCTCTGGCAGACTTTGTATCCCCGTACTTAGAAAGTTGTTCGTTCTCCCTGTGATGTAGTAACAACACTTGTTATCCAAAGGCTACGAAATAATAATGCAGACAACACATAAAGATTGTCTAAATTACCTGAAATTTTCCAAAGTCAAAAGCTGGGTTATTTCTTTAAAGAGCTCCTCATTGAATGTAGCAAACACTTTTAAATCCTTCACAAGGATATCCACAGCTTTGGAACGATCATGCCTACGTCAAGTTTACATATTAGTGACTCAGCACAAAATGACAAAAATATGAAAGCTGAATCAATATAACAGTTATCAGCCGAACATGGAAACCTGAAGTGGAATGTAAATGCTTACTTATCCAAGGCTTCAAGATACTTCTGCTTCCTAATTTCAAAGAATATCTTCATCGAATATCGATTGTCATCGACCTTTGTAAAACCCGATAGATAACGCTCGACTTCATCCCAGTTCCCATTATGCACTTCTTCCTCAAAATACTTCATGTTGAAGAAAAACCCAGATTCTTGTTCCAACCTATAATTCCATGGGAACCGTGTCTCAAAACCAAAAAGAACTTACAAAAATACAGAAGGAACCACCACCTAAATAACTTCAATGAGCAACTTACACAAATGAAACCACACATACATAATTCTACAGTAGAAAATGTAAAAGTACCCACTTGTGGACAGTCTCCTTGAACTTCTCCTCATCCAAAAACTGCAATATTAAGAACACCAGCTCCCTGCTAAGAGACGACATGGTAGCCGCCCCCAGAACCAGAGCCACAGCTAGATCTGTAAATACCATAAACAAAATTCCAACTCAGGTAGACTCCTTTTCCATTCCTCAACACCCAATAGACCGTCAAAAAAACAACTTCCAACCTTATCTAGATCCCGATACTCCAACTCCCTCTAAACACAAACACATTCCCCAAGAATAACAACAACCCACCACCCAAAAAATTAGGGTTTGTGCGGTAAAGACGCTTTTTGGCCACAATGAATCCACAATCAATAATCAAAGCAATTCAATTAAATACGAATAAAATAAACAGTTAAACAACAACATGAGACATGAGAGATACACAAATTACGAAAGCAATTACCTTTTGAAGAACCCTGAAAATCAGATAGAGATAGAGATCGAATCGAAGAGGAGAGGAGAGGAGATGAAGAAGACCCAGAAAAGAAAGAGAAAACGAAAAATGGAGATTTGAGGTCACTTTCTTTCCTCTACCACTTCTTCTCTACTCTATTATACATACTCTCTCATCATTCATCGAACTCAACTTTCTCTCACCAGGTTGGACGAAACTTTATCTCGTGCTTTCCTTTCGGCTTTCTGTACAATAAATAATATTCTTAAAAAAAATAAAATAAAATAAAAATACGGCAAAAGCTTTCTAATCTCGCAGTGATGGCCACTATGATAGGAACCATGAGGCAACTATCCAGCCTGGTGATAAGCTGTTTGACTTATCACTGGATCCTGCATAACCTATCAGATCCCTGATTATAACCTAAGGTAGTTATATTGATAACCAGACTGCAGAAGACCCACTGAGCCGGCTGGCGTAATCGTTTCTATCAAAGATGAATCTGGACCGTCCAGCTGTCGGCGACTGAAAGTTGTGTTTGTTGGAAAAAGATCTCATCCGTTGGGATTTTGATCGGATGGTCTTGCTTTTAAGGTTTTGTGGGGGTGCGATGTAGGAGATTGGAACCCAGAGAACGAGTCCACCGACTATTCTTCTTATTCTTCATGTATCAAATTCAAATCAAGATCGTCTCATCCGAGGAAACGACAAGAAATCATCGGTTTGAATAATTGGGCAGGTAATCAGCAAATAATTACGCATTTTGCCATTCAGATTTGTCTCGAAAGCAATGGGCATTGAATATCACGTGTCAAGAGATTTTCAGCCGCGATAAACGAGAAATAGGTAACCATGTTCGTTTTATCGTATCGTCGTTCGAGAGCGACATACATGTTGATAATATAAGCTTCTTCTTTTTAGCTTTTCTTTTCCTCCCATTTAATTCATTACTAAAAGCTGTTGGCTTCAGTGCTAATGGGCCAGACCAGAATGAATGATGGTTGGGGAATTTCATGCCAAATTTGGTTTCTCAATTTATCACAAATGTTTCGAGTCTTTGAAACTCATAGATCTGTCGAGGATTTGTCATATCTATTATCATTATCGATGTAATTTGGGGTTATAAGTTTTCAAATTACACAAGATTTTTAATTGAGCACCTCTCCATTATCTCATACAAAAAAATTTAAGTTTCGCTAAATTGATTGAAATTCAAGTTAGTACGGCTCAATTTTAATGGAAATAAATGTATTATATTATGATCAGTGTTCTAAAAATCATCTGCTTGGTTTGGTTTGCCTGGGCTCCATCTAGAAGGTAAAATTGACAAATTCGTCCAATTTATTATAAATCGGTCCATTAGAAGGTCATCCGATTTTATAGCCATCTAGTTACCGTCCAGACCCGCCTAGTCGTCGGTCAGATTTGCCTAATGACCGTCTAGACCCGCCTAGGTGCTAACCAGATGACCTATTTCTTGATGAAAACTAAAAAAACTCTTTTGTTTTTACAAAATTTACATATTTTTAATACTTTATAAACTATTAAGATGTTTCTACTATTTGATTTCCTTCATAAGTATTAAAATACAATAAGATATATACCATAATAATAAATATATGATTATTAATAATTAAAATTTTAAAAATATAAAACCGATTAACCCTGATTAATCCTTGAAAACTTTATCCGCCCGATTAACGCCTAGCGTCTTTTATATCCTTGATTATGACTAAGAAAAATTCTAGAATGGTCCCTCAATTTTTAAAAAAAATTGGTTCAGGTCACTCAATTTTATTGACAGTAAGAATTTACATCAATTATTGAGACACGGTGCATTAATTAGGTTATACAACTTATATAGAAATTTTGATTGGGAGTGAAATGGGAGGCCACCCGTCAACGTGACACTTGATGAAAATAATGAGGGTGGGAGTGGGTATACGTAGAGTGCAAAAAAGTGGTCCCGTCGAGCAAGGGAATGAAAACGAGAGGAGTGGTGTGGATTTATGGATAAAAATGATATGTAATTATGTATGTTGGCAATATTTTTCCAACAATGTATGCATTCATTTACGACAAGGAAGGTACTTTTCAATGCACACCGGCAAGGCGGCAACACTACAAGCACTTAAGATGTTAGATCATACAATCATGGAATATACATGTGTGGTTTATTGATTTCTTTTAATAAAGTTAGTATCAACCCTTTGAAATTTACGTTCCGCTAGCCATGAAGGATTATGGATACAACTTTCAATCGGGGCACTAATTATATGGAAAAATATTCGGTGCAACGAAACTAAATGCAGCGAGTGTCAAATCGACGTCCTTTCAATGAAAATGATGTCGTTTCTATTTTATAAAAATATAATAAAATGATATCGTTTTGATCGAAACGACGTGGTTTTGACACTCAAAATATTTTGCTCCAGTATTGCACCGGATTTAAATGATATGTTATAAGAAAATTGGAGTTGAGACTCTATTGATGATAACAACTTAAGTGTGTTGATTTAGTGGAATTGAAAGAGTTAAATAAAATTCGTATTCCTCGTATTAAGAGAAAGTGTAAAGCCATGAGGTTAATGGCATCAAAATATGGATTCCATTCCTAAACTGCCTCTTTTTTTTATGGGTTCCTAAACTGCCTTTTGAATGTGTCAAATAATAAATGAGAGATTTTAAGTTCATAAATTACACTCATTATTGCATATATCTAGAGAAAATGCATGTACTTTCAGAAATGGTAACGGAGATGAAATTGATACCACGAGACACGAGTTACGTAACTACGTTAATGGGATAATCATCCATTTTGGTAGTGGTACGGTAATGTTAGGGTTTTGCATCATTTGAAAATGGCGCTTTTATTTATTTATAATTATGGGTGGGTACAACAACTCAGAATATTACAATGCATATTATGATAGCTTTATCATCTAGTACGTATGTATATTATCTTCGAAGCTCTAGCAAGACATTTTGATCGGATCCAAAATCATCTGATACATCCCTCCACTTCTGAAGCGCAGACCATGTTTGGAACCTTTTAACATGGACCCACTCCAAATCATCGGTACATCCTTCGACACTTAAAGCGTACATGCCATCTTCGGCACCTTTACCGATACGTCCATCATGACAGCCGAGTAGCACCTCCACGAGGTTGTAGGAAGCATCCACACGTGAGACGTAAGGAATGCATCCACGAGGGATGTAGGAAGCATCCACGTGCGAGGCGGGACGAGAAAATAATTCGCAAAAATTGTGAGAAAATGACGCTACTCGGGGGAATTGAATCATTGACCCTCTTGACAATTCAAGCCACTCGGCCAAAACCCCCTTTCATGAATAATGGCGTTTAATTATCCATTTTTTGTAACGTCGTATATAAAAAGAGGTGGCCATAATAATTGAACCCAAATTCCTATGAAAATGAAGTGGTGTGGCTCACTCTTATCATCAACTCACACACAGTGACACAAACACTCAAATCTTTTCTCCTCCAATCATGTACTAGGCGCACAATTTGGTTTTTGGATCGCTTCTTAGGTCCTGTCCATTTGAACTCTATTTTTTGACGGTTAAGATAAGATAAGTTCCTTTCAATCAACATAATTAATATAAGTTAGTATCAGTTAATATAAGTTACTTTCAGTCAAGTTAAGTTAATATAAGTTTCAGTTAAGTTAAGATAAGATAAGTTACTTTCAGCATACCATCATCATCATACCATCATCATATCGTCATCATTATATCATATCATCATCATCATACCATCATCATCATATTACTATTCATCATCATAACATCATCATCATTACCATCATCATCATCATACTATTCATCACCATCATCACAACCATCATCAGTATATTACTATTCAACATCATAATATTACTATTCTTCATCATATTACTATTCATCACCATCGTTACAACCATCATCATCATCACTATATTACTATTCATTATCATAATATTACTATTCATCACCATCATCACAACCATCATCATCATAATATTACTATTCATCACCATCATCACAACCATCATCATCATAATATTACTATTCATCATCATCATCATCAGTATATTACTATTCATCATCATATTACTATTCATCATCATCATCACAACCATCATAATGGTATGATGATGATGATGGTATGATGATGATGGTTGCATGATGATGATGATGATGATGGTGGTGGTATGATGATGATGGTATGATAATGATGGCATGTTGATGATGCTGGTATGATGATGATGATATGATGATGATGATGATGGTGTGATGATGATGATGATGATGATGGTGATATGATGATGGTGATATGATGATGATGGTATGATGATATGATGAAGATATATTAATATTAGTCAATATAAGTTTCAGTTAAGTTAATATAAGTTAATATCAGTCAATATAAGTTAATATCAGTCGATATAAGTTAATATCAGTTAACAGAAGTTAATATCAGTTAAGATCAATTAAGATAAATTAAGTTTCAGTTCAAATGGACAGCCCCTTAGTGACATGTGTACGGTGATGGTTTCAGCACAAGAGGTGGTTTGGCAACAAATCAAGTGGTGCCAAGTTGTCTTGTATCTTGAGATGTGGTTGCCCATGAGATTTACCGCGATGAGAGTGCAATATCACTTTGAGGAAAATGTCGACTCATTAAAACATAATTCTATTTGTATGTTTTTGTTGTATTTAAAGTTTTTATTCAATAATTTATTTATATTATTGTCTATATTTATTTATTAGTAATTATTACCACAATATGCTACAATTTCTCTTATCCCACTATTATACCGCAATATTTTCCAATCTTATACAGTTATACTTCAATAATGAATCCAGGAGGAGAGCTTAACTTGATCTACCTCATTTTGGTGGACCATTTGGTCAAAGGCTAAAAAAAGCAAAGATATTTATCATTCACCTAAAAGATAAAAAATATAAAATATTTGTCTTTTACCTAAAAGAGAAAGGATCAAATATAAATCTAGAGAAAAATGTTACTCGGGCAAAGATAAAAGATTATATTATGCCCTAAAATTTGCAACAAAAAAAAGTAACGTGGACTAAACCAAAAACTAGCCAGAATATTTGAACTTTAAACACTTACTATTACCATGTAATAAAAATACTTGTCACAACTTGAAAAATATATTTAAAACGTTATTAATAAATTAATTAATTGTCAATTAAAAAGGGGTGTATCTTCTATATTTTACATTAATTTTTAAATTGTTGAACTCAATCTTAATATTCTTAATCAATGGGGCAAAAAATATTTTTTAATGGGGGCAAAACTAATTTAAGCAAGTAAAATCTATTAGAATATCAAATTTTAATGGGACATTTGCCCCCAATGTCTCTCACGTAGGTCCGCCCCTGTATAAACCTCAATTAAATATGTCAACTATAAATCACCTAAGATTTTGAGAAGTGGCACTCACAATCAATCATAATTCCCGGCACTTTTCGTAAATAAAAAAAAATCAAAACAAACTTATTTTAAAATACACAACTTATGCAATTGGCAAAACTTGCTACGGATCATGATTGGAGCTGGATGAGACTAGACTGTTGTCCGAGGCTAGATTGCTTGTCTAGTTTTTAAGCAATCTAGCCTCGATAAACCTAATTTAAGCAATCTAGCCTCGATTTTTTAATGGGGGCAAAATTAATTTAAGCAAGTAAAATTTATTAGAATATCAAATTTTAATAGGACTTTTGCCCCCAATGTCATTCACGTAGGTCCGCCCCTGTATAAACCTCAATTAAATATGTCAACTATAAATCACCTAAGATTTATTAAGCAATCTAGTTTTTAAGCAATCGAGTTTTTAAGCAATCTAGCCTCGATTTTTTAATGGGGGCAAAACTAATTTAAGCAAGTAAAATCTATTAGAATATCAAATTTTAATGGGACATTTGCCCCCAATGTCTCTCACGTAGGTCCGCCCCTGTATAAACCACAATTAAATATGTCAACTATAAATCACCTAAGATTTTGAGAAGTGGCACTCACAATCAATCATAATTCCCGGCACTTTTCGTAAATAAAAAAAATCAAAACAAACTTATTTTAAAATACACAACATATGCAATTGGCAAAACTTGCTACGGATCATGATTGGAGCTGGATGAGACTAGACTGTTGTCCGAGGCTAGATTGCTTGTCTAGTTTTTTCTCTCACGTAGGTCCGCCCTTGTATAAACCTCAATTAAATATGTCAACTATAAATCACCTAAGATTTTGAGAAGTGGCACTCACAATCAATCATAATTCCCGGCACTTTTCGTAAATAAAAAAAATCAAAACAAACTTATTTTAAAATACACAACATATGCAATTGGCAAAACTTGCTACGGATCATGATTGGAGCTGGATGAGACTAGACTGTTGTCCGAGGCTAGATTTCTTGTCTAGTTTTTAAGCCCTCTCGTCCTTTTCTAGCCTTTTGTGCTATTGCTATCAAAAAAAGACACAACAGATGCGAGGCTATAAACATCCTAAAAAATAACGCTGTTAACGGGAGATTAGAAATTTGATGCTTCGAACGAGTGCTGGGAACAGACTAAAGATTCGATGGAGACAAACTATACGTCGTTTCGTAGCTAACTCAAATCTCTACAACTATCTAGTTCATACCGAGACAAGAAAAGGTAGTTTACAATGTCGAAACACGAGTCAAAGTGAGCGCAGATGCATAATTTGTAGCGGGTTACACTGATGTCTGACTTCCACTCTTTTTTCGACCTTATAAAAACTCGCATGATCTCAATGTGAACTAGAGGGTTTTAAGGATTTGAGATAGCTACACAACGATATATAGTCCGCCTTTATCAGATTTTTCATTTGCTCCCGGCGCTCATTTGAAACAGCGAAGGTCTAATATGCCATTGTGGTGTAAATTTATTTCAGTCATGGCCAGTATGAGCTAAGGACTCTTTATTTTGCTTCAATATCATTTCTCAACACATTGTATAATCTTTATGAATACTAAATTTCTATGGCTGAACATTTAGTCTTAAGTTTGAACATTTTGGCTTAAGTCTGAACATGCCTTAAGTCTAGAAATTTAGCCTTAAGTCTGAACATTGAGCGGTACACATTGATGTCTGGCTTTCACTCGTGTGTCGACCTTCTAAACCACCTCGTCTGCTCTTGGTGTGAAATAGGGAGTCGTAGAGCTTTGAGTAGTTACACAACGATTTATAGCTCGCCTCCATCGGATTTTTATTTTGCTCATAGCACTCATTTTAAACAGCAAAGGTTTAATATGCCATTGTGGTGTAAATTTCTTTCATTCATAGTCAATATGAGCTAAAAACTCTTTATTTTGCTTCAATATCATTTCACAAGACATTGTATAAGATTTATGAATACATTTTTATTTTATGCATGAATATTTAGACTTAAGTCTGAACATTTTGGCAACATTTTGCTTAAAGTCTGGACATTTAGCCTTAAGTCTTAACATTGAGCGGTACACACCGATTTACGACTTTCATTCATGTTTCGACCTTTTAAATGACCTCGCATATTCTCGATGTGAACTAGAAAGTTGTAGGGCTTTAAGTTTGCTCTCAGCACTCTTTAAAAGCAGTGAATGTCTAAAAAATTGAATTAAAATTAATTGTGAAAATATAAAACACAATATTGCCCCTCGGTGTTCAATTACGAAATTTCGATAAATTTGACATTTTGTCAATTTATGAAGAAGTTTAGAGTTAATATATAAAAAATCCGGTTTAACCGCACTCTACCTAAAATATAAAAATTAAAAAAATTATTTTGTGCTTTTGTGAGCATTTGAATCTTTTAGTTCAAATATGAAAATAGAATTCCTCAATCCTACGATTAAAGACTAGTCATTTTTTATTATGGGTTTACATCGAACATTACATACAATTTCTCAGGTACATATATATTTCTAGACCATTTGAAGCGCAGACCACACAAAGGCACCACCCCGGATTTGAACTTGAGCTTGAATCATTCGTTGAAGCACATGCCAACTGGCACATCTAACTTTGAACCCACGTGTTGACACACCTCCATGGTAAGGGCATAGCAGCGAAGCACGCCAGCACACCTTCACGAGGGGATTGGGCAAAACACCTGCAATGTCCACAAGGACGAGAAAGAGGAAATGAAAAAGGAAAATATCCGCAAGGATGGAGGAAGATGTCCACACCATAAGGTGTGACTAGGAAAACCCATACAAAATTGTGGGAGGAAAATGTCATGGGTGGAGCTTGAACCCTCCACCTTGTTGATGCAAGGTAAGAATTCTACCACTAGACTACACCCTATTTAGCTAAAGATGAATCCTTTAACCATTCCTTATGACTTTGAAATATAGAAATATAGATGTACACGTCCATGGAAATAAACTCTTTTTGAACAAGCAAGCAAAATGAACCTCGTTCTGTAAGGGCATCCACACCAAGGGGAGCAATAAGCAATAATAGAGAGACTTTATTGCTTATTGCTCTCATGTAGCAGGTGAGCAAAAAAAGAGCAAAGAACAATACTTGATAGGTGAGCAATAATGGAGAGGGTACGGGATAGGAAATCAATAAGTGGGGCCCACATATATTTATGAAAAAAGACCAAAGGAAACTATTTTTTGTTGATTTTGAATGAAATAAAAACACAAAATACGAATATTGGAACAAGTCCAATTAGTCAAATTCAAAACCACAAAAAAAATATATAATCTAAAAAAATAAGAAAATGTCAGAAAAATTAAATAAGTAGGTTGGAAATACTAGAAAATACTTCATAAAAATTATATAAGTATGTGGGAATACTAGAAAATAAATTACAACAAAGAATACACAACTAGAAAATACTTCAGAAGAAATGCAATAACATGAGAAAAAAAACATATTTATTGAAGAAAATGTTGTATTTAGACTATCAAAAAAAATGTTGCAAAATTTTGCTCTTAGCTCTTTGCACTCTTGCTGCATTGAAATATATAGAGCAAATGACCATTTTTGTTCATTGCTTTTAGCTCTACTTTGCTACATAACTTTTATGAGAAAATGCTATTTTTGTTTATTGCTCATTACTTATTGCTCTCTATACGGATGCCTTAAAGTCAACCAACTGTTGTGTTTGGCTCCTCGAAAAAAACTGTTGTGTTTGGCTGCTGAAATTATCACTATAATATTCGCAATCTTTTTTTTTTTTGATTGAGTGCTTTAGCACTAAAGTTGCAGCATCTGTTCTTTTTTTTTTTGGATGCGCAGATAGGGACTTGAACCCGGGATCCTCATGCCCGGGTGGAGCGCTCAACCAGTGAGCCAACTCACTTTGCCCTAATTGTTGTAAATGCGGTGAAAATTAAATGAGATGGAAAGTAAATAAAAAAATCAATTTTCATGCAAGATATTAGGAAAAAATTGTATTGGATCATTTTATTTTATGAGAAATTTATTCGAATTTCTCATTAAATCAACCACAAAATTATGAAGAAAAAAAGTATTTTTAAGGACTCTCTATCACATCAATTGCAAGTGGATGAGTTGTCGTTGTCACATTTTTGTAACCTGTACTTGGCCATTTCGGAAGATCTTAACAGTCAAAAAAATAAAAACGACAACAATTTTGTTTATGGAGTTAGAATTTTGATTTTGAGAGAACTATTTTTTTTATTTCAAAATTTCATTGTTTTAATAAATCATATAAAAAACAACATCATTAATCATTTTATATTAGCTTATTTTTTTATTGAATATTCTGAATCAAATTTCCTGGAATATAACTATCTATTGATAAATATCCTGATAGAGGGACATCATCCAACATTTTACATACAATCATACATTACATGTACAGTGTACTTGATAAATTCGAACACTATGTACATATGAATTCGAGTCAAATTCTGGCATTTTATTGTATAGACCTGTTACAAACTTACAATGTGAACTCCTACCCAGACATTTATATTTATCCACAGTTATGTGTGCAAAATAAAATAGTATTTATCCACAGATAAAGAACTAGTTTTGTAAGTTTATCTTTTTTTATTGATAGGTTCATTACAATTCGGTACAGAATCAGTACATGTTGACTATCTGGTACACTATTTCATTTGAAGCGCATGTCTCTCATATCGATTCAGGCCAAACAGAAATAAATGGTGGTGACAGAAGGAACCAAAGCCAAAGAAGAAATTATTGTGATCACCAAGAATTGAACTCATGTCCCAAGGCATTGTAAGCAACACCTCAACCAACAGGCTACTAACCTATTGGCTGTAAGTTTATCCGGTAGCTCAATTTATATACACTTGCTTAGGGGAGCGCTCGATAAAGAATCTTTAAAAATTCGAGAATTTGAGAACCCAAATCTTACCATTATATCATGATGCATCTTTGAATCTGCATGTGACACATGTCCAAAACGAAAAGTAAAAAAAGGTGGCTTTGACTTTACTTTAAATGCATATTGGAAAATGCACATGGGACAAGTGTCACCACCAATGCATCTTGCATTTTGAATGGTGAAGATCGGAGTCTCAAGTTCTTTAAATTTAAAGGGGTTCTCAATTGAGCGCTCCTCCACTCGCTTATATGAAAAAAATTCCAATTTGGCAAAAATTAGAATTTCATTTCCCCTCTAGCCAATTTCCAAATTGGTTTTCCGAAATGACCACGTTCTCTTAGGCGCTGTCGCCAATGGCGCCTAATGCCCAGTGTCTTGCTTACATCGATATCAACATCGCCTAATGCCCAGTGTCTTGCTTACATCGATATCATGTTGAGTCACGTACCTATGTGGCAACTTAAACTAAGGCGCCCCTGGGTATAGCGACTTAGGAAAAAGGCGCTTCAAGTGACAGGGCCCTAATAGTGTTCAATAAGTCAGAACTACTCAGATTCTCAGGGAAAAAGTGCTCCTGAGGACAGCGCCCAAAAAAATTAGCACAAACTTTAATCGATGTTAAGGACATAATTAAACGATTCGGAATGGTAAGTCGTCAAAGATCCCCATCTTCTACAGCCAGTATCATAAGCCAAAGCCCATTTTTTCGCATTAACTTTGTCCAACCACTTTACTGCATCCGGCTTATTCTTCAACAACTCTTTCAAATCTTTAAAACGATTACAAAACTTTATTTGCCGATTCTCCTCGGCAATGTTGGTAAGTAAGTTTTTGTGCGCTACACTTCGGTGCCTTTTGATTAAATTTCGAGGCAAAGTGTCTTATACAAATACGGTGATAAGTTCTTGGCGAGGACCAATCCTCCTCTTCCATCACTCACATTATGCCAATATGCTTATCTGAAATAATGCATAATCCATCACGCTGTGTGACGCCACTTCGAATGCATGTCATGAACCACTTCCAGCTCTCGATGTTTTCACTCTCTACCAATGCATAAGCAAGAGGAAGAATTTGATTCTCTACGTCCAAACCGACTGCAATCATTAAATACCCTTCCACTTCCCGATCAAATGTGTCATATCGATAGAAATGACGGGACGACAATACTTGAAGCCACTGATAGCTGGTGTAAATGACCAAATACGCGATTCACCATCACTTTCCCACTCTCTAGCGTTGAAGTGTCCCAATGAATAATGCTACCGGGATTGGACTCTTTGATCATGTCCATGTATGCCGGTAGTTTTTTGAAGGATTCTTCCCAATCTCCAAATGTATGTAATAATACTTTTTGCCGAGATTTCCAAGCCTTCATGTAAGATATATTATACACATACTTGTCTCGCATTAAAGCTTGCACCGCGTAAGGGGAAAATCTCATCTTCTCTTTAATTAAGATTCTTATGTCCATTCCAATAAAGAGTTTGTTGAAATGGACATTGTCACGACGGATAATATCAACCTCGCACATGTGATCTCCTTCATATTTGGTTATTGACGGAGCCCACCGCACTGTCGTTAAGGTGCGGTGTTCTCTGTGCAAAAGCAAATTTATATTCCGCTACTCGTGACCTTACTACTGGGTAGCAAGTGGTAAGTAGGGGTCGAACCCAAGGGAATTAGGGGGATAAGTTGTTCTTTGAGGGATTTGTACAGGGAGGGAGCGTGTTTTTAGGTTGATTGAGTTTTTAGCGCGGAAAAGTAAGTGTTTTTTGGTTGGTTTTGGTTTTTTAGTGCGGAAAAGTAAATGACAGAAAAGTAAATACTGAAAATAAAAGTAGAAGACTTACAGCGGGTGATGCGTGATTGGCAAGTCCTCCGGAAGGTGAGCAGTTGATAGAGCAGTTTATACTAAGAAAGTAAATGCAAGGGGTTTTTTAAATCTAAGGAAAGTATTCGGTCTTAGGGGCCTTGTATCATAGTTGTTTATCATCGACCGCTAATGATCATACTAAGTGTTCAAAGATGAATCGAGGCTATTTCTAGCACAAGACTTGCAATATCGTTTAGAACACTTGTTCTATTTAGACTAATTCCTCCTTTCGAAGTATCTTAGCCTTATGTGCATCCATTTGATCTTCAGTTACGATCAACCAAATGGTGTTTTAGATAAGTCGAACTCCTCAGATAAGTTTTGCCCGTTAAAGCATCCACTTACCCGAGTATGTTCACGAACCCCACGGAAGAGCTTTGCCCGTTAAAGCATCCACTCAACCTTGGAAGTTCTAACCTAATATATGGCACATAGAACAAGTTTTGAACACAGAGATGCACTAAGAGTAGGGTCTAAAACATTTTATGATACAAGTACACCCCTTCAACCGAATGAAGGGTTTAGCTACGATTATCCATGGAAGAGGACATCATAGCTAAGTACTTGAAAAGTAAAGGTTTTCGAAAGTAAAGACAGGAAAGTAAAGTACTTTGAAAGACAGTAAAGTAAAGTTTTCGAAAGTAAAGACAAGGAAAGTAAAATTGCAGTTTTGAAAGACAGGAAAGTAAAGTTTTCAAAAGTAAAAGACAGTAAAGGAAAGGGGTGAGTACTTCAAGAACCGACAAGAGTACTCAAGAACAGTGAAAAGTAAAGACAAGCTTGAGTACTTCAAGAACCGACAAGAGTACTCAAGAACAAACTAGAATACTCAAGAACCAACAAGAGTATTATAGATTTCAAACAAAAGCTTACAAAAGTGCCAAAATCTAGAGAGATAAGTGATGTTGTGTTGTGAGGATTGTGGGATGTTACAAATGAGAGGAGAATGGCTTGTATTTATAGCCATGGAGGAGCCATGAGGAGCCAACACTTGGCAAGATGGGAGAGGAGGAGATGGATGTGGAGGAGAAGAGCTCCACATGGCAAGCTCTCATGGAGCTCCATTAGCCGCCGGCGGCTTTGAGAGGGAGGAGGAAGAGCCCCCCCCATGTGGCACAAGAGGAGTGGTTTGTGATCTCATTCCAAAAAGCCATCGGTCCATTTCAGCTCTGGACTGACTTTAGTTGCTCCTCGGTTGGATTCGTTTTGAGTGATTCCATGTCAGGATTTTGAGATTTCTGCATTCAGCGTCTGATCGTGACCTTGGACTGACTCGTAATATCTTTTCAGCGTAAAATCCTCTCCTTAGCGTGTATTATCTCTAGAGTCCAAAATACCCTGTAGAAATATATCGGAAGTCGGAACTAACAAGCAAAAGTTAAATAGACAAAAGGTCTAATTTAGTGGGTTTAACTGTGTTTATGATTCGTATGATTATGGTCCATCAGATCACCCCACACTTTTAGTTGTTCATCCCGAACAATGCTATTAAAGGGCGGGACACTAAGTTTGGTTTAAAATATGAAAGTTAGACTGTGGGACTCGATTTATCCTAATTCATGCATTACTTACTTATTACCAAATTAAACTGTGTAAATAAATAGAAGAAACTTGATACGTGTACCTTCGTGCTGAGATGCAAATTATTTTGGATGTTTTGGGAGATAGCCCTTTTTAGGCTCCTGGACTGCATTCTCGGGATCGTCTCGCACTATATGGTTTCCTTGTAGCTTTCTCTAGCACGTGATTCGGTTCGGGTTTCAATGGTTAGAGCCTTTTTGATTTTCTTTTGGCGAGGGACAGCTTTTGTAGTGAATCGGCCTTTGGCCTTTAATTTGACTCTTTGAGTACTTCACTTTTTTGTTCGGTTAAAACCTTCACAATTTTGGGCCTTTGGCCTCTTGATTTGCTTCTTCGAGCTTTTTGCCTTTTTGTGGCTTGCTAGTCCATTTTCTCAAGCCTTTTTGGGAGGTCCAATCATCGCCCGCAAGCCTATGGAAATACCTCCCCGCTCCTCTCATCCTTGTCGTTTCGCGCGGGTCAAGATGAGGGTCGTTCATCTATTTTCTCGGCTACTTTGACTAGAGATAGGACGGTCTGATTCCCGTCCTCACCTTTTTTTCTTTTTGCATAAACACTGCATGGCGGAGATGACTTCAATCTTCACTGAAACCCGAAGTGCAGCCTCCACTGACTTCGAAAACCATATAGTTTGATTTGATCCTTCGATTGCTTGCCAAGCCTCTCTAGGGCAGTTTATGTCAACTCCACATCCCTAGTTTATCTCAGCACAAAGGGACAAATGAGAAGTTACGTTCTAAGTTTTTAGACAGTTGAATTTTCACAAGGTAAATGCATGAATTTTAGATCTATCTTTTTCACATTCTTAAGTTCATATTTTCAAAAAGATAATATTAAAGAAAAAGGAAAACATGTTATGTACACAGGTGGTTCTCACCCCATACTTTTGAACGAAGGCGTGCCTTTCAGCAAGACTTAGTTCAAAAGCCATGCAAGCAGATGTTATATGAGAAGGAAATGACATCAAGGAAAAGGGAAGAACAGAACTCCCTTTAAAGTGTTGAGTGAACGACATGGCATGAGGCTGGATAATCGAGGGAGTTTGGCTGGGGCCTTGAACTCTCAACGCAGGCCCGGTAACTCACGGAGGCTGCCTGGTTGATCCGGTCTTGCTCCAAAAACCGATTCCTGAATAGTCATTTCTTCTATGCACCAAGTGGGTGAGAGCAACTTATTGGAAAAAAAAACTAAAATGACAGAAAATAAATGACAGAAAGTAAGATAGGTGTCGGGTTACCTCCTGACCAGTGCCTTTGTTTAACGTCGTTGGCTCGGCAGTACCTCTTTCCTGGATCACTGGTTTGGATCCCATGGGTGGCTTAGGTCATATTTCTTTATTGCGCCGACCTTGATTCTGGCTGTGACTCTTCCTGAGTTTTTGGCTGATGACGGGCTTGGGTCTAGTTCCCATGGTTCTGATGGTTTCTCCTCCCAACGTCTCTGAGAAGGCGATGGACCTTTCACTATTAATTTTTTGAACTGAGTTTTCTTCTGTTTAGGGCTGCCTTGTCCAGTTATGGCGAAAACATGCTCCATCGAGGAGTGGTTCTGCTTAGGCCCTTTTCCCATTCTCCTTTCAGCCTCTTCAGGGATCACATAGTTTTCAGTGGTGTTTTGGACTTCTTCCGTTGTTGGTACCGCCTCGAGTTCCCATGAAGGTTCGTTGCTCCCGAAGCTTTCTATGTCTGATACTTCTGATGGCTCGGGAGTATCTTCTTCATCTGTCTCTGGTCCAGCCTCTTCCATCTGCATGCCTCTGTCAGCTTGGTGTATTCGTTTTGTGGCTGCTGCCAGGTTATCTATGAGGTTCCACATGTCTGCCAGGGAGAAGTTCCTAACTGATCTCCTCATTGCTTCGTTAATCCTTGTCAGATCATCGGCCTTCATCCCACGAAGAGATTTTTGAAGAAGATCTTTCTTCGTGAATCCATGGTGCGGGCAGCTTGAGACGATGGTGTCATAGTTCGTGTAGTATTCGTCCAAAGTCTCATCCCGGGATTGTTGCAGGCACATGATCTTCTCACGGGTTTTTTGGCGTAAGGATGGAGGTGAGAATTCCTTCAGGAATGGAACGCAAAGGTCCACAAAATGTACTGCACTACTAGCGGTTGACGTGTAATACCAGATAGTTGCAAAATCAATTAAAGAAAATTTGAAGCATTTAAGCTTAAATTCCTCTAACATTTAATTTTCAGGTTTTATGAGGTGGCAAACGTGGTGAAAGTTTCGGCAGTGTTGTACTGGGTCTTCTCCATCCGTACCTTCGAACAGGGGAAGATGTCTTGTTGTCCATTGATGGACCAAAGTTATACGAATCATAAACACAGTATAACCCCCTTATTTAGACATTTTGTCTATTTAACTTTTGCTTGTTAGTTCAGATATATTTTTGCAGGGTAATTCAGAGCTTAGAGAGAACACACTCTAAAGAGGAGCTTTTTAAGCAGAAAAGATGTTACGAGTCAATCCAAGGTCAAGATCATATGCCGACTGAAGAAATATCAAGGATCCTGACGTTGAAGCACTCGTAATAAATTAATCAGAAGAATCAGGAGAGGAATCAAGACAGTCCGGAGAAGAAAACACATTGACAGTTTTGTGAAAAGACTGCATAAAACTGTACAAAACTCACATTTGGGCAAGATGACCGGCCACTTGGGCAAGAGGTGACCAAGGGAGGAGCTCCTCCCCTTCCACCACCGGCAACCGGCGGCTCCTCCTCCCTTGACCGGCGGCTTTTGCTCCTCCTCCACATGTCTCCTCCTCCTCTCCTTCCTCCATGTGTGGCCATCTCCTCCATCCATTTTTTCCTCCAATCACCATGCAACACTTGCCTCCATCTCCTCCTCCCATGGTTATATAAGGAGGAGCTCCTCCTCATTTGAAATCATCCCTCACTTGTAAAATTCACTTCTCTCTCTAAGTTATGTATATGTAAGTTTGGCTTTGGAAATAAAGGATAGCTCCCTTGGCGCTTCAACGGTTGTAAGTAATTCTTAGTATTTATTCAACTGTTTTATTTCCTTAGTTATAATGTTTAGCGCGGTGAATAGTAGCTAAACTAGTAGTTCGGTAGAAGGGGCGCACTTGTATTATAAAATGTTTTAAGACTATTAACTTAGTGTCTAGTCTTAGTATTCAAAACTTGTTCTATGTGCCGTATATCAAGTCAGAGTTTCCAAGGTTGAGTGGAAGCCGTCACAAGCAAAGCTCTGCCGTGGAAATTCGTGATCATACTCGGTAAGTGGAAGCTGTCACAAGCAAAACTTATCGAGGAGTTCGACTTATCTAAAACACCACTTGGTCAAAAACGTAACTGGGAGATCAAGTGGATGCACTTACAGCTAAGATACTTCGAAAGGAGGAATTAGTTTTGCTTAGAACAAGTGTTGCTTTAAACGATGTTGCAAGTCTTGCGCTACGAAAGGGCCTCGATTCATATTTGAATACTTAGATAATTCACTAAAGGTCAATGATAAACATGATATAATACAAGGCCCCTGAAACCGAACATTTCTCTTTAATTATAAACTGTAATTGCTTTCCAGTATTAAAACCAACCAACCAACCAATCAATCAATCAATCACTTAGCTGGTAGCTTTAAAACCAACCAACCGACCTAAAACACGCTCTCTCGCTGGACAACCCCCTCAAAGAACATCTATTCCCCTGATTCCCTTGGGTTCGACCCCTACTTACCAAGTACTACCCAGTAGTATAGTTGCGAGTAGCGGACTATAAATTTATTTGCACAAATCGCTTTAACGACGAGCGGTCTGTCAAATTGGCGCCGTTGCCGGGGAATCAGCCATCGGATAAAGTTCTTTGAATCGTTACGCGCTTCAAAACAACCATGTCTCGCGAAGAAAGTCACCATGACTACCAGGATGACGAAGAAATAAACCTGTACGATCAAAATGATGAGGTATTGTTTCCATTCGTCGACGATCCGGAACAACTCATCAGAAACAGAAGAGCTCATGATAGGGAAGCAGTCAGAAGAAACCAAGAATTACCCGAGGACCGAAATGCAGCTGGTCCAGTACAACCTCCTATCCATCACCCACGACCACAACCTCAACCTCGATACATGCCAAGAAGAGAACCCGCTTTCGATGACTACTACGGGGACAACTACTACCGTGAACCAACTATGGGCAAGTTAAATGCCCCTAATTTCGAGACACAGCCGTGGTGCATCTATGAGAACCCTGAATTAGAAAACATAACCATCAACGCATCAGTGGCGCACAGCCTGCCAAAATTCTCAGGATCTCAAGGAAAATCTGCCACAACTCACCTCCAACGCCTACATGGCATTTTCCAGAATCTAAAGTCCAATCGAGTGAATATGGACGACTTCAAGTTAAAGGCGTTCTATTTTTCCCTCATAGACTCGGCAAGCGACTGGTTCCTTTCATTTCCTTCCGGAAGCATCAGAACATGGGCTCAGATGCAGAAGAAATTCTTAGACAAATACTATCCGGCTGGAAGAGCAATGCAAGTAAGGAAACAACTACAGGAAATCAAACAAGGTCCCAATGAAACCATGTACGATTACCTGGAAAAGTTCAATCACCTAGAAAGGAGCCGCTGTACCCTTGGACTGCCCGAGAAACTCGTCATCGAGTACCTCATTGATGGATTAAGACCATTAGACAAAATGCTCTTGGATGCCTCAGCGGGAGGGTCCATGATGAATCTATCATTAAGTGGCATCAGAAATCTCATCGCCAACGTTGCTGAAAATGCTCGATTTAGAGAAGAGACCACTCGCCAAGATGAATTCTCTCGATCAAAAAGGGTAGCACAAACCGAGGCATCAGTAAACTCCATAACTGAAGAGATGAAACAGTTAAAGGAGATGATGACTGAGATCATACGTAGACAGCCAGTTACGGTAAAACCTTGCGAGTTCTGTGGTTCTACGGACCACAAAACGGATGCATGCCCAACATTGATAGAAGAAGAACCGGCTGATATGAATGCAGTGGGAGGATATCAAGGATACAACAACGACAGAGCTGGACAAGATAGACAGTACGGTCAAACATCCAACCCAGGCTGGCGTAACAACAACAGCTATCTTCAGACGGAGACACAACCAGCTGTCCCTCAACTAGCGCAGTCAATCTACCAACCACCCCACCGACAAAATCATCAGAACACTCCATCAGCAGGCCTATATCACCAAAAAGGGCCAAATCAGTACCAAGCCAGACCGAGCAATCAGCAGGAACCTAGCAAGTCTCTCAATGACACGATGAAGGAGCTCACGGGAAACATTAATCAATTGGGTACTTCACTACACCAGTACCAGGCAAAAACTGACGGTGCAATTTCAGAATTGACCAAACAAATGTCCCAGCTCGCCACCGCAATGTCAACACTCACTACTGAACCTGGCAGACTTCCTTCACAGACCGTCCAAAATCCTAAGGCGAACATAAGCATGACAAGGAGGTCAAACATGAAGGTTACTCTAGGAGAAGTAGCACGGTCCCCAACCTACAGACTTACAAACAATCACTTCAACCGTAGGAGTCGACCTGATTGGAATCAAGAAGAAGACCGACCCAATGATGGCAAAACATGGGTTACGCATGCTGACAATGGACGGTACGCGTTTACTGTTTGCATAACACCGCCGCCGATCACACACTTTGACATACCAGCATCTGGTTGGGACTCCCCAAATAATATTATTGCTTCGAAGCAAAATATTAAAGAGTCCGAGTACGCAAATTCTAAGCCACGGAGTGGGCAGAATAGTCCGACAATAGAAAGAGCCCTCACTTCAGATCATGAGCCACAACCGGAAAGAAATAAAGACCCTGGGGCCTTTACAATCACCCGTGGTATTGGTGAAACCCAGATCCATAAATGCTTAGTCGATCTTGGGGCTGCTGTCAACGCCATGCCTTCCTCCTTGTATTACCTACTAGGACTTGGTCCGTTGAAACCACCTCGATCAAATATCGAGCTAGGAGATAAATCATGCATCCGCCCGGTTGGAGAACTGGAAGATGTAATACTCCATGTGGGAGAACTTGTCGTTGCTGCAGACTTCTATGTAATACCAACAGAAGAAACCTGCGAAGACGACCCACCAACAATAATATTGGGACGACCATTCCTCTACGCCACTAAAGCAAGAATCGATGTGGGCAAGGGGTCATTATCACTTAAGTTCGGCGGCAAAATTGCACACTTCTACATTAATAAGAGCCGCCGGACACGAAGAAACCGCCAGACATAACACCTATCTCAGATCACGGTGCACAGTTTTCTGACCTGTCATTAGGGACCAAAAAAGTATCAAGACCAGCAGCTATGGTCAAAGGTCTCCCGCCTTATCAGAAACAATGGAAAGAGAAAACACCAAAACCATGGAGCTCTTACTCCGGCAAAAAGTCAGGAAGAAGCAACACTGGAACGGTGGCAAAGTACGACCTCAGCCACCCATGGGACCCAAACCAGTAATCCACAACGAGGTACTGTCGAGCCAACGACGTTAAACAAGTGCACTGTTCGGGAGGTAACCCGACACTATCTTACTTTTCCGCACTTTAATTTCTGTCATTTAAATTCAGTATTTAGTTTTAAGCTTGCATGACTTTTGAACTAAGGCACGCCTTCGTTCAAAAGTGGGGGGGTGAGAACCACCTATGTACATAAATAACATGCTTGCTGTTTTTTTTTTCTTTTTTAGTAATAGTATCTTTTTGAAAATATGAACTTAAGAATGTGAAAAAGATAAATCATAATTCATGCATTAACCTTGTGAAAATTCAACTGTTTAAAAACTTAGAATGTAACTTTCCATTTGTCCTTTGTGCTGAGATAACTAGGGATGTGGAGTTGATATAAACTGCCCTAGAGAGGCTTGGCAAGCAATCAAAGGATCAGATCAAACTATACGGTTTTCGAAGTCAGTGGAGGCTGCACTTCGGGTTTTCAGTGAATAATTGAAGTCAACTCCGCCAAGAAGCATATATGCAAAGGCGAGGACGGGAATCAGACCGTCCTCTCTCTAGTCAAAATAGCCGAGAAAATAGATGAGCGACCCTCATCTTGACCCGCGCAAAATGACAAAGACGAGAGGAGCGGGGAGGTACTTCCATAGGCTTGCGGGCGATGATTGGACCTCCCAAAAAGGCTTGAGAAAATGGACTAGCAGTCACAAAAAGGCGAAAAACTCAAAGAAGAAAATCAAAAGAGGCCAAAGGCCCAAAATTGTGAAGGTTTTAACCGAGCAAAAGTGAAGCACTCAAAAAGTCAAATCAAAGGCCAAAGGCCGATTCACTACAACAAAAAAGCAGTCCCTCGCCAAAGAAGAAAATCAAAAAGGCTCAACTCACTGAAACCCGAATCGAATCATGTGCTAGAGAAAGCTACAAGAAAACCATATAGTGCGAGACGATCCCAAGATTGCAGTCCAGAAGCCTAAAAAGGGCTATCTCCCGAGACATCCAATATAATTTGCATCTCAGCACGGAGGTACAAGTATTAAGTTTCTTCTATTTATTTACGCAGTTTAATTTGGTAATAAGTAAGCAATGCATGAATTAGGATAGATCGAGTACCACAGTCTAATTTTCATATTTCAAAGCCAACTTATAGTACATCCCTTTAATAGCATTGTTCGGGACGAACAACTAAAAGTGGGGGGTAATCTGATGGACCAAAGTTATACGAATCATAAACACAGTATAACCCCCTTATTTAGACATTTTGTCTATTTAACTTTTGCTTGTTAGTTCAGATATATTTTTGCAGGGTAATTCAGAGCTTAGAGAGAACACACTCTAAAGAGGAGCTTTTTAAGCAGAAAAGATGTTACGAGTCAATCCAAGGTCAAGATCATATGCCGACTGAAGAAATATCAAGGATCCTGACGTTGAAGCACTCGTAATAAATTAATCAGAAGAATCAGGAGAGGAATCAAGACAGTCCAGGGAAGAAAACACATTGACAGTTTTGTGAAAAGACTGCACAAAACTGTACAAAACTCACATTTGGGCAAGATGACCGGCCACTTGGGCAAGAGGTGACCAAGGGAGGTGCTCCTCCCCTTCCACCACCGGCAACCGGCGGCTCCTCCTCCCTTGACCGGCGGCTTTTGCTCCTCCTCCACATGTCTCCTCCTCCTTCCTCCTCCTCTCCTTCCTCCATGTGTGGCCATCTCCTCCATCCATTTTTTCCTCCAATCACCATGCAACACTTGCCTCCATCTCCTCCTCCTCCCATGGCTATATAAGGAGGAGCTCCTCCTCATTTGAAATCATCCCTCACTTGTAAAATTCACTTCTCTCTCTAAGTTATGTATATGTAAGTTTGGCTTTGGAAATAAAGGATAGTTCCCTTGGCGCTTCAACGGTTGTAAGTAATTCTTAGTATTTATTCAACTGTTTTATTTCCTTAGTTATAATGTTTAGCGCGATGAATAGTAGCTAAACTAGTAGTTCGGTAGAAGGGGCGCACTTGTATTATAAAATGTTTTAAGACTATTAACTTAGTGTCTAGTCTTAGTATTCAAAACTTGTTAATGTGCCGTATATCAAGTCAGAGTTTCCAAGGTTGAGTGGAAGCTGTCACAAGCAAAGCTCTACCGTGGAAATTCGTGATCATACTCGGTAAGTGGAAGCTGTCACAAGCAAAACTTATCGAGGAGTTCGACTTATCTAAAACACCACTTGGTCAAAAACGTAACTGGGAGATCAAGTGGATGCACTTACAGCTAAGATACTTCGAAAGGAGGAATTAGTTTTGCTTAGAACAAGTGTTGCTTTAAACGATGTTGCAAGTCTTGCGCTACGAAAGGGCCTCGATTCATCTTTGAATACTTAGATAATTCACTAAAGGTCAATGATAAACATGATATAATACAAGGCCCCTGAAACTGAACATTTCTCTTTAATTATAAACTGTAATTTGCTTTCCAGTATTAAAACCAACCAACCAACCAATCAATCAATCAATCACTTAGCTGGTAGCTTTAAAACCAACCAACCGACCTAAAACACGCTCTCTCGTTGGACAACCCCCTCAAAGAACATCTATTCCCCTGATTCCCTTGGGTTCGACCCCTACTTACCAAGTACTACCCAGTTGTATAGTTGCGAGTAGCGGACTATAAATTTATTTGCACAAATCGCTTTAACGACGAGCGGTCTGTCATCCATGCATACGTAGTGGGTAGCGTCATGAGGACATGAGAAGGGGAGGGAAAGAACAACTTATCCGACGGCTAATTCCCCGGCAACGGCGCTAGTTTTGACGGAGCCCACCGCACTGTCGTTAAGGTGCGATGTTCTCTGTGCAAAAGCAAATTTATATTCCGCTACTCGTGACCTTACTACTGGGTAGCAAGTGGTAAGTAGGGGTCGAACCCAAGGGAATTAGGGGGATAAGTTGTTCTTTGAGGGATTTGTACAGGGAGGGAGCGTGTTTTTAGGTTGATTGAGTTTTTAGCGCGGAAAAGTAAGTGTTTTTTGGTTGGTTTTGGTTTTTTAGTGCGGAAAAGTAAATGACAGAAAAGTAAATACTGAAAATAAAAGTAGAAGACTTACAGCGGGTGATGCGTGATTGGCAAGTCCTCCGGAAGGTGAGCAGTTGATAGAGCAGTTTATACTAAGAAAGTAAATGCAAGGGGTTTTTTAAATCTATGGAAAGTATTCGGTCTTAGGGGCCTTGTATCATAGTTGTTTATCATCGACCGCTAATGATCATACTAAGTGTTCAAAGATGAATCGAGGCTATTTCTAGCACAAGACTTGCAACATCGTTTAGAACACTTGTTCTATTTAGACTAATTCCTCCTTTCGAAGTATCTTAGCCTTATTTGATCTTCAGTTACGATCAACCAAATGGTGTTTTAGATAAGTCGAACTCCTCAGATAAGTTTTGCCCGTTAAAGCATCCACTTACCCGAGTATGTTCACGAACCCCACGGAAGAGCTTTGCCCGTTAAAGCATCCACTCAACCTTGGAAGTTCTAACCTAATATATGGCACATAGAACAAGTTTTGAACACATAGATGCACTAAGAGTAGGGTCTAAAACATTTTATGATACAAGTACACCCCTTTAACCGAATGAAGGGTTTAGCTACGATTATCCATGGAAGAGGACATCATAGCTAAGTACTTGAAAAGTAAAGGTTTTCGAAAGTAAAGACAGGAAAGTAAAGTACTTTGAAAGACAGTAAAGTAAAGTTTTCGAAAGTAAAGACAAGGAAAGTAAAATTGCAGTTTTGAAAGACAGGAAAGTAAAGTTTTCAAAAGTAAAAGACAGTAAAGGAAAGGGGTGAGTACTTCAAGAACCGACAAGAGTACTCAAGAACAGTGAAAAGTAAAGACAAGCTTGAGTACTTCAAGAACCGACAAGAGTACTCAAGAACAAACTAGAATACTCAAGAACCAACAAGAGTATTATAGATTTCAAACAAAAGCTTACAAAAGTGCCAAAATCTAGAGAGATAAGTGATGTTGTGTTGTGAGGATTGTGGGATGTTACAAATGAGAGGAGAATGGCTTGTATTTATAGCCATGGAGGAGCCATGAGGAGCCAACACTTGGCAAGATGGGAGAGGAGGAGATGGATGTGGAGGAGAATAGCTCCACATGGCAAGCTCTCATGGAGCTCCATTAGCCGCCGGCGGCTTTCAGAGGGAGGAGGAAGAGCCGCCCCCATGTGGCACAAGAGGAGTGGTTTGTGGCTTTGTGATCTCATTCCAAAAAGCCATCGGTCCATTTCAGCTCCGGACTGACTTTGGTTGCTCCTCGGTTGGATTCGTTTTGAGTGATTCCATGTCAGGATCTTGAGATTTCCGCATTCAGCGTCTGATCGTGACCTTGGACTGACTCGTAATATCTTTTCAGCGTAAAATCCTCTCCTTAGAGTGTATTCTCTCTAGAGTCCAAAATACCCTGTAGAAATATATCGGAACTAATAAGCAAAAGTTAAATAGACAAAAGGTCTAATTTAGTAGGTTTAACTGTGTTTATGATTCGTATGATTATGGTCCATCAGTTATTCTCCACATGCCTTCTTTTTTCTTCTTTGAAGCTCGTAGTTCCCATTTGTATTTATCCTTGCCTCCACGACATTCAAGAATAATTCGTGTTGGGCTCGACCATGAAGTGCCATATTCTCGATGGTGCTTTATAGAGTATTTTTAGAAGCATAAATGAACAACTCCTTGCTCATAAACATACCACCTTCTTCAAGCACTTTTGTATTAAACCGACTACTATTTGATCCTTGGTCATCAATGGCTGTATGGTTCATCATACCGGAAAACGTCGTTGAAAGGAGGAAAATTCCATAGGGAATTATTAACTCCTTCACCACATATGAGTACTTCAATGTAGCCTTCCTCAACTTCATTATCCAAATTTCCAATATAATCTCTATCATATTTGTCGAATACAGCAACTTCAAACCCTTTCCACAATTGCTTCCAATGTTTCTTCGTTTCCATCACTAACCATTGCTAAAAGATTGGATAAATCAACATAAAGAGTATATTATAACCATAACTAATTTGAGTAGAACTACACTAACACTAGCTTTATTTAACCATACGCCTATTTGCAAGGAAAGGCGCAAAAATTCATTCACTCATTGATGGACCATAATTGTACGAATCAGAAACACAGTTAAACCCACCAAATTAGACTGTTTGTCTAGTTAACTTTTGTCTGTTAGTCCCGATATATTTCCACAGGGCATTTTAGAGACTGAAGTGAAAACACGCTAAGGAGAGGATTTTATGCTGAAAAGATAACAAGAGTCAATCCAAGGTCAAGATCATATGCCGACTGAAGAAACATCAAGGATCCTGACGTGAAATTGACCATAACAAATTAATCAGAAGAATCAGGAGAGGAATCAAGACAGCCCGGGAAAGGAACACACTGACAGTTTTGTGAAAAGACTGCACAAAACTGTACAAAACTCACATATGGCAAGATGACTTGGTGACTTGATGAAGAGGTGGCCAAGGGAGGAGCTCCTCCACCCAAGGCAACCGGCCACCGGCGGCTCCTCCACCCAAGGCAACCGGCGGCTTTTCCTCCTCCACATGTGGTGGCTCCTCCTCCCTTGATTTGCTCATCCAATCTCCATGCAACAAGTGCCCTCATCTTAGCCCTCCATTTCTCCTCCCCATGGCTATAAATACACCCCTCCTCCTCCTCACAAATGCATCCCAAAAATTGTAAATCACTTCTCTCTCTAAGTTTGTTACTTGTAAGTTTGGTTCGATTTTGAAATAATACTCCTGTTTGTTCTTGAGTATTATACTGGAAATTATAATACTCTTGTCGGTTCTCGAGTATTATAATACTGTAGAGAATACTCCTGTTGGTTCTTGAGTATTCAGTAGGAATTAGGAATACTCCTGTTGGTTCTTGAGTATTCCACCCCTTTCCCTCTTACTGTTTCCAAAAACCCCCGAGTATTTAGCTATGGTATCCATCTCTATGGATATTCGTAGCTAAACTCTTTATTCGGTGGAAGGTATTTTCTTGTATTATATAATGTTGTAATATCTTTTAGTTTCATTTCTTTGTATTCAAAACTTGTTCTATGTGCCATTTATAGTCAGAATTTCCAAGGTTGAGTGGATGCTACGAAAGGGCAAAACTCTTCCGTGGGGTTCGTGAACATACTCGGGTAAGTGGATGCTACGAAAGGGCAAAGCTTATCTGAGAAGTTCGACTCATCTAAAACACCACTTGGTCAATCGTAACTGTGAGATCAGGTGGATGCACAAAAGGCTAAGATACTTCGAAAGGAGGAATTAGTCTGAAATAGAACAAGGGTTGCTTTAAACGATGTTGCAAGTCTTGCGCTACGAAAGGGCCTCGATTCATCTTTGAATACTTAGAAAAGTTACTAACAGTTTATTATATACATGTTATAATACAAGAGTACCTGAAACCGAATGCTTCTCTTAACTGTTAAACCGCAATCACCAACTGCTGATCTACCGGAGGAATTACAATCACGCATCACCCACTGTAAGTCTTCTTTGTATTTACAGCATTTAATTTCTGTATTTACTTTTCCGCTATCAAAACCAAAAACCCCCAAAAAATCACGTAGTTAATCAGAGCGCTAAAACCTCAATCAACCATAAAACACGCTCCCCCCAGTTCAATCACCCTAAAAGAATAGCCTATTCCCCTAATTCCCTTGGGTTCGACCCCTACTTACCACTTACTACCCAGTAGTGTAGTCACAAGTAGCGGATATTATAAATTTATTTTGTACAGAGAACACTGCACCTTAACGACAGTGCAGTGGGCTCCGTCAAAATTGGCGCCGTTGCCGGGGAATTAGCGAATGGATAGTTGTTCTTTTTTATGTTATACATAATCCGCCATGCCTTCCTACTACGAATACGAGTCTTGGAACGATGAAGAGTTTTACTCAATAATCCGCGAAGAGATCATCAACATTAAGCAATCCCAGGACGATACTTTGGACGAGTACTTGGGATACTTTGACACCCTTTTGGAGAACTGCCCGCACCATGGATACACCAGACTCAATCTCCTCCAAATATTTCTCGTTGAGATGATGCCACTTGAGTGGAAAAGACTTAATGATGTAGCAGGATGTTCACTCATGAAGTTAACCGTGGCTGAAGCCTGGCGCCTCATAAATGATTTGGCAAAGAACACAAAACAGGGTCAGTGGCACCAAACTGACAATAAGGCACCAACGATGGAAGTGGACTCAGTTCAGAACGAGCCCGACACCACACCCATTATAAGCTTGCCCGCAACAAAACCGAGAGAAGACATCAGTACAAGGGAAGTAATGGATATGGAGGCGGCTCTAAAGGAACCAACACTGGAGTCCACAAAGCTGACAGAGGCCATGATGGATGAATCAGATACAAAAAGCATCAAGAAGGAAGAATTGGAAGCTAGCATCCAGCAAATGAGTGCTCCGATACACCAAGACGAGGTCGAAAACGAGGAATTTTGGGCGGCTGCACAACTGATCTGGGACCGCATCACCAAACCAAACCTCATCACCAAACTACCCGAGGAAGTCCCGGCTCTACTTGACGAGCCAAATGAAGTCCCAGACTTCACTACCAAACCAGCCGAGACATGCCCGGACCTCACTGCCGAACTCACCGAAAAAATCACGGCAGGCCCGGTCCTCACTGAAGAAATGCTCGAAAAAGACCCAGTCTTCATGATCGAAAAGCCCTTACTTAACCCTTCATGTTCTATGAAGATCACGGCCACCAGATATGAGATGATCGATGATGATATAGTGCTAGGCGAGTTGGACAAGAAGCATGAGCCCAAACAGCCAACAAAGGAGCTACCACTCGTCACAAGCCAAGAAGAGCCTCCTGAAAAGTGTAAGGACCAAGGACGGCCAATCATCTCTGCCACAAAGAAGTGGGTTAGCAAGGGCGCATGCTTGATGTTGCTTGGCAAAAGACTGAACTTCCAAAACTACAAAGATGCCAACCGGCCATACATAAAGAAGCGACAAAGACATGGCCCGGTGCAATGGAAGCCCGGAAGGAAAAACAAGAGAGCCCGGCTCATTGAATCAGCAGCTATGATAAAAGGTCTCCCGCCTTCTCAGAAACAATGGAAAGAGAAAACACCAAAACAATGGAGCTCTTGCTCCAGCAAGAAGTCAGGAAGAAGCAACACTGGAACGGTGGCAAAGTTTGACCTCAGCCACCCATGGGACCCAAACCAGTAATCCACAACGAGGTATCGTCGAGCCAACGACGTAAAACAAGTGCACTGGTCGGGAGGTAACCCGACACTATCTTACTTTCTGCACTTACTTTCAGTACTTAGTTTTAAGCTTGCATGACTTTTGAACTAAGGCACGCCTTCGTTCAAAAGTGGGGGGTGAAAACCGCCTGTGTACATAAATAACATGCTTGCTGTTTTTTCTTTTTTAGTAATAGTATCTTTTTGAACATATGAATTTAAGAATGTGAAAAAGATAAATCAGAATTCATGCATTTACCTTGTGAAAATTCAAACTGTTTAAAAACTTAGAATGTAACTTTCCATTTGTCCTTTGTGCTGAGATAACTAGGGATGTGGAGTTGACATAAACTGCCCTAGAAGGACTTGGGAAGCAATCAAAGGATCAGATCAAACTATATGGTTTTCGAAGTCAGTGGAGGCTGCACTTTGGGGTTCAGTGAATAATTGAGTCAAACTCCGCCAAGAAGCATCTATGCAAAGGCGAGGACGGGAATCAGACCGTCCTCTCTCTAGTCAAAATAGCCGAGAAAATAGATAAGCGACCCTCATCTTGACCCGCGCAAAACGACGAAGATGAGAGGAGAGGGGAGGTATTTCCATAGGCTTGCGGGCGATGATTGGACCTCCCAAGAAGGCTGATAAAATGGACTAGCAAGTCACAAAGAAGCGAAAAACTCAAAGAAGAAAATCAAAAGAGGCCAAAGGCCCAAAATTGTGAAGGTTTTAACCGAGCAAAAGTGAAGCACTCAACAAAGTCAAATCAAAGGCCAAAGGCCGATTCACTACAACAAAAAAGCAGTCCCTCGCCAAAGAAAAGAAAAAAATCAAGAAGGTTCAACTCACTGAAACCCGAACCGAATCACGTGCATGAAAAAGCTACCAGAAGACCATATAGTACGAAACGATCCCGAGGCTGCAACCCAGGAACCTAAAAAAGGCTATCTCCCGAGACATCCAATATAATTTGCATCTCAGCACGGAGGTACAAGTATTAAGTTTCTTCTATTTATTTACACAGTTTAATTTGGTAATAAGTAAGCAATGCATGAATTAGGATAGATCGAGTACCACAGTCTAATTTTCATATGCCAAAACCGAACCTAGAACTTACGCCCTTTAATAGCATTGTTCGGGACGAACAACTAAAAGTGGGGGGTATTCTGATGGACCATAATTGTACGAATCAGAAACACAGTTAAACCCACCAAATTAGACTGTTTGTCTAGTTAACTTTTGTCTGTTAGTCCCGATATATTTCCACAGGGCATTTTAGAGACTGAAGTGAAAACACGCTAAGGAGAGGATTTTATGCTGAAAAGATAACAAGAGTCAATCCAAGGTCAAGATCATATGCCGACTGAAGAAACATCAAGGATCCTGACGTGAAATTGACCATAACAAATTAATCAGAAGAATCAGGAGAGGAATCAAGACAGCCCGGGAAAGGAACACACTGACAGTTTTGTGAAAAGACTGCACAAAACTGTACAAAACTCACATATGGCAAGATGACTTGGTGACTTGATGAAGAGGTGGCCAAGGGAGGAGCTCCTCCACCCAAGGCAACCGGCCACCGGCGGCTCCTCCACCCAAGGCAACCGGCGGCTTTTCCTCCTCCACATGTGGTGGCTCCTCCTCCCTTGATTTGCTCATCCAATCTCCATGCAACAAGTGCCCTCATCTTAGCCCTCCATTTCTCCTCCCCATGGCTATAAATACACCCCTCCTCCTCCTCACAAATGCATCCCAAAAATTGTAAATCACTTCTCTCTCTAAGTTTGTTACTTGTAAGTTTGGTTCGATTTTGAAATAATACTCCTGTTTGTTCTTGAGTATTATACTGGAAATTATAATACTCTTGTCGGTTCTCGAGTATTATAATACTGTAGAGAATACTCCTGTTGGTTCTTGAGTATTCAGTAGGAATTAGGAATACTCCTGTTGGTTCTTGAGTATTCCACCCCTTTCCCTCTTACTGTTTCCAAAAACCCCCGAGTATTTAGCTATGGTATCCATCTCTATGGATATTCGTAGCTAAACTCTTTATTCGGTGGAAGGTATTTTCTTGTATTATATAATGTTGTAATATCTTTTAGTTTCATTTCTTTGTATTCAAAACTTGTTCTATGTGCCATTTATAGTCAGAATTTCCAAGGTTGAGTAGATGCTACGAAAGGGCAAAACTCTTCCGTGGGGTTCGTGAACATACTCGGGTAAGTGGATGCTACGAAAGGGCAAAGCTTATCTGAGAAGTTCGACTCATCTAAAACACCACTTGGTCAATCGTAACTGTGAGATCAGGTGGATGCACAAAAGGCTAAGATACTTCGAAAGGAGGAATTAGTCTGAAATAGAACAAGGGTTGCTTTAAACGATGTTGCAAGTCTTGCGCTACGAAAGGGCCTCGATTCATCTTTGAATACTTAGAAAAGTTACTAACAGTTTATTATATACATGTTATAATACAAGAGTACCTGAAACCGAATGCTTCTCTTAACTGTTAAACCGCAATCACCAACTGCTGATCTACCGGAGGAATTACAATCACGCATCACCCACTGTAAGTCTTCTTTGTATTTACATCATTTAATTTCTGTATTTACTTTTCCGCTATCAAAACCAAAAACCCCCAAAAAATCACGTAGTTAATCAGAGCGCTAAAACCTCAATCAACCATAAAACACGCTCCCCCCAATTCAATCACCCTAAAAGAATAGCCTATTCCCCTAATTCCCTTGGGTTCGACCCCTACTTACCACTTACTACCCAGTAGTGTAGTCACAAGTAGCGGATATTATAAATTTATTTTGTACAGAGAACACTGCACCTTAACGACAGTGCAGTGGGCTCCGTCACTCATACATATATTACCCATTAGCCTATTTGCAACCCTATTTGCAAGCAAAGGCATTACCCAAAAATTCATTATTAACCTAAAATGCCTTTTGAGATGAAAGAGTAGTTAACAAAAAACAAGGAGTCAAAAAAGTTTATTCACACTCATATATACATAAAAACTTCAGGCCGTACAACACCAACACACCAATCATTCACGCCCATCATATTTCAGCATCGGCAAAGTCATACATTCGAGGTAAAGTACCTTAAAGCTTGATGTTGTTTGGAGGAAAATCTCGATTGGAAAGAGAAGACATACTGAATACGCTAAACGGAAGGAGAACAATCGGCAAATCGGCATCAAACGGCGGACAGAGGCTTGAACGTTCGACTGGACAGCGGACGAGGGTCAATCGGCGGAGAATCAACGACTGGACAACAGTCAGAAGTTGAAATCGGGGTGAGGGGAGAGATTGAGAACTAATGGAACAATAGAAGGGAAACTAGGGTTCGGATCTGTATCTGAACATTGAGCGCTGTCCCAAAGAGCGCCTAAAGTTAATTTTGACATGTCAGCCTGCTGACTCAGCATTGTATAAGATAAATACGACACTGTGCATTAGGCGATGTTCGCATCTTAGGCGCCGTTAGGAACATCGCTTAAGGGAAAGTAGCCATTTCGGAAAACCAATTTGGAAATTGGCTAGAGGGGAAATGAAATTCCAATTTTTGCCAAATTGGAAATTTTTTCCGCTTATATGGTGATCCATTCTTTGGTACTATTTTTAGAGGGAATAATAATAACAATAATTTAATTATATAATAATACTAATAATAATAAAGAACGAATATTAGAACATATATATAGTGTTCGTAGAAAAAGGAATTGCTACAATGAGAATGGTTCTTCATATTTAGAATCTGAGAATATAATGTGCATTTTTGAATGTGCATAATTAAAATAATGTAATGTTGATACGTGTTTCACTTGAACATTCAAACTTGCATCTAATCACAAGACAAAGTTAACAAATTTGACTTTATAGTGACACATATCAACATATATAACTTTATCTTGATGATGAGCATTCAATGATGAGGATGTAATTCTCAAATTCCCGAAATGAAGATAATTCTCAATCAAAATGCTCTCCTTATAGAGTGTTCTAATCAGTCTTCTTCGATCTAATAGGGGTCTCAAGCAGTGGCTGTTTTGGCCTGGTGCTGTCTTTGGATACTCCTTATGTTTTAGTGCCCCTTGAGGTCCAGTGAGTCCTTTTGAGAGTCATTTAGAGGATCGGGCTAGAGTTTTTAGCGGTTGAGTTCTTTGCAGTGCTCTTAGTGTTTTGGTCCAATGGTCTGCAGAGGCTTGTTCAGAGTTTTGATCATTTGGTCCTCTGTGTATCGAACCTTCACGGGTTTCGTTTTTTTTTTGTGGCTAATTACCACTTATGAATAAAAAAAACGCTCTCCTTATAAAAGAAACTACTAGAAAGGACTATCTTCTAAATAAATATAGAACACATATCTTAATTACTATATAATAATTAAAAAGAAAGTTGAACAAAAATGTTGATATCTTGTAGTGTAGTATTTGTATGGACCAGGCATAATAATAGAGACGCACACAATGTGTGCTAACATCATCTCATTTCAAAGAATGAATGGTTGAAAGTAGATACATTCATATGCGTATAGGCAGGCTTCGTTGTCAACAATGTGCTACCCTACCCTGAATAGGCCTACACATAAATAGATAGCTAACCTATTGGCCAATTCTATGATATGACTCAATAATGACGAACTGCAGACTGCACTGCGTATAATTTATTATTTCCTATTTACTAATTTATTTATACAATTATTATTTCAATTTTCATTTAAAAATATTTCCACTTATATTATAAAAAAGGAGCCAAATTAAATGTATAATCACTAGGAGTAAAGATCACATGAGAAGTGTATGTTACGGTGAGAAATGAGAATTAATCTCATCCATTCATATTTTGTAATCAATGACTAGGATTAAATAGAATTAAATATATTATTCGTATCTTTTCAAAAGATTATGCATTAAATACATTATTCGTAGTAAATGAAAAGCTACGAATAATGTATTTAATTCTTATTAATCGTAGTCATTGATTACAAATATGAATGGATGAGATTAGTTCTCATTTCTCACCGTAACATACACTTCTCACCGGAACCGAACTCTAATCACTAGTTCAATTAATAACATTTATATAAACCAGATGTGTTTCTCTTGAGAATTTTCTTAAGAGAATACAAATCTGACCAATGAATCGAACTGCATCTTTAAATCTGAAATTTTACATGTCCACTAATTTCATTTCCTTCGTGATGCACTTTTAAACTCCAATTGCTTTGTTTGAATGTATTTTTGAAAGTGCATATAAGTTAATTGTACAATGAAAAATAATTAAATAAATATAAATACTTGATAAGAAATCATTTTATTGTTTGAAGTATGCTTTATGACTTATCCTATTATACGCATAAATAAACCACTTCAAATATTTGAATAAGTAATCAACATTTTTTTTTGAATAAGTAATCAACATGGGTGGTGGTTTGTTGGTTAAGAAGTCTGTCATAAAGTCTTATATCCCGAGTTCGAGTCTTGGGGACACCAATTTTCCTTACAATATTGTGAGATTTTCTTCTTCCTTTTCCTTTCCCTCTTTATCGCCATGCCTCGCGCGTGGAGGTGCTATTTGCCCGTCATGATGGACGTGGCATGTCTTGTAATAGTAAAGATGCACGATGTGACGTGTGCTCAAATGTCGAAGAATGTACCAGTGATTTCGGGGTAGATGTGTGCGGATCTAAGGTAAATGTGTCGGACTTGGCCAGTGCTTCAAGATGCAGATACATGTACAAATGATTTCGAGATCTGCTCAAGTTAAATAAAAAATTTCAGATTTCAATTTTGCAGTTTAACATGATTAAAAACTTAAATTAAACATCTTTATTCAAATAAATAAGTTCAGTAAAGTTAAATTAAAGTTAAGTGAAGTTAAATAAAGTTCAGTACCGTTAAACAAAGTAAAATTAAATAAAGTTAAATAAAATTTTGTTCAGCTCTATCAAACATCACCTAAGTCTATCGCAATATGTATTGAAATGTTATTAATCGATGTACCTCTTTAAAAAAATATTTGAATAAATAAGCATGGCCTAGTTTAAAATGAATTTAAGGAGTCTAGAAAATTATGAGTTTTAATAATATATCTATCCGCCTCCAAGACGAAGACCTGCACCCAGTGTTATTAAACTCGGACCGATCCGGCCGGTTCGACCGGTTTGGTTTTGTTATTCGATCGGTTTACAAGCGACCCGGTCAAAATCCGGTTGACCCAGTTGACCCAATTTTTCATGAAAACGTGATTTGATCGGTTCAATTTGGTATGAAAAAATATTTATTTATTTTGACTTGGACAAGACTCGAACCTAGTCTTCCTCTATAATTATCCCCTCTCCTTCCACCAAGCTAAACATGATTCTTATTTTAATATTTGTTTCAATAATGTATATTCATTTATCAAATCTATAAAATTTATTACTTATTATCAATTTAGCTAGAAATTCAATTAGTCTTAGAAATCCCTTATTGTTGTGACTTGCAAATTAAGACTAAAATTGTTATTGTTGTTCTATTATTTTTGTATTATTGATTTGTACTTTATCAAATTCTAAATTTGTTATGGTATGTTGTTATGAGGCCAGATCTGGTGCAAAGCCCAGATCTGGTGCAAAATACAAAATCATCAGCACCATCCATTTACATAATCATGTGGCTGTAAATTAATGAGAATAAAATAATTAATAAATCAATTTGAGCGTTGATGAGTCGAGTTTTCGACTCATTTATGGTCATTCTTCACTATAGTTTTGAATTGTTTTCGACGTTATTTTGATGTCATTTGACCTCTATCTCTACATTTTAGGTAGAAAACAAGTTTCCCCCATGGTCAAAGCCTAAATATGAAGATTGGTTGAGTTTCGGCGCAAAACAAGGAGTTTCGGGGCAATACCGAGCATATTGACCTTTGCAACTTGTTTTGGACGTACATGGAGTGTCCGATGTCCGATTTGGTTGATCTTTAGCTTGTTGGAAAGGTATTTCAAAGGTCTACAACTCTCTAGTTGAAGACAAGACCAAACTCGGACGGGAACACAACCAAAAAGGTCCCAATCGATCGACTGAAACTCCAGACGGTCGACTGTGGAAACGAAGAATGTGGGGGTTCTGAAACTCTCCACAGTCGATCGACTGGGAGTCAAGCTTAGCCCCAATCGACCGACTGGATGAAAAAGTCAGATTTGATGCCCAGATTTCAGTCGAATCTATAAATAGAAAGCAAGGGTTTTGGACCAAGTGTGGAGGTTTTTGGGGAGAAAAAGATTGGAAAAGAGGCTCAACCAAGGTCATCCAACATCATCCAACCAAGAAAAAGTGAAGATCAAGGGAGTTCAAGGATTAATCATCCTACTTCTATCCATCTTCTATTCTACTTGTTGTTGCCATATTACCCTACTCACACCATGTTGTCTTACATGATGTGTGAGTAGTGGATCTTGTGTTTTGATGGTCTTATGATCCTCCTTGGTACTCAATGATCATTGTATACACATTCACATGCAATTTATGAAGTTGATTTTATTTTACTATGCTCTTCACTTTTGACATGTTGCTAAGTGTTTGATAAAATGCCTAAGTGACATGTTTATGTTAGAACTATGATCTAAGTATTGAGAGAGCTTAGTGATAGTTTGGATATAGTAAAAGTGAACTTATCAAACATTTATGAGAGTAAATGCATGGGTGAGAGGCTAACCAAGACTTTATGCATATAGCATTTATGACAATAAGTGCTATATAGTGAATCTATACCTTTAATTAGTGAGATTCTACTTAAGAAGGCTTGACTGAGACTTGCATGATAGTTTGTCTAGTTTTAGCCTAAGCTAGGTTTTAAACCTATCAATCTCGTAAATGACTAAACTCTTGTATGTGATCATTGAGAAAATGCCAAGGAGGGGAGTAATCCCTCGAAACACCTCTTACTTATCTTTTATCTCCAATTACTAGCCACATAGGATTTAGAATATACTTCTTCATACACTTTTGTTTAGGATAGTCGAATGGAAACACAATCTTAAATAGTGCATGTGCTTGGCTTGCTCCTTTGGGTTCGATCCGGTACCCTACCGGTCATTATAAATGTTTTTGACCTCTACGACGACCCTCTTCTAAACCGACACGTCGGGAGTGTAAAAATAGACGATGTCAAGCGTGTATCACTCACTCAAAGGGCATAATTGACAACACAAAAAAACAAAAATCCAACTCTCTCTCTCTCTCCTCCCCTCGTAGAAATAATCCCAGATCTGAATCTCCATCACCCCATCTCTCCTCCCTTCTCCCCAACTCCATCGTCTCTACAAAATCAAATCTACAAAAGTAATCACCACTGCCGTAAATCAATTGATTGCTCATCCATGGATTCCACCGACGCCGACGCCGACGCTGTCATTAACCGATTCGAGCCGCTTCACTCCCGACATCGATGACGCTGCCTCAACTCCTCAACCGCTTCACTCCCGTGGCGCTGAACAGCCCGTCGTGGCGCCGAACAGTCCGTCGTGGCCGCAAAATGTAGCGCTACGGATTTGGTGGGGGATACAGTTTGGTTGAATGGTGTGTTTGTTAATGGATACAATTTGGTTGAATGGTGCCGCAGAAGGACTGGAAAATCATAGATGAATTCTTGACGAATTGTAGTCCAATTTTGACAAATTATGTCATGGTTCGTCAAAAGTGGACTATAATTCGTCAAGAATTATGACGAATTGTCAAATAATGAAAGTTTGAGCGTGTATAGTCATGACGAACTATAAAATTAGCATGACGAATTATAAAAAATCAGACTTAATTCGATCAAATTAAAGGAGTAAAATTTCGTCGAACTTGGTTGTTCACACTCTGGATTATCATCGACATCAATGGAACTCAACCCAAAATGCAATCGACAGTTTTCGAAAAGAATAATTTGAAAATGGTCATGACGAACTATATAATGGTTGTGACGAATTATAAAATGGCATGACTATTATACAATGATACTGCTAGATTCTTAAAGAATAGTAATCTAATTTTGATGAATTATGTCATAGTTCGTCGAAGTGTACTACAATTCGTCATAATTCTTGACGAATTGTAGTCCACTTTTGACGAACTATAACATAATTCGTCAAAATTGGACTATAATTCGTTAGGAAATTGTCCATGTTTTTCCTCCACAGCTTGTAGGAGTATTTTTGAATCCAGATTTTGGTTGAATTTTTAGCTACGGAAAGATGGCTGGAGACAGTCACGATGCCTTTGCTAAAGCCCATCAGGACATGATCAGATGGTTTAGGTAATAATCAATGATACCTTTCTAGTACATTTTGAACAACAAATTTGAGCTACATAGAAGAAACACATAGAGAAACATACAGATTGATACTAATATTGTCCAGTTCATCAAATGTCATTGCTTCTGAACACAAATGGAAATTATTCGATAGTAAATAGTAGTTGCATTAGCCACACTGCAAGCGGTGGTGGTGGTAGCGTCCTCACATCCTCGACTTGACAACCACAAGCGGAGTCCCTTCTCCCATTTCCATAATCCCCGACCTAGTCCAGGATGATGGTGTGTCCTTGAACTGCTCCTCTACCATCACAACCGTCTACTGTAACAATTTCCGACAAGCCTTTCTCGGATCCGACTCGATTCAACTAGGAAATTTGTACGCCGACGAGGAGCAAGAGTTACTCGTCAAAATCAGAGTACCGGCATTCATAGCCCGAACGAGGCCATACTCACTGCTCGCTGCATTTACAAAGCTCCGGCGAAGAAGTCCGTTTCGTGCGCGTCAAACCAGACGCATTCGACTTCATCCATGTCGTTCACGAATCTGGAAAAACTGGAGTAGGGTTTTGAGCAGGCGTGAAAGGAAAGAGAAGGACAGGTGTCGGGTTTTGATTTGGTCAATTAAACAATAATATGTTAATGGTATACCATACTTGCCCCTATTCACATTAAAATTTGAATTTAAACAAATTTACACTCAATTAATCCTGGTCATCCAAATAATAAAATAAAGGGTGATGATTAGTTTGCATTTTTTACAATAATTAGGACTTTGCACCTGATCCATTCTCATGTTGTTATAATCAGATCATAATCATGTAATATTTATATTCAAGTCATAAATATGTTAAATTATAATATCATATATAAGTATTTTATTTTTATTTTTTAATATGTGCGGATCAAATCGGTGCAACCCGATTGAACCACTGACTCAGTGACTCCACGGTTCGGTTTTAATAACGCCGCGCACCTGTTTATAAACAAAACCGGTTCATGAACTTGTTGTCATAAATAAAATAAAATAAAATAAAAATAAAGAAAAGAGAACCGTATATGAGACCAAACGAGAAATGCAATAAGGGAGAGCGATAGATAGCTAACTTTATTTGTATTTCAAGAGACGAGGCGAGACAAGAGAAAACCCTATCGCCGAGATATGGTGGCGAGAAAAGAGATGAGTAAATTAACGAAAGAATGAGAGGAGGATGGTGTGTGGCTGTCATTTTGTCAGTGGACCAGCAACTCCACTTGCCACAACAACAATTAATATAATCTCATTATAATCTCTCAATAAAAATCGACTCTCTTCGGTAATGGTAAATGTTATAATCACACTATTTTCTGTAACAACCCAGATGATCACCGAAACTGTCCGAGGATCAAGATCACAGAATTTGAAAATTCCAGTAGCAAAAATCAAAATAGGACCACTGACAGAAAAGGTTTTATAGCAACTATTTTCAAAGCTATCCAAAAAGTCATCGCTAAATCTACGTAAGTTGTCGATGAAAGCAGGCCGGACTAGTTGCTTAAGAGCATCCCCACCATGATCAAAAAAATCATGTCATCCATCTTTTTCATGTTTTCTCTCTCTCATCTAATCATCCCTCATGATCAAATGAATCATATGCATCTCACTCATGATCAAATAAAAAGTTCATCATCATTTTCTCTCATCACTACATAAATTATAGCTCATAAATATTAAAATTAATAAAAATATATCAAAGTGTATCTCGTTTTATAGAGCTAAAAAAGTTATGAATATTAATATTTTTTGATATTTTTTACTTTGTAATTTAGAAGATATATTCGTTGCAAGATCAAAATAAAAACTGTACTGTTTCTTACACAGCACACGTGTCGGGTTGCAATTGGTTCACAGCTCATGATCAAATCTATTTTTTTGATCATGAGATGATCTTTTTTACAAAAAATCATGGGATGATTAAAACTATGATAAAAAAGATCATGGTGGGGGTGCATGATTTTTTTGATCATCTCTCATGATACTTTTCTATGATCAAAAAAATAATGGTGGGGATGCTCTAAAGGAATGTAAATTGGGTTGTTGATATAGTTGTTTTGAGTCATTGTAACGATCCGGATCGGCGTCGTTATGAGTCTAGTCTGTCCTAGCTGTCATGCTATTGCATTCCAGTCATCACAATCTAGAGTTTATCATAAAAGATCATTGTAGATTGGTGACATGATAGCTAGTAGGCTAGCTTATGAAGATAGTACAAGCAGTGACTAGCTTATCAAGAATATACAAGCAGTAGCTAGTAGGCTAGCTCGATTTTTTGGCACAAATTTTTCATATATAATATTATATATGTTTTGAAAAAATTGATCAAACATGTATCTTCGGTCACTATTTTTGTGAGCTTAACCTCCGAATTTCATCTTGGAGTAAACATAAAAGTTATAGAACATTCAATTAGCTTTCTATCCATTTAAAGAACATCTTAAATGAACACCGGATGACGTCTCTATGAGCTTTCGAAGGTTGGCTCGGACCCCCTCGATTTTGGCTAATTTCGATCAATCATCCATCTTTGGTGACTGTTTTTATCAGCTTAACTGTCAAATTTCATCTTTAAGTAAACATGAAAGTTGTAGAGCATTCAATTAGATTTCTATACATATATGGATCATCTTCAACGGATACTGGATGACGCCTCTATGAGTTATAGAAGATTGGCTCGGACCCCTCAATTTCGGCAAATTTCAATTAATCATCTATCTTTGGTCGCTATTTTTATCGGCTTAACCTCCGAATTTCATCTTGAGTTAAACATGAAAGTTATAGAACATTCAACTTGGTTTCGATCCATATGTAGATCATCTTCAATGGACAGTGGATGACACATTTATGAGCTTCAGAAGGTTGGTTGATCATTAGCGGACCTTGTTGTACGAAAAAAAATCGCCGGATCATTAGCGGATCTTTTTTTTGCCGAATCCGACTTATATCATTGTTGTTCGGAAAAAAAATTGGGACCCCCCTCGGACGAAGCTCTGGATCCGTCATTGAGTACAAGCACTACTCCCACTCTATGTGGGACAAGACACATTCAGAATCCGAGGCGTTATATACACCCCACTTTTTAAAAAAAATTCCATTATGATTGGCATGGGATGTATTACCCTCAAACTCATGTCATACGATGCATCTGTGAGGGTTTGAACCGTCAATCTCATAGTCATTTGATCAAGACTATGACCGCTAAATCACTACCTCTCGTGTAAAAATAACAAATTAGGATGTATACATACACCCCCACTTACAGAATTCTAACGTCCTCGTTAGGAGCAAGCAGGACAGAGACACACATGATAGTCCCTCAATTCGAAGACCGTTTACAGTCATCTATTGCAGAGGTTGCTCTGAATATCATCTGTAACGACCCGACCAGAGTAGCCGATCCGAGTCGTTATAAGCCTAGCCTGTCTTAGCTATCTCATATCACCGCCCTTCCATAGGTCACGACAACCTAGAGTCTATCACAAAAGATCATGGTAGATTGACGACATGATAGCTAGTAGGCTAGCTTATGTGGCTAGCACAAGCACTACTCTCACTCGATGTGAGACAAGACACATTCAGAATCCGGGACATTACAGTCATTGCTCAAAGGTACGCGTCTGTTGCTAAATGCTAAAGGAAAAGTAAATTGAGCCAATCAGAGTTCGCCACGTAAGGTGCTCAGAGAATTGAAGGTTTGTTGAACAGAATTGAAGTTTTTTTAATATATTTTTTTCAATTTCTTATAAATTTTTATGAAAATTTCAATTATATATATATTTTAAAAAAAATTATGTGTATATTTTTAAATGTTTTTAAATTTTCTTAATTTTTTTTTTGATTTTTTAATTAAGGGAGTTAACACTGTATAACGGCGTTAGTAAAGTCCCTAACGGCGTTTTACAGTGCTCCTCGTTTAAAAAATTGTTTGATAGTTCACATCTTATTTGGAAATTTTTATAGTCCCGCTTACAAGTTAGAAAATTGTGATATTTCAGTTCCCGACCCTTGTTTACGTTATCCACTGAATGACTGGGGCATAACTCATAAGCTTTCTCTTCTTCAACAATATAGGGGTTATTCAGTTATTCTGGCATCAGAATTTGTAGACGAGTACCTTATATTTCGCATCTTTTCTTTGCAGACGATGCCTTGCTTCTTTTAAAGATTGATGAGCAGACTGCTGATACTAGTAAACACCTTTTGTCTATGTATGAGAAACTGTCTAGGCAAGTGGTCAATTATGATAAGTCTGAAGTTATTTTCAGTCCTAATGCGTCGGACCAGTTAAGGTTTCAGTTTTCTCGAACTTTGGGAGTCAATATTGTTTCCAGCCATAATAAATACCTGTGTGTTTGTCTCTGGTTTTTTAGTATGAATTAGTCTTCGAATTTTTCAGTGATGTTGGATAAATTTTGGGCTAAACAAATTGGCTGGAGTAATTCTAATCTTTCTTGTGATGGAAAAGAAATTTTAACCAAAGCTGTGCGCTCCAGGCCATTCCTCGATACTATATGTAGAGTCCGAATCCTGTGAGAAGTGCAGTTACCATGAGAAATGAGAACAAATCCTAACCACTTAATTATTGTAATCTGTGATCAAGATTAACCTTATTTTTCGTACATAAAACCTAATTAAATCGACTAATTAGGGATTTGAGGGTAAAATCGGGATTGGAATCAATTAATTAAATCATAATCCCGTTAATTTCGTCTACTTACCTAATCCGTATCTCTCACTGATTTCGAAATCGTATCTCGGCTTCAATCGTATCTCACTACGATTTCGAAATCATATCACGGCTTCAATCGTAAATCTGTTACTACAAATTATAAATCTGGTAATACAAATAATAAATCTGTTATTACGAAAGATAAATCTGTTACTATAAATAATAAATCTGGTAATACAAATAATAAAAATCTGTTATTACGAAAGATAAATCTGTTAATACAAATAATAAATCTGGTAATACAAATAATAAAAATCTGTTATTACGAAAGATAAATCTGTTACTACAAATTATAAATCTGGTAATACAAATAATAAATCTGTTATTACGAAAAATAAATCTGTACCTACAAATTATAAATCTGGTAATACAAATAATAAAAATCTGTTATTGTGCAATTAATTCGGGATCAAAGACGAGAAAATCGGATCTTAACTGTCATATGATATTTACTAGGACTAATTTACCCTTTAATCCATAATTAATTCGGGATTATGCAATTAAATTATTGTTAATTAACAACCATTAGATTGATAATTTAATGATCAGGATTTGTTCTCATTTCTCATGGTAAGTAGCTCTTCTCATGTGATCTTTTCTCACTATATGTACTGTTTTCTATCACCTGACTGTGTGCTAGAAAAATTGCAAAAGATTATCAATGGATATTGGTGGAGTTAGAATGGGGATATTAAGGTTTCAAACAAAAAAAAGAATAGGGATATTAAGGGGATTCACCGGGTTAGCTCCAACATTATGATGAAAGGAAAAGATGAGGGAGGAATGAGTTTTAGAGATCTTAAGGCATTTAATATATCTGAAATTTTCCCCTTGTAGTTGAGATGTTGTTTTAGTCGAGTATAGAACAATGTGTAGAACAACTTATGCAAAAATAAATGCAGTGCGGAAAATAAACGACACGCAAAGTTGTTACCCAGTTCGGCGTTAACGAGCCTGCGTCTGGGGGCTATCTCCTTAGCCCGGTGGATAGCAATTCACTAATAATGAGTATTGCGAGTACAGGAGCTTACGTTTACAGAATCCTTCTTAAACTGCGTGAGTCTCTAATACTCTAGTAATCGCCAACTAGGTCTACACCTAGATCTGAGCATCTCCTCCGATTCCACCAGTATGATCCTCCGTGAGAATCAGCGCTTTCCACCGAATGCGCAATAAGAGCAATAGTGCGTGTAGCGTCAAGTTGTTCTACAATCAGTCTGCCGAGCAATAGACGAACTGAATCCGAGCATCGTGATCTTATCGGAATGATAATCTCACCAGCCGTTTTTCTCCACCTCCCTTCAGTGTATATGAGTGTGAGTAATATCTCTGTGAGTGCTAACTGATACGAATGCATCAGCCCTCCTTATATAGTGCGATAGAAACCCTAAAGTATCTAGGTTTCCTTTCTTCAACCGCCTATCTCTTTATGAAATCTTTCCTAAATCTTTTAGGAAACATTCCTAATATCTTGCGCACATCTCTTGTAGATAATCATTCATAGATCTTCAACTCCGTTTAAGAAGCTCCTTTGATTATCTTCTTTGCCAAGTTATCTTCAAGCGCAAGTCTTCCCTAATATTTCTCAACCGACTTCATGATATGCTTCATAGCACCGACTAGCCTAATCTGTTTTATGAAACATCTGCTGCGTCTAACTTGTTCTACGTAGGTTGAACATGTTGCCTAATCTGAATTAGGAAACACTCCTTCAGCTCTTCCGTCTGCAACCGTCTTGTTCTTCGTCGGTTGACTATGTTGCCTAATCTGAATTGGGAAACATTCCATCAGCTCCAGACTTGTTCTAGGATAGTTGTCTCTGCCTGCCTTGAATTCTTCCTTGAACAACTCTTCACAGAGTTTTGCCAAACCACTGTAAGATTATTTCTTACTATGTGACCCGTTAAAATAATACCCTATAATGATAATACTAATTTGATAATTATTAAGTGTTAATTTAATTGTGGTCAAATTGAATGATGTCTATTTGAAGAGATGTTGAAATCTTCCCCTGGTAGATGAGATGTTGTTCTGGTCGAAATCCAGAGCAAATCTTGAAACAACTTATGCGCTAAAACAAGTAATGCGGAAATAAAACGACACACAAAGTTGTTACCCAGTTCGGCGTTAACGAGCCTACGTCTGGGGGGCGTTCTCTAGCCCGGTTGACAGCAATTCACTATTGTTGAGTATTGCGAGTACATGGTTTACCGTTTACAGAATCCCTCTTAAACAACCTGAGCCTCGGACACTCTAGTAATTGCAATCTAGGTCTCCCCCTAGATCTTTGCTTTCGCTCCGTATCCACCAGAATGATTCTCTGAGAGAATCAGCGCCTTCTCCTGAATGCGCAGTAACAGAACTTTAGTGCGTGAACCTTCAGCTTCGTCCTTCAATCAATCTGTTGAGCACCAATGCAGATTGATCCAAGCGCCTTCGAGTAACTAGTGACGGTTAGTTTTCTAGCCGATTACGTGCATCGTGAATAACCAGTTACGATTAATTCACCGCCGTTTGCCTCCTCCTCCCTTCAATGAGTATGAGCGTGATTAATATCTCCGTAAGTGCTGACTAATACCTAAGCATTAGTCTTCCTTATATAGAGCGGTAGAAACCCTAAAACAATAAGGATTCCTAAACTAAACCGCCTCTATCATTTAGGAAATCTTTCCTAATCTCTTGCGCATATCTCTTGTAGATAATCTTCCGTTTGAATCTTCAATCTAGATTAGGCAACCTTCGATTATCTTCTCGACTAAGATAGCTTCAAGCGCAAGCAACCGACTCCAAGGATATCTTCAATTATCCATAAACACCTGACTTGCCAAATCCGTTTTCGGATATTCACTGCCGCGTCTGAGTTGTGCTAGGTCGGCTGAGACAAGTTTCCAAATCTGAATTTGGAAATTTCCAACTTCTATCCATGCACCTGCAACCGCCTTAATCTTCCAACGATCGACTGTGTTTCCAAATCTGAATTTGGAAACATTCCATCTGCTTCAACTTGTTCCAGGACAGTTGTCTCTTCCAGTCTTGAACAACAGCTAGAACAACTATACTAAGTTTTGCCAAACACCATGCCATAAAACTAACAATCTCCCCCTTGGCATTTTTGGCAAAACTACCTATTTGAAGCTACCTGTACTACCAATACAGTTGAATCTTTGAAGAGATTTCAAACTCCCAAGCTGTGCTACGAACTAAGCTATCAACTAAATCTTTGAGGAGATTTCAAACTCCGAACACAATAAAAGCTCAAACGAATCTTTTAAGGAGTTTTCAAACTCCAAAACATGTCTAACAGACTAGCATGAACGAATCTTTTAAGGAGCTTTCAAACTCCAAATTTACTCCCCCTTTTTGCCATAAAGTGACAAGGGAGTGCACAAAAAGGTAGCACGAGTTCAACAATAAAGCCAGAGTTCAACAAAAATAGAAATGTTTGTAGGAAGAGCAGAGTGCATCACCAGGACTAGTAGTCGGATTCCTCATCACTGGCTTCATCACAAGCCGATTCACCATCATCTTCTTCCTCCGGATAGCGCAGACTCACCAAAAGTTTTGTGATCTTTTTCTTTCTGGCCATGAGCAGCACTATTCTCTCACTCGCATCAGCTAACTCCTCTTCATGATGTGTGATCATCCTCTTCCGAGTGACAGCAGGGACATGAGCACTTGATGCATCCAGAGATTGCCCAGACAACTTCTTCTTAGGCTTGATAGGGTCGTCTAACTCCAGATCCACAATATGTGAACCAGAAAAGTGCTTGTGATCTGCAAGAAACACCTTTGGATCTACAGTCAACTTGTCCTGATTTGTTAAGATATCTGGATGTTGTCCCACTATAAGTTGGTGAATCAACGAGGGGAAACCAATCGGATGATTGACTTTGACAGAAGATGCATGGCTAGCAATTTGATCAAAGATGAGACGTCCAAGATCAATCTTCTTCCCAGCTCCAAGAGTCTTCAGAATGGCACCCATTGTATGACCAAGAGTAGTATGATGATTATTCGGCAACCAGTTATGAACAGCAATGTTGTGAAGCAAGGAGTGCTTCGAAGAAAGCTGTTTCACCGGGAAAGTCATGGTGAACCACCTTGAACGGGTACCGCCAGTAAGAGCAGCTGCAACTTTGTGCCAATTAGGGTTCTCTCCAATATTCAAAGCTCCTGCTTCAATCCCAAAATAATCATTGATACCATCTGGTGTAATGACCACCTTCTTGCCTCTCACACTTGCCATTCCAAAAGCAGAGCTTTCAATATCTGCAAATCCTTCTGGTAGATTAGCGATAACTTCCCTCACAAGACTTGCTGCAAAAGGTTTAGCCATTGCTACTGATGGCCACAAATCCACTCCTTTGATCAGACTAACAATCTCCTTGGCTGCATACTTGTCAGCATCCAACACCCTTTCAGCCACGATCTTCCTCTTCTGAACAAGATCCCACTTCTTAGCATGATCCTCTGACACAAACCACACACCATACATCACTACTCCAGACTCAAACTGGACTTTCTTCCCTTTTTCTTTCCTTTTGATAACAGGAGAGCATAACTTTGCTTTCTTAGTGACGGAGCCCACCGCACTGTCGTTAAGATGCGGTGTTCTCTTTGCAAAAGCAAATTTATATTCTGCTACTCGTGACCTTACTACTGGGTAGCAAGTGGTAAGTAGGGGTCGAACCCAAGGGAATTAGGGGGATAAGTTGTTCTTTGAGGGAATTGTACAGCAAGAGAGCGTGTTTTAGGTTGATTGAGGTTTTAATGCGGAAAAGTAAGTGATTGGTTGGTTGGTTTTGGTTTTTAGTGCGGAAAAATAAATGACAGAAAATATAAATACTGAAAATAAAAGTAGAAGACTTACAGCGGGTGATGCGTGATTGGCAAGCCTTCCGGAACGTCAGCAGTTGATTGTACAGTTTATACTAAAATTGAAAGTAAGTGCAAGGGGTTTTTTAAATCTAAGGAAAGCATTCGGTTTCTGGGGCCTTGTATCATAGCCTGTTTATCATTGACCTTTAGTGACCCTTCTAAGTATTCAAAAGTGTATCAAGGCCATTTCAAGCGCTCGATTTGCACACACCGTCTAGCCCATTTCAAGGTCGTAGAGCACTTGTTCTATTTAAGCTAGCACCCCATTTCAAGGTATACTAGCCTATGTGCATCCATTTGATCAATCATTTGTGATCAAACCAAATGGTGTTTAAAAGAGGTCGAACTCCTCAGATAAGCTTTGCCATTTCAAGCATCCACTTACCCGAGTATGTTCACGAACCCCCACGGAAGAGTTTTGCCATTTCAAGCATCCACTCAACCTTGGAAGTTCTGGCCTAATATATGGCACATAGAACAAGTTTTGAATAAAAAGAAGAGGCAATAAAAAGATGGCCTAAAACATTTTATGATACAAGTACACCCCTTCAACCGAATGAAGAGTTTAGCTACGAATATCCATAGAGGTGGATACCATAGCTAAGTACTTACGGTTTTTGAAAGACAGTAAGTAAGGGAAAGGGGTGAGTACTTCAAGAACCGACAAGAGTACTCAAGAATAATAAAGACAAGCTTGAGTACTACAAGAACCGACAAGAGTACTCAAGAACTAACTATAATACTCAAGAACCAACAGGAGTATTATAGATATAGAACAAAACTTACAAAAGTGCCAAATTTCTAGAGTGAGAAGTGTTTTGTGTATTTGGGATGATTTACAAATGAGGGAGAGGGCTCTATTTATAGCCATGGGAGGAGGAGATGTGTGGAGGAGAAGGAGGACACATGGCACAAAGCCATGGTCTCCTCAAAGCCGCCGGTGGCCGGTAATGGAGGAGAAGCCGCCGGTCATGGAGGGGAGGGGAGGGGAAAGCCACCCCATGAGTCATCCTTCTTCCCCAAGTAGCCGGTCATCTAGAGGGGAGAAGAGGAGTTTTGTGATTTTTGTGATGTTTTCACAAAACTATCGGTGTATTTCAGCTCCGGACTGACTTTGGTTGCTCCTCGGTTGGATTTGTTTTGAGTGATTCAATGTCAGGATCTTGAGATTTCTTCAGTCGGCATCTGATCGTGACCTTGGAATGACTCGTAATATATTTTCAGCGTAAAATCCTCTCCTTAGCGTGTATTCTCTGTAGACTCCAAAATACCCTGTAGATAAATATCGGAACTAACAAGCAAAAGTTAAATAGACAAACAGTCTAATTTGGTGGGTTTAACTATGTTTATGATTCGTATAATTATGGTCCATCACTTAGCAACTGGTGAAGTAGCCTTCTCAAAACCAGACTCTTTAACCTTATTTGATTCTTCGACAGCTGCAGGAGTAGGGACCTTTCTCTTCTTTGGCACAGCGGCCTTTGTGTTAGCAGCAGGATTTGACTTGGCTACTTGTTCCTTACTTGCTGGAACATCCTTCTGAACTTTCTTTAGAAATTTTGACAACTTGAGAGAACCATCTCCAGATTCCTTACTCTGCTTCTACATCTCTTCATTCTCAGCAACTAGATCTGGTTGATTGGTCTCACCTTCTTCAACAACTTTAGAAGAGAACTCTTCTTCAACATATTGCTCAACAGCATCAATTTGGAGAGACTCATCACCTTTGTCAGACTCCTTCTGAGAAGCCTCTTCTTCTTCATCGACCGACACTTCGGCATCTTCTTTTGCAGGCTCAGCTTGCACCTCTGCACTGGAACTCTCAGCAGCTTCTAGAACATCTTCACTAGAATTTCCAGCAGAAGCTATACTCTGCTTGTCTTGACTCACTTCCTTTTCTTCAGACCCAGAATCATGGTGTTCATCAACGGCAACCTCTTCATTACCAGCAACCTCATCTTTTTCACTAGATTTTTCATCATCAGACTCAGACACGATAACCTTACGCTTCACAATCCTAAACTTCTCCTTCACAGGAGTTTTCTTACAAGCAACATCTTAACCCTTGTACCTTTCATCACAGGAGAGCTCTTTTCTAGCACACCAGCTACAACCTCTGGCTTTTCTCCAACAACTACTGAGCCAACCACAGATACACCAGGCAAACTAGGACTACTCGTATTAACAGATTTGGGAGTATTTGAAGGTACCTCTTGGGTCGACTTCTTCGCTGGTTCTTTGGCTAAAGCAGGCATTAAAGCAGACGCCTTTTTGGAGACTTCCTCCGGAACGCTTTTAGGGATCTTCTTTTCCTTTGCCTGGACAACGGTTTCCATCACTTTCACCGATTTGTCCAACTTCTTCTTCTCAGGAACTGGAACTTTAGGAATCTTTGGAACAGTCGTCTTCTCTACGACATCAGATGTTGATTTTCCTGTGGGAACTGTGTCACTCGCCAATTTAGGGTTTTCTTTGATAATCTTGGGCGCTACAACCAATTTTGATGATGCATCAACTGACGCTGCTTTGGAGACCTTGTTCTTCCTTGTGGCCACCATTGTAGAACTTCGTCAAGCTTCGTCTAGGGTTTCGTCGGGAGAGAAAAGCAGCGGGATACGAACAGTTGATTCTGCAAATAATTTTTGGAAATAGAATTCAGATTTTGGCAACCCATATAGCTTCTTGAGACACCCCTGGCTGCCACGTCACATACACGATATAAAATGAATATTTGAATATTTTTGAATACTTCTGGAAGACCGAACGTTTCTTCTTGGAACAGCACCTTTCCTCCACGTCAACCCTAAACATATCACCTTCTGGCTCTTGCTGACGGACTTGAGCTGGAACAACTTAGTTGTTGGTGACACACAGACCCGGAGAGGATCTAGGTGTCCGAAACCACGTGTTGTTCAAGCCTCTGATGAAGGATTCTGATTGCTGCTTCATCATCTCTTGTTTCAGTCTGTATTGTTCCATAATTGACTTCTTCCACAGCTTCTTGGTGTAACAACCCTCAATATCATCTTCTCTCAGTATCATCTTCTTCCACAACATCTTGGTATAACAACTCTCAAAGTGAGATCCCTTTATGCTGTGTTCCCTTCGAACAAAGCCACGGTTGCGGCAATCAACCCATGTTGTGGATGTCTTCACACTATGACATCAGTTCATGACCCTTCGTCTAACATACTTTAAGAGAGACGACTTCATAGTGGCTGGGACACAAGTGCACCTACCCAGAGTATGAGACTGCATCTGACTGACTGAAGTCTTTATGTCTTTACTCAGCATATATGGGGTCATGGCAGTGGGTAGACCATAATCAACTAAGTAGCAGTTGTTTGAGGCTCTCCTTCCAGTGAGAACAATTTGATTCTGGTTGTTCTGCACGATACACTTGTCCTGAGTGAACTGGACCTGGTTATTCCCATCGTACAACTGGCTAATGCTGATCAGATTTGCCTGTAAGCCTTCAACAAGAAACACTTCGGTTAATCTAGGTAGACCTGGAACCTTCAATGTTCCTCTTCCGACAACTCTGCCTTCTATATATTCCATCTCCAAAAGTCACAGATTTGTCTTTTATCCATTCTATCTTAGTTAGAAACCCAGGGTTTCCAGTCATATGTCTAGAACATCCATTGTCGAAATACCATCTTTGCTTTTCTGGAAGAAACGTTGAGCTGAAAGCTGCGAGACATGTTTCTTTTTGTTTAATTCTCCAGATTTGCTTCATGGGTGGTCTTGACACTTCATGAATCTGATCCATCCTCCTGAGAAAGTTGTGGAGTTCAGGGCATCTTGACTTGAGGTGTCCCACTTGGTTGCAGTTGAAACACCTTCTTTTGTCTTGCCTCTTTGAGCGGAAACCAGCCAAAAATCCTTGTGGGGGAAGTTCCTCTGGAACAACCCGTGAGCTAGACCCAGATTTGTTTAGATCTTCCAGGGTTTTGACAGGGGCTTCCTTGTCTGTCTCAATCTCAATTTTCAACGCATCTATAGTGTTAAGTAGAATTACCTCTTGACGTTTTAATGCGGCATTCTTCTTCGTTAGATTAGACATGTCTTCTGGATGATCATCTTGACTCCTTTCGATCTGCACCTTCAGGATGAGATAGCAGCAAGAAGTTCAGCCTTCTGAGCATACAGACCATCTCGCTCATCTTTTACTTTAACTACTTGAGCCTGAAGGTCGGTGATAGTTTGTTGAAGTTCCACCTTCTGAGTGACAAGAACTGCAGCATCTTCCTATAATTTTTCTTTTTCTTTTGTCAAGTCTGTTAGATTGTTGTGGAGTATCTTGTTCTGCTCAACTTCATTCAGCCATTCCTGGAACAACTCCTTGTACTTGATAGTAAAGTCTTCGTCAATGATTTCTTCATTATTACTGCAGCTTGAGTACTGTGTGGTATTTTCCGAAGATGACTCTGACCCAACCTCGTTGCTTGTCTCTCCTTCATTGTTAACATAGGAAGCTAGGGCGACAAAGTTATTAGTTTCACCCTCCTGATCAGATTCACTATCACTCCAGCTGACAGCATATGCATTCTTCTTATTCTGCGTATTGATACATTCAGCCCGAATATGTCCATAACCCTCACATTCTCTACATTGTATCCCTTTACCTTTGTTATCAATATCGGAGTCTTCAGATTGATTCCTCTTAAAAGTTCTATCATTCTTCTGGAATCTTGACTTAGATGACTGACTGGACTCAGTCCCTTTATCGTACTGCCTCCTCATAAATTTCCCAAAGTTATTGGCAAACATGGCATACTGTTGTTCTGACGCGTCGTCTGTCTTGTTTTTAACAACTTCAGCCTTTAGACCGATGCTGGAGACTTTTGTGAGACGGTCTTCTTCATTCATGTCCATCTCATGGGTCTACAGGGAACCCATCAGTTCATCTAGTCTCATGGTTTTCACATCATTGGCTTCCTTGACGGCAAGAGCTTTCATGGCGAATCGCTTTGTGAGAGATCTCAACACCTTTCTCACCAGTATTTCCTCAGTCATTGGTTCTCCTAGCGTGAATGCTTCGTTAGAGATGTCAAGAACCCGAGTATTGAAGTCAGCAATGGTCTCATCCTCCTGCATTCTCAGATTTTCGAATTTTGATGTGACCGTCTCCATTCTAGAGATTTTAACTTTTGTTGTACCTTCATGAGCAGTTCGTAGAATGTCCCAAGCCATCTTTTTAATCTCACAGGTAGAGATCATCTTGAAATTCTTTCCATCAACTCCAGAGAATATGGCATTCATTGCTTTAGAGTTCGCCGCTTCAGCTTTCTTTTGAACCTCAGTCCACTTGTCTTTAGCAAGAAGGCTAACCTTACCTTCTTCATCGGTAGCCACTGGGTGAGTCCATCCTTGTTCAACAGCTTCCCAGACTGATTCATCTTGAGACTTTAGAAACGCCTTCATTCGTACCCTCCAGTAGCCATATTTGTTTCCTTCGAGCAGAGGAGGTCTCGTGATGTTCTGCCCTTCTCTTAAATCCATCTCACCAGCCTTCGAATCTTACTCTGTGTGTCGAGTATTTGCTCTGATACCAATTGAAATCTTCCCCTGGTAGATGAGATGTTGTTCTGGTCGAGATCCAGAGCAAATCGTGAAACAACTTATGCGCTAAAACAAGTAATGCGGAAATAAAACGACACGCAAAGTTGTTACCCAGTTCGGCGTTAACGAGCCTACGTCTGGGGGCGTTCTCTAGCCCGGTGGACAGCAATTCACTATTATTGAGTATTGCGAGTACAGGGTTTACCGTTTACAGAATCCCTCTTAAACAACCTGAGCCTCGGACACTCTAGTATTTGCAATCTAGGTCTCCCTAGATCTTTGCTCCCGCTCCGTATCCACCAGAATGATTCTCCGAGAGAATCAGCGCCTTCTCCCGAATGCACAGTAACAGAACTTTAGTGCGTGAACCTTCAGCTTCGTCCTTCGATCAATCTGTTGAGCACCAATGCAGATTGATCCGAGCGCCTTCGAGTAACCAGTGACGGTTAGTTTTCCAGCCGACTACGTGCGTCGTGAATAACCAGTTACGATTAGTTCACCGCCGTTTTCCTCCTCCTCCCTTCAATGAGTATGAGCGTGATTAATATCTCCGTAAGTGCTGACTAATACCTAAGCATTAGTCTTCCTTATATAGAGCGGTAGAAACCCTAAAACAATAAGGATTCCTAAACTTAACCGCCTCTATCATTTAGGAAATCTTTCCTAATCTCTTGCGCATATCTCTTGTAGATAATCCTCCGTTTGAATCTTCAATCTAGATTAGGCAACCTTCGATTATCTTCTCGACTAAGATAGCTTCAAGCGCAAGCAACCGACTCCAAGGATATCTTCAATTATCCATAAGCACCTGACTTGCCAAATCCGTTTCCGGATATTCACTGCCGCGTCTGAGTTGTGCTAGGTCGGCTGGGACAAGTTTTCAAATCTGAATTTGGAAATTTCCAACTTCTGTCCATGCACCTGCAACCGCCTTAATCTTCCAACGATCGATTGTGTTTCCAAATCTGAATTTGGAAATATTCCATCTGCTTCAACTTGTTCCAGGACAGTTGTCTCTTCCAGTCTTGAACAACAGCTAGAACAACTATACTAAGTTTTGCCAAACACCATGCCATAAAACAAACAGGTGTGACTCTTCATATAATAGTGTCTTTTAGATTGTTGATGGAACATCTATATAAATAGACTCACATATTGATCCTCCCTTCATCTTAAGAATATTCCTAAAGGCTAAAATCTCTCCATCAAGTTTTGGTTTAACGCAGAAGGATAGAAGGGAGAAATCTGAATTCAATCCATCAATCTAGTCATGGATAAAGGTAAGTTGTTTTGACTCTCTTGGATTTTAATCGTGAAATACAATCATTCTAAAGATTCTGTCAGTATTAGATGTTTTGTTTAAGATTAGATTTAAATTTGTAATCTAACATGTGGTATCATGAGCTTGGTTGAAGAATGATTGATTTTCCTTTTACTGTTTGAAAATTTGAATCAGTTTCGCAAAAGTTGCCATTAAAGGATTGTTTATCGCTTTGTTTAGTTTGTTATCAGATTTACGTGATAAAAGAAAACAGACAATTAAGAGAATTTGTTGATTTGAATTGGTTAATGGAGTGCAAAATTATAGGAAGAAATTGAGTTTTGTTTGTCGTGCAAAATTTATGCATCTTATATGAATTTATGGAAAATCTTTTCTGCACTTTTTGGTTGATAAGTTACTATATCGATTTCATCTTTTATAATAAACTGGTTTTATTTTATTTTACGTCAAATAAGTTTTGATTACATGCAAGATCTGTTTCCTGAATTAATGCATGAATTTAGAGATCCGTATATCTTATTTGAATTTTTTTTCATACAAAACTACAAAAGTAATTTTGTTGATTAACAAGGATAATGTTTCTATTTACTAGCTAATTTTAAGCCCTGATGAAAATGATCTTATTTGACATGTTCTGTTGATTATTGATTTTGATTCCGCTGTTATTTTAAGTACCAATAGATTTAATCTGATTCTGATAATGTAAAATAGATAAATTTTAATCGATTTCATTTGAATTTATGGATGATTATGTGCGAAAAACAACATGCATGCTATTATTAAGGATATATTTGATTTAATTATATAAATCAATTTTTTTTTCTTTTTTTCTTTATTATCCTCTGTGTATCATGATAATATGATTGATGGGTTTAATGATTTAATACTTTCACTGATTATTAGTTTCTGATGTATTTTATTGAATCTCTATATTTTTTTGAGGGATCTACGTACTGATACTGATGTAATATGTGTGAAGTATTTTGTCATAATTTATGTTATGATTAATATTGTAATTAAGCACATGACATGTTGTTTTGCTAGCATTATCACGCATTTATTAGTCATGCTATATTATCTGAATTGTATGAGATATCTACTTATAATTAATTTGTTAATCACCAAAGTGGTCAAATTATATTGTTACGTAGATATCAACTTCAAGTTTGTTTTCAATTACTCATTATTATGTGATGCGCTGATTATATGACATGACGTTAGATTTTCTTTTGTTGAGTATGTTGAAATTTTATAATTATGGAATGTTTAAGGATTTGCCCAAAGATTAATCATTTGTTTCATAATTATAGAAGTAATGGTGGCTAATTATATATATTCGATCTGATTTTTAGTATACCCAAAGGTTGCAAACAAGTCTTATTAGTTGTGATATATTTAACTGCCTATTTTATGAATATATTTTGAAGCATCAAATTATGTTGAATGTTTTACATTATTGTATCATCCAAAGGTGAACTTTAGTTTATATAATTGTTATGTTTATTTATTCAAATATATATTATTTGAAATTATGTATCTAGCATTAATGTTTAAGTATTTTAATATTGCAACTTCTAATGTTGTTTCGCTAAGTTCGCAAGTTGCGTCTATATATAATGAAGTTTTATGGACTTAATTTTCAAGAGTGGCATGAACAAATCCAATTTCACCTCGGTGTTTTGGATCTTGATTTAGCGCTCATTGAAGATAAGCCCGCTGCTCTTAATGATGATAGCAGTGATGAAGACCGATATTTCCATCAAGCTTGGGAAAAATCGAATAGACTTAGCTTAATGTTTATGCGAATGACGCTTGGAAACAATATCAAGTCAACCTAAAATTAATAGTGCAAAGTAATATATCAATGTATAGGGGAATTAGGTTTTATATTGATTGAATCAAAAGATACAATGCAATGGAGTAACTCTCCAATTGTTCATCAAGCACAAACCACAATTCAGCCTATACAACCAACACTCAAGCAAGCAAACAACGATAACAGTAGAGACGAGATTGGAGGGATTTTAGCCCCTGCGAACAGAAGACAGACGACGCTCCGTCCAGTCTTGTCCGACGACTACCAGCGGCTCCAAGCTTCAGCCAAGCTTCAACTGAGCCTTCAGTGATTAATCGAACCACGCCCAATGCTTCGGCAACTTCAATTGCTTTGCAAGACAGCAATCTCGCGTTCGCTCTTGAAGAATCGCTCGTATTGAAAAATGCAATTGGAATTTTGGGATGAACCCTAATCCCCAATTGAGCTAGCCTTTATTCCAGCTGCAGTCGACGCCAAACACTGCATTTTGCCTAAGTTTGAATTAGCCAATCCGCGCCGTTGCGTTACGACACCGTTCCGCTTACTCCTGCTTTAAGTTGGACAACGTCGCTCTAATGTAACGACTCCAACGACTTCTTGCGCCTTTGCCAATACTGCATCGTTCCATTTGAAAACAGCTCCCGCTCTCCTGAAATAATGACGTTTCGAGCTTGCTTCTGCTTCCTCCAGAAAAAGGCTAAGTCTTGCTTTGTAAGATTTGTAATCTACTTGACTGATACAATTCGAGCACAAACCATTAGGTTTAGATAGAGCTTAAGCAAGCACGCAGATTGTAGTAAAGGCCCTGGCGCAAGATTTAGCCTTTTTCTGGAGGAAGCAAAAGCAACCTCGAAACGTCATCATTTTAGGAGAGCGGGAGCTATTTTCAAATGGAACGACGCAGTATTGGAAAGGCGCGAGAAGTCGTTGGAGTCGTTACATTCGAGCAACGTCGTCCAACTTAAAGCAGGAGTAAGCGAAACTGTGTCGTAACGCAATGGAATGGATTGGCTAATTTGGACTTTGGCAAAATGTAGCGTTTGGCGTCGACTACAGCTGGAATAAAAGGCTAGCCCAATTGGGGATTAGGGTTCATCCCGAAATTCCAATTGTGTTTTTCAATACGAGCAATTCTTCAAGAGCGAACGCGAGATTTCTCTCTTGCAAAGCAATTCAAGTTGCCGAAGCATTGGGCGTGGTTCGATTAATCACTAAAGGCTCAGTTGAAGCTTGGCTGAAGCTTGGAGCCGCTGGTAGTCGTCGGATAAGACTAGACGGAGCGTCATTTGTCTTTTGTTCGCATGGGCTATCGGAGGGGGCTGAAATCCCTCCAATCTCGTCTCTAATGTTATCGTTGTTTTCTTACTTGAGTGTTGGTTGTATACACTGAATTGTGGTTTGTGCTTGATGAATAATTGGAGAGTTACTCCATTGCATTATATCTTTTGATTCAATCAATATAAAACCTAATTCCCCTATACATTAATCTATCCCTTAGCATCCATTGTGGGGAATATTGCACTTGAAGAAATTGTCCCACATCGCTAAATGATGAGAAGAATTGCTAGCTTATATATGATTACTAAACCATGACTCTTAAACCTAGGTTTTGGAGTCAATATGAGGAGGTAGTCCATATGAGTTAGCAATTTCTACATGGTATCAGAGCCCACGTTGCGATCTGGGCCAAGTGCAATGGATGTGGGACTCGTGCGAAAATATCCTTGATGAAGTGCTCGAGTGGAGATACCTCAATCGTTTGATGGGTTGGACCCCGGTTTAGCCTTTATAGGGGAGTTGCAAAGGCACTCTGAACCCTGGTTTAAGCCTGTATGGGGGAGTCGCAAAGGCGCACCTACGGTGGGTTGGACCCCAATGAAGGGGGAGCGTGGAGCACATCGCATACGCACCTACGTAGTCTGATTGAGGGGGAGCATGAATAATTTCTCCAATTAAGGGGAGCATGTTGGGAATATTGCACTTGAAGAAATTGTCCCATATCGTAAATGATGAGAAGAATTGTAGATTATATATGATTACTAAACCATGACTCTTAAGCCTAGGTTTTTGAGTCAATATGGGGAGGTAGTCCATATGAGTTAGCAATTTCTACACTAAGGAATTATTACAAGCGGTGGAAAAGAGCACACACTCTGAGTTTGCCGATAAGTCTCTGGCAGGCACACTTATGGGTACGCTAACCACAATAAAGTTTGATGGTTCTCGCACGATGCATGAGCATATTACTGAAATGTCGAACCTAGTAGCAAAATTAAGGTCCATGGAGATGGAAGTGAGTGAAAAAAATTTTGTTCATTTTATCCTAAACTTCTTGCCTCCTGAGTATGGTCAGTTTCAAATCAATTACAATACTATTAAAGATAAATGGAATGTGACCGAACTGCAATCTATGCTCATTCAAGAAGAGGCAAGACTTAAGAAACAAGGTATTCACTCAGTTAATCTCATGTGCGAATCAAGGGCTGGAAAGAAGAACTGGAAGGGCAAGAAACGACCACTTGGTGTTAATGAGTCATCTTCCCAAATCCATAAGAAGGAACACAAGAATGATAAGTGTCATTTCTGTAAGAAACCTGGACATTTTTAGAAGGATTGCATAAAAAGCAAGCCTTGGTTCGAAAAGAAAGGTATACATTATGTTTCTGTATGTTTCGAATCAAATTTAACTGAAGTTCCTTATAATACTTGGTGGGTTGATTCTGGTTCTACAACTCATGTTTCAAATACTATGCATGGATTTCTTACGACCCGAACCATACACGCAAATGAGAAATTCACCCTTATGGGGAATCGAGTCAAAGCTCCTGTTCAAGCCATTAGAACTTATTGTTTAATTTTAGATACGATATCATTTAGATTTGTTTGATACTCTTTATGTACCTTCCATTTCAAGAAACTTGGTTTCTTTAACCAAGTTAGATACTTACGGATATTGTTTTAAATTTGGAAATGGAAGTTTCAGTTTATTCAAACAAAATCATTAGATTGGTTCTGGTATTATTTCTGATGGTTTATACAAATTAAAACTTGATAATCTCTTCGCATAGACTATTTTAACCATGCATCATGGTATTGGAATTAAACGAAGTCTAATTAATGAAAGTTTAGCTTATTTGTGACATAAACGTTTGGGACATATATCGAAGGAAAGAATGGAAAGACTTGTAAAGAATGAAATTCTTCATAACTTGGATTTTACTGATCTTGACATTTGTGTGGATTGTATTAAAGGTAAGTATACAAACCACACAAATAAAAATGCAGCCACAAGAAGCACCCAACTTCTTGAAATTATACACACGGATATATGTGGACCTTTTAATACACCTACTTTTGGTAAAGAAAAGTACTTCATCACTTTCATTGATGACTTTTCACGGTATGGCTATGTCTATTTGTTGCATGAAAAATCTCAATCTTAGATGCCCTAGAGGTGTTTATAGATGAGGTTGAAAGACAATTAGATAGAAAGGTGAAAATTATAAGATCTTATCGAGGTGGTGAATATTATGGGAAATATACTGAAAATGGACAATGTCCTAGTAATTTGCTAAATTTCTTGAAAAATGTGGCATATGTGCTCAATATACTATGCCTGGTACACCGCAGCAAAATGGTGTAGCCAAAAGTCATAATCGTACTTTGATAGAAATGGTTAGGAGTATGATGTGTTATTCTTCTTTACCATTATCATTGTGGACTTATGCATTAAAAACTGCAGTTTATTTATTAAACAAGGTTCCTAGTAAGGTAGTTCCAAAGACACCTTTAGAACTGTGGACTGGAAGGAAACCTAGTTTAAGGCATCTTCATGTTTGGGGATGTCCAGCAGAAGTACGCATATATAATCCACATGAAAAGAAACTAGATTCAAGAACCATTAGTGGATTCTTCATTGGATATCCAGAAAAATCTAAAGGGTATAGATTTTACTGTCCTAATCATAGTACGAGGATTGTAGAAACTAGAAATGCTAAGTTCATTGAGAATGATGACATTAGTGGGAGTGTTGAACCACGAATAGTTGAGATGAAAGAGGCTACGGTGCAAGTCTCGTCTTCACCGATATCTTCTTCTGAAGTTGTTGCTCCTGTAAGTCAAGTCACTTTACCTATAATGGCAAGCACTGTTCATCGTAGAATAGTTCAACGGTTTAATGATTTACCTAAACAACACAATAATGATCAGGACTTACCTGAACAACAAAGTAATGATCAAACGCTCCATGAAGAGGTTACCAATGAACCCATAAACGATATACCTGAAGAAATACCATAAAGAAGATCTCGGAGGGAAAAGAGATCTACTATATCTAATGATTACGTGGTGTATCTTCAGGAACAAGATTTTGACATCGGAATTAATGAAGATCCAGTTTCATTTTCACAAGCCATAAACGGTCCTAATTCTTCTAAATGGATTGAAGCCATGGAAGATGAGCTAAAATCAATAGAGTATAATGAAGTATGAGAACTTGTTTTTTTTTTATTATGAGCTCGTGCTCTTAAGGTAGTATCTGCTCAATTTTGAGCTTGTGAGGACTTGAACCCTGGATCATTTTGATACAACAGAAGAGTGCTCCACTGAGCCACCTCTTTGCCTCGTATGGGAACTTGTTGAATTGCCTGAAGGTTGTAAACAAGTTGGGTGTAAATGGATCTTTAAGACCAAACACGACTCAAAGGGCAATATCGAATGATACAAGGCCAGACTTGTTGCTAAAGGTTTTGCCTTTGCCATTGCTTTCATGAAGCACATTGATGCTCCTCGACTGACTTTGTGTCGATTGCCTTTGATGCTCCTCGACTGACTTCGTAAATGGAGTTGTCTTTGTGTCGATTGCCTTTGCCATTGCTTTCGTGAAGCTCATTGATGCTCCTCGACTGACTCCTGATTTTGGGTCTGAAAAGGCCATACTTGACTTGCTTGTAGTAATACCCATCATGACAAACGCATATGTATGCCAATTCAAAGTGCAGCCTATTTATAACAAGCTCAAAGGTCGATCTCCTCGTAAGATGAACAGAGTGGGAAGGATCAATATAGTGCTTTGTGTTGTGGTTTATGCCTCCACGACCATATCAGGATATGTACTTTTTTTGGAAGAATACAGAATCTGATGTGCTGACCAATTATGATAAGGATTTTGGGATCCCTTATAGTGAAGCGTTAAACTACTTTGTAAGAGTAGGATATAATTTTAGTTCTTGTTTTCCCCGTGCTTCAGTTTTCCTTGAGGCAAACAGTTGATGTATTACTATTTGAAAAAGCAGCTCCACTTTCTGAAAATGATCTTTCATTTTGACAATGATTTTGTTGGGGACTCATTTATTTTGGGTCAACTACGATTCAAAAATCTTGACACCTTTCAAGTTTACAGGGCAACGACGTTGTGTCATTGGGTTTCATATTCCCAGCTTTAATTCCCCGTAAATTCGATAAAAAAAAAGAAGGGAAAGGCAGGTTGAGTCGGCCAGAAATGTTATTGTCGTGGTTTATGCTAACTTTGGCTGTAATAGTTAGTGTTGTTGGCGTGTTAGACAATATTTGTAGTCTTGAACACGTAACAGAATGATCGCTTTTCGTTAATTAACGTCCGCTGGACATGGGCCATATTCGATCTTGGAAAAATGACTTCCCGTTGCGATTCATACAGTTATTTCTATAGAAGTGCAGGAGGACAGACCTGACTCGTTGAAGAATTCTTTACCTGGTCAGGGAGAGTCGTCGTCGATATTTTGACGAAACAGCTACGACTCCAAGCTCTTTGCTTGAGGCATAGGTGTGACTAAAAAAAGATTGGTTTCGGAATCAGATATATGTGTCCATTCGTATTACAGTCAATGTTATTGAAACTAGTTGATCCGAGAGAATCTATACTATACTAGGTGTTACTTATCTTGATCACTTATGTTGCTACCAACAGATGGCATTCTGCTTTTGTTGCATCCTGGAAATATTTGATGTGAATGAGCTTGATGCCATTTTGATCATGTCTCATCTATTCATAAATCTTCTACATATAATATATGCCATTTTGAAGATATAAGTTCTTTGTCATGCAACATTATGGAAGATATAAGTTCTTTATCGCTCAAAATGAGCTTTTGTTTTATTTTATTTGTGTTGAAGTTCACCAAGAGAGAAGGTGCATGTAGATATCCTGGGCAATAGGAGTGTTTACTGTACAGATAAAACTCTAAGTCATTTGTGCAATTTATGTTTTAGCTGGTTTTAGGAGGATGTAGCATCTGAAGTGGTCAAAGGTTAGGTGACTAATCTACTTGTAATTGGTTGACTTAGGATGAATGGAATTAATAGTGGTTGGAAGACTAGTTATCTTTGATTGGGATGATGATGTGCATAGTGATTCAGTTGGAGAAGTGTGATGATGATGTCATTGGTTTGGGTTACAGTACAAACTGGTCAACAAACTAGCTAGTTGATGCTTACATTAGGTGGTCTGGTTGAAGTTGGAAAAAGTGAGGCCAACAAAGTAGCTTATCTACAATTTCAAAAATGCAGTCTTCATTCACATTTGTTCTTGAGTTAGAGCATCTGCACCGGTGTTCAGTGAAGAAAAAGGCGATGCCTAGGCGTCAGGCAAAATGCCTTCAATGGCTTAAGGCGGGCGGTGTCCAGAAGGCGTGCGCCTTTGTCGCCTAGGCGATAAGGCGGAGAGGCGCTCGCTTTTCGGTCGAGTTGAATGTGTTGCACAAAACTATGTCGTTTCTTACTAAACCCTAAAATCTAAAATTGATTTTCTAGTACTAAATGATAATTTTCCCTTTCATGACTTAGCGTATGTGTACATGTTTATTTACTAATTAATGATTATAAAATATTTTACACTTCTAGATTTATTCTTCGTGCTGAACATTATTTTAATATAGAAAAAAAGATGTACACTAAACAACGCCTTGATCCCAAAAGGCAACACTTTTGGCCTTTGCCCGCCTTTCGCCTTTTTCTACACTGCCGGTGTTGAAAAAGAGTCGCTGCAGTTTTAGGCTAAAAGTGTACATCAACTGTTTTCTTACATAATTTTAAGCTAAAATTGCAGCAGCTACTGGAACAACACCTGCTCTCATTTAGCACCGGTGTAAATGCTCTTACTAGCATAGCAATAGCCAATAGCTCACCTTTCAATAAATGAAACAAAAGACCAGACCAGAATATGCAAAATATTGTTGGGTGACTGACCCACGCGGTTCTGAGTCATGGATGGCTCCGTGATTGATGCTTCCCCGGCCCACAATCAGTTCTTCCGCATCTCTGTCTGCCTGATCAAACGCACCTAAACCCAATATAACAACCAACTCTCATCTCTTTTCTACTCCCTACCCAATTCATTCCCATTTCTTTTAGTCTTCCTTCCATTACGCTCAATTTCAATTTTGGATTTTTATTTTTATGAAAAATAAGGAAAGGATAGATTAAAGAATAAATAAAAGGTAAAATGACATATTGGTGCCTCGAACTACAGCTCTTTTCCAATTGAAAATTCAAACTATCAATTTTTTCAATCAAGGGCAAAGCAAAAAAATAAATTGACAAATTTTCGAACACCGATCACCGTGATTAAATTGTGAACTCAGTCATATGAACCATGTTGAAAAATAACCCAATGATCTCATCATAAACTCTTAACATATTAAATCGATCTTTTTTCGTTAACACTAATACACTTTTTTATTGAGTAGTTATTAACGAGGTTCACATGATAGAGTTTGTAATTTAATCACGGTGAATTACGGTGCTCGATATTCAAAAATTGGTTAATTTATTTTTTATTTTGCCCTTGATTGAAAAAATTGATAATTTGAACCTTCCATTGGAAAAGAACAGTAGTTCGGAACACCAATTTATACTTTTCCCTAAATAAAATTATATAAGGAAAGTACATTCTGGATATGCTTTGTTTTTTCTTTCCTTATTAGGATTTACAACGATGCAGATACAGCCACAAGTAAATTTATTCCAGATAATATCATTTTAAGTAGATAATCTAATTTAATTATGGAGTTTTTTTTAAAATGACCCAAAACGAGTTTGAGATTTCAAAACTGACCCATGTGAGTTTCACATTTCAAAACTGACCCATTTTTAATGAAACCGGATCCCCAGGATCCGGTTTGTCACGACTTGCGAAAGACCGGATCCTGAGAATCCGGTTAGTTGCGTTTCGTAACTAACCGGATCCTGGGGATCCGGTTTTTAGGAGATATGGCTGAGGTGGACAACGGTCGAATACGTGTCTTCCACGTAAGACCGGAAGCCCGGGTTCCGGTTTTTTTAAGAAACCTGAACTCGGCGATCCGGTTTTTTACGAATTTAAATTTTCGCAGCAGCTTCTTCTCCCCCATTCGAAACCGGATCTGCTTCTCCCTCCTCCGCCGGATCTACTTCTCCCTCCTCTTATTCCGTCCGATTTCTCACCACTTCCGTCCGATTTCTCTCCAATTTTGAAATCCTACCCAAATTCCATTGAAATCGTACCCCAATTAGACCCAATTTCGTCCGATTTCTCCCCCATTCACCACCTCTGAAGTTGTCCGAAATTGATAGGTAAAAAAACGTAATTGTGTTATTGGTGGTGTTGACTTGTTTGTTTTTGAAGGATTGTTGTTGTAAATTTAGTTATTAGTGTTGAATTGTTTGTTTTTGATATTAGTCCGATTAATTGTATGAATATTATGCATTTTGTGCATTTTTTTGTTTGATATTAGTTCGGTTAATATTTATTGTTGAATTATTATCGTTGAATTAATAAAGTTGAATTGGCGGTTGATTGACATTGGTTTGATTTTGTCTATGGAATATAGTTTTATATTCGTAAAAATAGTGATGTCATATGTCATAATATTGAATTAGTATATTTGAATTTGGACAATTATTTGTTGTAGTTGAATTAGTGTATTGATATATTGTGTTTTCCTCCATGAATTGGTAATAATGAATAGTTATTGTTTTTACAGAAATGTCGTCAGGTAACAGGCGAAGAAGCACTAGTCAACGCGATGTGCCATCTTCTTCACGAGCGACTGCTCATCCAAACATGGATATGGATGATTATCTTCATCCTGGACCCATCGATCCATCCTTGTTGACGATGCAAAATGAGCACCGCACTCAGGCGATTTGGAGAAATCAGGTATAAATTTCATTAATTAAAATTATTTCAATTCATACATTAAAAAAATTGACCGGACAGTTCATATAACAATGATCATTAATTAATTTCTTATTATAGATGGATCGAACTTTTAAGTCTGTTAAGCCATTGAAGGTAATGGGTCATAATGTCGTAAATATGAAGCCTCGACTTTTGGAGTATGTTGCAAATGCCGGATTTCTACCTTGGACCAAAGTATGTAACGTGAAGGTTGATCCTAAATTGTGCACCGCACTAGTGGAGAGATGGCGCCCCGAGACACACACCTTCCATCTGAATGGAGGGGAGGCTACAATTACACTACAGGACGTGGCTCTCCTTACTGGATTACCCATAGATGGGCAGCCTGTGTCTGGATTTGGTGAGTTGGAATGGGAGCCTCTTTGTTTGAGTTTATTGGGTGCTGTGCCCGATCGTCCTAAGTTGAAATCGATGGGTAGCAAGACATGGTTCGATGACTACCTGAATACCATGCCAGACGATGTGGATGAAGAGACATTAAAGAAATACGCTAGGGCGTATATTTTATGTCTATTGGGATTGACTCTCATGTCAGACTTGTACGGTGATCAGGTATCGCTCCACTACCTTCCATTGTTGGCGGACTTGGAGAACGCCAGTAGATACAGTTGGGGGAGCGCAGTTTTAGCTTATCAGTACAGTCAGTTGTGCAGAGCAAGTCATTATAAGAAGTCGCAAATTGGTGGATGTCCACTACTACTACAGTTTTGGTGTTGGGAGCGCATTCGTATTGCACGTCCACAAGAATATATCAGATACCCCCCAGACCTTGATGAAGATATTCATCCATATTTCAGACCTTGTTGGTCATACTTGTGAGTAAACTTTATATTTCTTTTGATACTGAAAATTGATAACTATTAAATTTGTAACGCTTTTTCTTATGCGCAGACATTGGGCTGGACCAAAACATTTTGCAGAGGTCCCACGTGGTAGTTTAGTCTTCTATCGGGATCAGCTCGAGCGAATGGTCGCAGGTGATTTTATTTATCGCCCATATGAAGAGGAGTTGATGGAACGACTGCATCCCTTATGTCTCGAGTCACGGGAGTTATGGGCGGCTGATGTGCCACTTATTTGCTTCAACATCATTGAGTGGCATCATCCTATTCGTGCTATGAGACAGTTTGGCTGGAAGCAGGTCATTCCACCTGCCGAAATTAATGAAGGCTTTGGTTGATAATAGTCCGGAAACAGTTGTCAAATGGGATACGGAAGAAATCGATGGTGAGTACATCCAGGTAAATCGTGTTTTTTGGGCATTTGCTGAATGTATTCATGCGTTTAGGCATTGTCGTCCTGTATTATCCATTGACGGAACTCATATGTACGGTAAGTACAGAGCGAAGCTCCTCGTAGCATGCTCATTGGACGCAAACAATAATGTTTTACCTGTTGCGTTTGCTTTGGTCGAGAGTGAAAACACCTCCAGCTGGAGTTGGTTCATGAGTTGCATTCGAGAGGGTGTCACTAATCGGACGGGCTTGTGCGTCATATCTGACAGACACGGAAGAATAATGGCTACTATGAGTGAACCACAATGGTCGCCTCCTAATGCTTACCATCGTATCTGCGTTCATCACTTCCAGAGCAACTTCAACACTAAGATCAAAAACACTTATTTGAAGAAAAAACTTGGCAAGGTTGCATATGCCAAAAAAGAGTACAAGTTTGGAAATCAATATCAGGAGCTGATGCAAGCATTGAAAGACAGACCTGACATACGAGAGTGGTTGCACAACGTTGACGTTCATTTATGGTCTTTGGCAATGGATACTGATGGTATGAGATGGGGTTCAATGACCACGAACGCTTCGGAATCGTTCAATAATGTTCTCAAGCACGGACGTGATTTACCAATTTCAGCATTGGTTATGTTCACTTTCAAACAGTTGAATAAATACTTCAACAACCGTCGTTATCGTTACGATAATACGGATTCGGCTTTTGCACCAAAGGTACACGAGAGATTGGAGGTACTCCGACAAAGGGCACAATTCCACAGAGTCGTACATTATAACCCGTCCCAGGGAATTTATCAGGTTACCACGGGAATCAAGCATCATATGTGGAAAGTTTGCCTACCCAGGAGAGAATGTGAATGTGGAAAATGGACGACACTTCATATTCCCTGCAGTCATGCAATTGCAGTTTGTAAGTTCACGGGTCGGGAATACAGCGACTATGTGCCTCATGAGTATACACTTGCAGCTTACAACATGACCTGGAGTTACCATTTCAGTCCATTACCTCATTCTGACTTCTGGGAACCCTATAATGGACTTCCTCATATGCCTAATCCTCACTTCAAACGTACAAACGTCGGTAGAAATCCGACAAGGCGAAGGCGTACTGAAATGGACCAGAGGGATGTCGGTCAGTCCAGTACTCAAGGAGAGGCTTCATCATCACACCCCCCAGACAGAATTCAAAGGTGCAAATTATGCCATCAAACTGGTCATAACAGAAAGTCTTGTCCCTCAGCCAATGCAAGCTAAATCCAATATCCGAGTACCTATATTACTGTTGTTGTTCACTTTTATTTTACTACATCTTTGTTTCTAATGTTCAACTTTCAATGATTTCCAAACTGCTGTATATTTTTATTTTAAATTCAGACTGTAATAACGGGCTTAACTACAATACAAAAATTTATGTTCGTAAAAAACCGGATCGCCGAGTTCCGGTTTTTAAAAAAAAACCGAATTCCGGACTTCCGGTCTTACGTGGAAGACACGTATTCGACCGTTGTCCACCTCAGCCCTATCTCCTAAAAACCGGATCCCCAGGATCCGGTTAGTTACAAAACGCAACTAACCGGATTCTCAGGATCCGGTTTTTCGCAAGTCGTGACAAACCGGATCCTGGGGATCCGGTTTCATTACAAATGGGTCAGTTTTGAAATCCCAAACTCGTTTTGGGTCATTTTTAAAAAAAACTCTTAATTATGCCTGCCATATTTGTTTCTAATTTTCAGAAGAGCAGTTTTTTTTTTTTTTTGCATTCATTTCTATCAGGCTTGTGTTCACATTGACATCATTTATAAATAAGCATCAGTTTTTCATTCTTCCCATTTCATACGGAAGAAGAAGATCAAGAAGGGTTGAATAATTTGGGATGATGGACTGGTTCAAGTGGCTTTCCAGCACCAACTTGGACCCTTCCCTAGTACACCAATACGGCATCTTGTTCACGAACAACGAGCTCCAAGACGAGGACATTCCCTTCTTCAACCATGAGTTCCTTCAGAGCATGGGGATCACCATCGCCAAACATCGCTTGGAAATTCTCAAGCTGCTACCTCCACCATTACCAACCAAAGGTACTAAATCAAGCACCGTTCGACTTCCCATGTCTAAAGTTTTGGTGGCGGCGAAGAATACGAAGAAGAACTTCACAAAGTATATGTTCAATTCATGGACTAAGCAGAGGGTGGATGAGAGCAAGGCCCTAACCATCGTCCCCGATTATTCTGATGACAGTACTAGTGGCTCTATTGATCATAATCATCATGGATCCAGATTGAGCAGAGGATTGACAATGTTGAAGAGGAGCAAGCAACGACATGTTCAGCCATCGAAAAGTGCTGCAACCACACCGGAGTGTTATTATTATCCTAAAAAACAGCAGCAGCATTCGATAAGTCCCATATATGCAAGCACTCCTAGAATTGGGAGCTTCAGTTCGAGCCCTTTTAGAAAGGATTGCCTGCAGATGGCGGACAGGATGAATTATGGGCATCATGTTGATGATGATGATATGGATGATGGATACTGGTCGGCTGGAGTGGAGGAGACTAAATGGGATACAATGTTTCATAATCTCAAGCCTACATGACATGATGATACTCATATTCTCTGATTCTCAATGTGTGTTTTTTTTTACGTAAAGACATGATAATGTGTCATTTTTGTCAAACACTGAAAAAACAAAAATGCTTTCTCTACTATTACATGTTAATTTGTGCATAAATAGTATTGAAAATTGTATCTGCATATCCAATTATAAATGTGGATTGCGGAAAATAAGGTCTGCGTTGAACGCGATATGGGTGGGAACAATGTGGTTGCGGAGACCGGTTGGCCTTACTAAGGAGATGCGGGGGTGCCAGAACGTGGTGTGTTGTGTACCAAAGTCAGGTCTCTATCAGAATCTGGATTAGCTGATTGCCGTGCAGTTCAGCCAGGGGGAACGACCGTGCTTTGAGTCAAACAAGCTACAGTGCCTAACGCTATGAACATGTTTTACCAAACTACTGGCAGGGCAGGAATCCCCTGATCAGTTGTGATTTTTCTCAGACTATCTCCTCAAACAACCCAAGCTATGCAATTACCCTGCTTAGAGGGCCTGACCAGGATATTATCATTACCAGAACTTTGATGACTAAATATTTAAATCTGTGCATTTTGTTTGCTCGAGTCGGGAAGGTACTTATTCGCATTTTGTTTGGGGAGGATGGATGAGAATCCAAACATGCTTGGATGCAAAAAAAAAAAAAGAATGTGCGAAGGAGAATATGAATGTCGTAGCTTCTGTACTCGAATATGAGGATGTCTTCAGTCCCTTGTTAACCATTTTTGCTTCTGATGTGGTGTCCTTCATGCACATAGTATTGCTATTGCTGTCCTAAAAAATAAAATAAAAATTTTGTTTACAGATTTTTGCCTTTTTTTTTTGACGAACTACATCGTTTTAAACACTAAGCAATAGCAAAAACCGACAATCCATCTAGGGCGAATAGAATACACAAATTAAAAATATTTGCTCATCAAAAATGATATTCTGGTCAGGCCCGCTATAGCTTGGTGTTGTTTGAGGAGGAGATGGTAGCAGTCTGAGAAAAATCAGGGCTTCATTTCTTCTTATCGTCTTCTCCGCTGCTAGATTTGGTTTTATTCATTTTCCATCACAATCAGGACGAGGATCGGCTCAACCAGACCTCCCAGGTTTTGCTTCTCTTCTCTGCTGTCCTTCTGATACTACTGTTTTCCAATCTGGTTGGTTGGTTGCCCTGGTTTGATTTGTGAATGCTGTGTTTGTCGGTTGAATCCGAGGTAAGAGAAATAAAAAACAATGTTGATTTGATTTTGTTGAGTGGAGTTTGAGCATTGGTTGGAGCATAGTGGAATTTCAATGTACTAGGGTTGGTGATGATCTGGATGTCGAAGATTTGAGCTTTACTATAAGCTTATGTGAAGTTGGGATTTTTAAGTGTGGGGGGGGGGGGGGGGGGGGGGGGGGCGGGGGATAGCGTAGTGGTGTTTCAGGTCCAAAGCTGAAATGAGTTGTCCCTGTTGATGTTGATTGTTGCGTACTTTAGTTTCGGTTTAAATCTAGGGTAACTGAGTAGACATTCAATTTCGTCACCTATCTCATCCATATTACAACTTCTACATTGTCGTAGCGCAGTCCGGATTCTTTTGAATTTTGATAAATCGACGTCCGGCTAATTCTATGAAATCCATGTAATAGAGGTGGATAGTGGTTTTTTTTATAAGCATTGTTTTTGGGGGTTTCGATCTCGGTTCAGGTAGGAGCATTGTATATTTGTTTATGAACAGTTTTTAGTTTTCCTGAGTTTTTGTTTAAGAATAGCTTGGTTCACTGAGTAGGTTGTGGGGGAGAGTTTGGAAAATGGGAGCTGAAGAGAGAAGCCTACAAGAGATTAGTCCTAACTAAAATTTTTATTGGCTTGCTAAAACTTGGTTTTGGGTGAAAACAAATGATATTTGTTGTAGAAATTTGAAAATTTTCTTGAATATCATCGCAAACAACCCTAATATGAAATATACTCTGAATTTGAGGAGGTGTTGTGGGTTTGAAAGATTTTGAAGAATGGTTTCAGTTCAATAAAAAAATGCTTGTGTGAATAACTGTGTGTGGGGGGGGGGGGGGGGGGGGGGTTTGGAGGTGTTGTGGGGATGTTTGACCAAGAAGTTGTTCTAGGTCTATCATCTTTAAGTTTTGTGGATTGTTTATTTGGTTAACAGAATTGGTCATGTTACTCTATGTTTTTCTGTACTCTAATTATACCTTTCTCCATTTGTAATTTGGATTATGATTACTACAGAGGGCCATATCATAGTTCTTGAACTGGTAAATAATTGAAGCATTATTACCTGATTATGTTGGTGCTTGATTTATTACACTTTTTAGACCTCTTCCTTTAACTTAATTTGTTCAATCATGCATTCTGTGAGTTTGGGGGATATGGCAGACCCCTATGACCATTGATGTTGAATTTTGCTGTGTTGTTTCAGATTATGCTAATTTCTATGACATGTCTTTGACTTTTTTTTGTTTTCATTTAAATTTCCTCAGACTTGGATTTCCAGCAGAAATAGGATTTGTTTATATTGGATAGAAATGGGTTACGTTCTCACTGGATTAGTTTACACACAAATGTGTTTTTTTATGTCGAGTATATAGCTACTTTGGTTAATTCAATAAAATTTTAAATTTACTGTCAATAAAAAAATAGAGTAACCGAGTAAGCATTTAGGGTTCCAAGGTGGTGATGTTTGCTTGTTCGAGCTGATAAAGGAAGCTGAAAATTTAGGGTTGTCATATTTGAGTTACGGATGAATGATGAGGATGAAGCTGAAGCTGAATGATGAGGATGAAGCTGAAGCTGAATGATGAGGATGAAGCTGAACGAAGTCACTGGCTGACGGACGTGCGTGAAGCAGAGCGGAATCGCTGGCTGCTATGTCAGATCTAGTTCGTGTAAAATTCGGGCATAGTCCAGTTGGATGTGTTGTTTGGTTTAAATTGACTGATGTGATTGCCTGCTGCTGTATCGCTGTAACAAACTCGCTGAGATCATAGTGGATTAGATCTATCTTGAGACTGGATGTCGGTTTGCTTCTCAAACCGAACCGCGTAAAATCTCGCTGCATTCTTTGTTTTACTTCACTACAATTCACATCTTAGTTCTGACATCAAAACTGAATCGAAGTTTGAATTGGAGTAAAACTGAGATAGAACTCTTCTACTGAATTTTGAGTCATCGAGTGTCCTTAAGAGATCAAGACTTGACTTTGAATTCATCCTATATATCCTAATTTATTGTTTCCTTTTTGTTTCCTTCTTTTATGTTGTTGTTAGTTAAGGAGTAGGAATTGCACGCTAAAGTAAATCTGATGGCTGTTACCTAGCAACTTTTTGATGATTTTATGTTTATAATAGTTAAATGTAATATAACAACTCCTCCCGTGAAATGTCTAGTTAGACAAATATGTAATCTTGATTCATATGACATGATACATGACTTCTGTTTGTTTAGATATACAGGCAGATGTCTACATGCTATCCATCAACGCCTGGCAAGATGGCCAAGACAGTGGCCCTTTTCGCTACCGGTGCAGGTCTTTTTTACATTGGTCTACATTACTCCCATGTCAATGTTGCTCCCTTACAAGCTAAAACCAAAGCCCGAAATGATTATGTCAAAGAACGCCTCAAAATCAAATATGGATATGGTAAACGACTTTTTCGTTTCATTTTTCTCCGTCCCCTTATGGCACTGATTCTGATGCATGTCTCTTGTAGTACCTCCTAAATGTTACGACCGATCGACGTGGAAGGATCCGAGAGAGATTAGTCGAAAACAAGATGGTGTCTAGCTCAAAATCCAAAAGTTGAAAATCTAAATGGGATTTTGGAATACACACTATGATGACTCTTATATAAACAAAAATATATCGTTTCAAGGTTAGTATGTACAATTAAGAATTCTCAAATCAGGTATCCGAAAGTCAAGTTACAGATGTAGTCTAGTCGGCTGGTGCGGGGAGTAGAGCAGAAGCTGTATGTGTGGCGTCTAACACTCTAACTGCATCATTCTCTGCACACGTTATGTAATTTGCAGAAAATGAATAAAACTGTAGGAAAATAGGAAGGTTTCATGGATGATAATATATGGGTATGTGACATTGTGAGTTCAGTAGTTTTTTTTTAATTTCTTCTATGATGATGCTACTACTAGCTAGGACAGTAGTACAGTGGCACTAGATAGGCATTTTGGTGAAAGTGGAGGAATGAATAAGCAAAAGCAAGTTTGCAGATTGACCCAAACAGAAGCTAAGATTATAAAGTATTGTAAATCACAGGTTGCTGTGAGCTAAACCTAAATGTAGTTTATTGTCGTTTTTGTTGGACAATCACAATACTACCATGCTTACTAGTATAATAGATAAAGATAAGTCAAGGTAACTAGTGTAGTGCACGCTTTGGATTGCTTGTGCTGATGTATGTTTGTTCCTGTAGCTAAGTGTCTGATACAAAATTTTAATTTTATGTCCAAGATTTTGTTGGAAAGAGAAAAGAAGTAGTTTTACGGAAATGTTTGGTGAAAGGCAAATTATAAACGAATTGATCCATCAGCAAGTTTTAGGAAGAAGTTGACGTGCCAAATCCAATTTTTTTTATAGAGCGCTCAAATGAGAGTTCCTTTAAATTTCGAAAACTTATCACAATTTTCACCTTTCAAAATGCATCATCAAGTCATTGTGGTGGTGACACATGTCCCATGTGCATTTTCTTTTTTTGAACAAATGTCTCATGTGCATTTTCCAAGATGCATTTTCCAAAATGTCTCAAAGCCATCAATTTTGACTTTACTTTTTGGGTATGTGTCACATGAAGATTTAAAGATGCATTATGATCTAATGGTGAGATTCGAGATCGCAAGTTCTTGAATTTTCGAGGGGTATCAACCGAGCGCTCCTCATTTTTTTATATATTCATGATAGATAAAAAAAGAGCCAAATCATTGCAATTAGGCCTGGGCTCGGGTCGGTTCGGGCCGAAAATTTCCCAAAACCGACCCGAAACCCGAACTTTCGGGTCGGTTCGGGTTCGGGCTTTTAAAAACACCAACCCGAGTAAAACCCGATTTTCGGGCTTCGGGCCGGGTTCGGGCTTTTCGGGCCAAATTCGGGCCAAAAATCAGGCCAAAATTCGGGCTTTTTCGGGCTTTTTTCGGGCTTTTTTTCGGGCTTCGGTCTATTTCGGGCTTTTTCGAGCTTTTTCGGGCTTTTTTCGGGCTTCGGTCTATTTTCGGGCTTTTGGTCCTTGGTAAAATACAGACAGAGACCGAACCGAACTGGTCCAATCGGTTCGGTCTATTTTCGGGCTTTTTTCGGTCCCATCGGTTCGGGCTTTTTTCGGGCTTTTTCGGTTCGGTTCGGTCCGAGCTTCGGGTTTTCGGGTTTTTTCGCCCAGGCCTAATTGCAATAGCAAGCCACATACTGAAGCGCTTGTTTTTTTCCGAGAAAAGCCTTACGATGGTACTAGTGGCTCCATACGACTTACCAAGTCACAAATGGGTTCAAATTTGTCCAAGACATTGAGGCGCAGTTTGGCTCCCTAACCTATTGTAGTGCAGAGGTAGCTATTAACAAACTGCAGCAAACCACCACCATCGCAGCTCGTATTCCCTCCCGACTAAAACACCCGCGCTCAACTCTAACAATTTAATGAGTCACTTTTTAGAAGGCATAAAAGATGAGGTGCATCGCGAGATTGTGTTACTCAATCTGGTTAACCTTTAAGCAGCCATGGGGATGGCATCCCCGAACAAAAGATACAAGGAAACCAAATTTGGTTTTGAAATATCCTTACGGTATCCGAAATCAACCTTTATCCAAATATTGGAAGCATGCCTGTTAGACGGCGTACGGTATCTGAAATAACCGTCTGATGCAAGAAATTATTATGTTTTAACTGCGACGATAAGTTCGCACCAGGACATTAAGTGTAAATCGTGATTTGAATGCTTACTTTTGGATGAGGCGACATTCGAAGAAGATACATTTGACCCGCATGATTTGTATGAAATGGTTGTAGCATGGGAGTAAAAACATTCTGGAACTATGGCATACCAAACTTGGACATGCATCCTTTAATGTTTTAGACCAATTGTTGAAAAACAAATCACCTAGTGTGAATTGCAAACAGTTCAGATATCATTGTTCCGTATGCTCATTGTCTAAAGATGATTGTTATTTTATTATTTGTTTCAATAATGTATATTCATTTATCAAATCTATAAAATTTATTACTTATTATCAATTTAACTAAGAAATTCAATTAGTCTTATAGTCTATCATGATCGTATAATATAACTTAATTTTCCGCCTATAATAGATTTTTGTTAATTTGAATTTGAAAAATACCTAAAACACTATTTTAATCACGACTTCGATTAGATATCTGATAAAACTTTAAAATTTTGATATAATATGATTGTATAATGTGTCGAAAAATTTGAAATACAATTATCCAACATGTTTGGATCACTTGAGTAATACATTATCAACTAGCTTTAATTTTAATTTTTGATGTCCTCTTTGTCTAATTTATTTTTGATCTGATTCTTTGTCTATATTTAAAATTTTCGGTTTTGAGATCTTACATTTTCCAATATTAATGGATATCACAGTATTTTTCTTTTCTTTTCTATATGATATTGTTTAAAGGATGTGATTACAATTTCATGGCTCCGCCCCTTATTGTGGTGACTTGCAAATTAATACTAAAATTGTAATTGTTGTATTATTGATTTGTATTTTTTCAAATTCTAAATTTATTATGATATGTTGTTGTCAGATCATAAATATGTAATATTTATTCAAGTCATAAATATGTTAAATTATAATATCATATATAAGTTTTTTATTTTTTAATATGTGCGGGTCTATTCGGATCAACCCGGTTGAACCACTGACTCAATGACCCAGTGACTTGACCGGATCGATCCACGGATCGGTTTTAATAACATTGGGTGAGAATAGTAGCAGTACTAGTAGCCATTTTGATGAAATTAGGGTGGAGGTATGAATAGGCAAAAGCAAGTTTGCATATTGATCCAAATTACCACTACACCATTTTACATCCTACGCGACAAATTTTGAAAGCCGTCGCAAAAGCTTTGTCGCATAAAACGGTTTCTACGACTACGATTTTTGTGTTTGTCGCAATAACACAAATATGCGATATAATTTTACGCGACGCAAACATGTTGTCACATAAAGCGGATTAAGCGACTTTACTTTAAGCGAAACGAAATTTATGTCCCATTATATGGTGATTGCGACATTATTTTAAGCGACACGGAAAGTTTGTCACGTTAAACCTATGTTGGGACTAATTTTTGCGACAACTAAAAATATGCCGCATAATAGTACGAATTAAAATTCCCGAAGCAGGTGGTGGCATGACAACCCTTGAATGTTTCAAATTTTCTGTGCATTAAAGAGAGGTGACCTACCGTGTTTGGATTAAGTGACATTTGTATCCAAAGTAGGTCGCGTAAGGGTACAACTTAAATGCAGAAAAACAGAACACCCAAGTACGCACACCCCTGCCTTCAATTCGATTTCAACAACCTTAATTCTTCTTAAACCCCAACAGCAAGGACCTCATTTGTCTGAAAATATATCTGCAGCACCATGGTGGGATTTTCCATAGATTTTTGCTCAAATCTTCATGTGTAAAAGGCAAACTTTTTTGAAGGTATATATAAACTCTCACACACACACATTCTCATACTTGTCATGTTTTTTATTTCCATTTTCTTCCATAAATTTTCCATTCTCATACTTGTCATGTTTTTTATTTCCATAGATTTCTGTTTTTTCATTGGGATGCAGGGGAGAGACATGTTCTTGAATAAGTTATATTTATGTTCTGTATAGTTTATGTCTCAAATTTAGATAACAATGTCGCTTAATACAATTTCGTTTTGGGGGCAAAAGCATTTTTCAGATTGGAGGGAAATGAAATTTCAATTTCAATTTTTTTCAGTTACCTTTAAGCGACGCTTTTTTGACAAATAGATCGCATAATAATAAGGCTTCAGCCCAAATATCCAAGGCCCAAATCAGAAACCCTAAGTTGATGCCTTCATGCGTCTCTCCCCTTCTCTTTTCCATTTCTCCTATGTGCCGAAACCCTAACTCCTCTTAGATTCCACCCAGATCTGATCTTGAAACTCCTCCATATTACCTACCTCTTTCATTTCATTCACTTAAATCTCGTCTGTCATGGCAAAATCAATTTCATCATCTTCATCTGCTTTCTTGAACCAGAGCAGCCATGGGGAAACTTCTTCTTCTTCTTCATCTCCAATTTCAATTTCATCATCTTCATCTGCTTCATTCCATCTCTGATTAATTGAGATAAGTAAGCAAAGGGTTTCGAAGGTGTGGAAGGACACGGATTGAGTTTTGGATAAAAGTGAGCATTATGTAAATCAAGTTTTGAATTGTTCTGTGGTGATTTGAGGTCGTTGGCCTCAACTGATGATGCTTTGGGAGTGGTTCGTCAGGTATGATCAATTGTGTGTTTTACTTCATTTTCTGGTGTTAATATTGATTTTGTTTACTGCATCGTTTGCTGTGAAATTGAGAGTTTTCATTTCCTTTGTTGTGTTAGTAGGTTTTGGATGTAGCTCTGTTGTACGAGAACTTGTTCGAAGCAGTGTTGTGTTCGGCAGCTTTTTGCTTTTTGTTTGACAATTTGTTTGGTGGTGACGATGGAGGAAAAGAGTAGTGAAGATCATGACGAACGTGGAGGTAAAAGTAATTTCAGCGGAGAAGCTGGACTTAGTAGGCCAACTGCAATAGTTGTCGACTTGTGGAAATAAGCCGCAAAGAAGGCACCTACACCGTTGTTACGAGCAAAGAGGGTACCAGTCACGTGGGGGAACACCAAGAACCAAGGAGAGGAGCAAGGCAGAGGAGTAAACCACACAGGCACGCTGCTGAAGGATATATGATGCAAATGGATATGCACTGCAAGGCAGGTAGTATATCGGGGACCACTGGTGACGTGGCATAATACCATAGGTATCTGCATAACTGAATTACTAGCTACGTGTAAGAGCCTTATTGCTCATAGGCCACTATAATAAGGTACTGTACTGCGTTGGGAACGGCAAGCAATCAATTAAAACTTTCTTCTTCTATTCTATTCTCCCTTCTTTCCCTACCCAGTCTGTTTCCCTGTACCAATTTGGTGCCTTTCATTGAGCTGTTGAAGGATGCCTGACACGCGTAATACCACTGAGAACTTGATTGCGATAAACCAGAGCATAACAGACCTGACTCTGCTGATGAGCCAGATGCTGCAAAACCAAGCGGAAGAGAAGGCGAAGAGCGAACGAACGGCAGGCATCGTGGAGCAGCTCCAAGGCTCTGTGAGAGAGCTGCAGCTAACCAGTGCTCGTGTAGGGAAGCAACCAGTGCTAGATCCCGACAACCCACCCCTGTTGGCAACCCCACCTGGGTTTGCACCGCCGGGGTTTCCCGACCAATCTGTTCGAGTCCACAACGGAGGATCACCGGACTGGAACATAGGTGTAGTAAGTCATGTTCCCAGAGTAGAGGTACCTATCTTCCATGGTGAGGATGTGGACGGCTGGCTTTTCCAGATGGAAAGGTACTTCGAGCATAACAACGTCACACCGGAGCAACGTCTTGGAGTGGCCATCTTCTACCTTGGCGGCGAAGCCCTTAAATGGTTTCGGTGGCTGAACAGCGGCAGGCAGTTACAGGACTGGCCGACCCTTGTTACCGACTTAAGAAGCCGATTCGGACCCGGAGCTTACTGGAAAGCAGGCGTAGCACTAAACAAGTTGCACCAAACATCGTCGGTGGGGACCTACATAGCAACGTTTGAAGACCTGGCAACAGGCACTCGCGGGTGGACAGCGGACATCCTGCTGGATCGATTCATGGTGGGTCTAAAGGAGGAAATCCACCTCGAGCTCGTCCTGTTAAACCCACCCTCCCTCCGTGTGGCAATGAGTATGGCAAGAATAGCAGAGCAGAAGTTGCGAGCTAGAACCATTCCCCCCATGTCAGTCATGACGAAAAGCTTCTCTCCATCTCACGGCACCGCACACTTGCCAGCATCCTCGACTCGACCGCCAGGTCCGGGAGGGACCCTACCCTTTAAAAAACTGACGATAGCTGAAATGGCTGCCAGAAGAGAAAAAGGACTCTGTTATAACTGCGATGAGAGGTTTGCACCAGGCCACAACTGCAAACCTAAGTTCCAGTGTCTAGTCTTAGAAGAGAATCCCTTTGAGGAGGAGTGCCCAGCACTTGAGATAGGTGAACGCGTGGAGGACGTGATTGTCACGGAGGAAACAGGCGAGGCGGACCCTACACCCAACATCTCATACCACGCTCTCGAAGGACAATTTATCCCCAGTACATTGCGCCTTAAGGGGGTGCTACAAGGGCTAGGTGTGACAGTCCTGGTGGATAGCGGCTCCACGCACAACTTCTTGCAAACACGAGTTGCCCGCAAAGTGGGACTAGCGATCGAACCATCACGCCATCTTAATGTTACTATCGGAAATGGAGACGAGCTGCAGTGCGAAGGTATATGTAGAGAAGTGCCGATCATGTTTGGGGATGCTAGCTTTTGTGTCGAGTTTCATCTCTTACCCATATATGGAGCAGAAGCTGTGCTGGGGGAACAATGGCTGGCTGCGTTAGGCCCAGTACTATTTGATTACAAAGGGTTATGGATGAGCTTTAACCACGATGGCATGCACACGAAGTTGGTGGGAATGCAAGCCCAGGGGCAACTAAACCAGCTGTCGCTCGGCCAGCTTAAGCGTGCAGCAAGATCAGGGGGCGTAGCCTCGCTGTATCAATTGTCCATCTCAAGCTGGCCAGATTCCCCAGCCACCGAATCCAATGACGGGATCCTGGCCATACCTGAGCTATTACACCCAACGGAAAGGGCCGAGTTGCACGAGTTGCTTACCAGCCATCGACGGGTATTTGAGACACCTAAAGGGCTCCCACCCAAGAGGACTGTCGACCATCAGATTCCTCTGCTACCTGGAGCCGCGCCTGTTAAAGGAAGGCACTATCGCTACCCCCGTTACCAGAAACTAGAAGTGGAAAAACTGGTCCAAGAAATGATGCAAGAAGGTATAATCCAGCCAAGCACCTCCCCTTTCTCCTCACCGGTGCTACTAGTAAAGAAGCGCGACGGCAGCTGGAGGTTTTGCATTGATTATAGAAGCCTCAATGCCATTACCATCAGAGACCGCTATCCAATACCAACCGTGGATGAGCTCTTTGACGAGCTGCATGGGGCACATATCTTCTCAAAACTCGACCTACGAGCTGGATATCACCAGATACGGATGCAGGAAGCCGATATCTTCAAGACCGCCTTCAAAACTCATGATGGACACTTCGAGTTCTTGGTTATGCCCTTTGGGCTCACCAATGCTCCCTCAACATTTCAGGCCGCAATGAATGATCTCTTCAGACCAATGCTACGGCGCTTTGTGCTGGTTTTCTTTGATGACATACTCATATATAGCAAGGGATGGCAAGAACATATCGGCCACCTCCAGGAGGTACTCTCCACTCTAGAAACCCACTGTTACTTTGCCAAACCTTCAAAATGTGAATTAGCTAGTGCTAGAGTACAGTACTTGGGGCATCTAATCTCTCATGCAGGGATAGAAGTTGACCCAGATAAAATACAAGCCATCAAAGGATGGCCAACCCCAAGCTCACTCAAGCAGTTACGCAGTTTCCTTGGGCTCGCCGGCTATTACCGCAGATTTGTTCCCAAGTATGCTCACATTTCTTCACCACTGACTGACCTTTTGCGCAAGGACGCATACACTTGGACAGTTGAGGCAACATCAGCGTTCACTACTCTTAAACAAGCTCTGGCCACTACCCCGGTTTTGGCTTTGCCTGATTTCACCACACCCTTCACTATACAGACTGATGCGTCCGGCATAGGCATGGGGGCAGTCCTACTACAACACAACAGGCCTTTGGCATATTTCAGCAAGCAGTTCACCGCGAGAATGCAACAATCTTCAACATACATCAGAGAACTGTGTGCTATAGTGGCGGCGGTCCATAAGTGGCGACAGTACTTGTTGGGGGCGCGCTTCACCATCGAAACAGACCATCAGCCACTAAGAACAATACTCACGCAAGCCATGCATACTCCGGACCAGCAAAAGTGGATAGCTAAACTGATAGGATTCGATTTTGAGGTCAAGTACAGGCCAGGTTCCGAGAATGGTCCGGCCGATGCACTATCTCGGTTGCCTGAGGCATCTTTGTCCTCGATGCAAGGTTACTCCCGCCCGGTTTATGGCATCCTCCAGATCCTTCGCAACCTATATCACCGAGACCCCGAGGCTCAACAACTCCTGCAAGGCATTAACACGTCCCCAGACAAGTATGAAGGTTACCGTGTCCATGATGGGATAGTCCTATACCGTGATCACCTGTTTGTACCCAAAGATCCCACATTGAAAGACCTCATCCTTCAGGAATATCATGACACTCCCTTGGGAGGGCATGCAGGCATCCAGCGAACTTTTTCCAGAGTTAGTTCCCACTTCTTCTGGCCAGGCATGCAAGGGGACGTGAAGACATACGTACAGAACTGCCATACCTGCCAACAAGTGAAGTCCATCACCACAGCTTCCCAAGGACTGTTACAGCCTTTACCAGTGCCCTTGGGAGTTTGGACCGACATCGCAATGGACTTCATTACGCATTTGCCGAGTTCAAGAGGACTGTCTGTTATTATGGTGGTAGTTGATCGACTTACCAAATATGGACACTTTTCGGCTATAAGCTCTGGATTCTCCGCTGAAAGTGTGGCACGAGTCTTCGTAAAGGACATCTGCCGTTTGCACGGCCTTCCTAGCAGCATAGTGTCTGACAGAGATCCAGTTTTCATGAGTGCCTTTTGGAGGGAATTGTTCAAACTACAAGGAACCCGCCTGTGCCACAGTAGCGCCTACCACCCTCAAACCGACGGGCAGACAGAAGTGCTCAATCGTACGCTAGAAGACTACCTACGCTGCTATGTGAATGACAATCAAACCAATTGGACAGACCTCCTCCCATGGGCTGAATTGCATTACAATACAGCACACCACTCGTCCACGGGATACACTCCTTTTCAAGCAGTCTATGGGCAGGCACCTTTGGCACTAAAGGACTATACTCCGGGACAAACGGCGATCGCGTCAGTGGACCAAATTCTCTCGCAGCGCTCCCACCTACTGGAACAGTTGAAGGCTAACTTGGCCAGAGCACGCCATCGCATGATCCAGCAAGTTAACAAACATCGGCGCGACATTGAGTTCCAAGACGGCGAATGGGTCTATGTCAAACTTCAGCCCTATCGACAAACTACAAGTCGTGACCAACGCTGCTCAAAACTTGCGAAAAGGTATTATGGACCGTTTCAAATTCTGGCAAGAATCGGCAAGGTGGCCTATAAGTTGCAGCTCCCGGACGGTGCAAAAATCCACAATGTATTTCACGTCTCCATTCTTAAGCGCTGCCGCAACCCCTCAACCCAGCAAGTAGTCCTTTGGCCGGAGAGCCTCATCAACAACCAACCCTCACTCCAGCCAGACAAAGTGCTAGGCACCAGACAAGTTAAGAAGCGCAACAACTGGGTTGAACAAATTCTCATCAAGTGGAAACAGCAAGCAGAGTCTGACGCAACCTGGGAGGACCGAACGGTCATCCAAGGGCAATTCCCTGAATTCAACCTCGAGGACGAGGCTGGTCTCGAGGCGGGCGGGAATGTTACGAGCAAAGAGGGTACCAGTCACGTGGGGGAACACCAAGAACCAAGGAGAGGAGCAAGGCAGAGGAGTAAACCACACAGGCACGCTGCTGAAGGATATATGATGCAAATGGATATGCACTGCAAGGCAGGTAGTATATCGGGGACCACTGGTGACGTGGCATAATACCATAGGTATCTGCATAACTGAATTACTAGCTACGTGTAAGAGCCTTATTGCTCATAGGCCACTATAATAAGGTAATGTACTGCGTTGGGAACGGCAAGCAATCAATTAAAACTTTCTTCTTCTATTCTATTCTCCCTTCTTTCCCTACCCAGTCTGTTTCCCTGTACCAACCGTGGTTGACACTCAACACATATATAATAGAGATGGCCCATCTTGGCGACTTAGATTATGTGAAGCATGCTGTTATGCTGTTTACAGATTTTGTTGCCCTGTTCGTCCGCTCCTGGTCATTATGCTCAAGAATGCAGCAGATAAGGATGAGAAGAAGAAGAAAAGGAGAAACTGAAAGAGAGCCATAAGTTTGAGTGGATGGTTTGTTTAGTTTTTTGGGTTTTGTATTGTTAATACATTTATTTATAATAATGTAATTTTTAATTTAAATAAAAATTTTATTTAATGATTAATGTAAAAGTAAATTCAAATGCAAAGTTTTATTTATTATTTATCATATTTGTAGCATTAAAATAAAAAAATAAAAAGGTTTTATGCGACAATTATATGGTTAAATTTAACATTTATCATCTCAGTTTTATGAGACAAACATAGTCAATTGCCGCATAAGCTTTTAACATAACACGACTAGCGTTTTTACGTTTATCGCATAAACATTACGCTACTCGGCTTTTGTAATCAACGTTACGCGACACACGAGAGATCGCGTAAAGTTTATGCGACGGAAAAAAGGTGCAGTGGAACACGCCTATGCTCGAGCTTTTGGATTTAATCTTGTTGCCTTTATGTATGGACGGTGTAATGTTCCAGTTGTTTGTTTGTCTGGCCTGAATGGCTTGTAACCTTTATCAAAAAAAAAAAGGAATGCTAGGTTACTGTGAAAGCTAAATGTACTTTTGTTATAGTTTTTGTTGGAAACTAAAATCACAATTCTATCATGCTTAACTAAAGTTTATGCATCACTAGTAGATAAAGATGTACTCATTCCTGACGAATGTGGTGATGTCTCATCTGGCTCATTGAACGTAGTAGATAACTTGCGGGCAATAATTCTTTGTTTGGCTAATGGTTTTAGGTTTATGCTCAGGGACGGAGCTATAATCTAAAAGTTATTAGGGCGGCATCGAACATAATATGATTGAAATTTTTTAGGGATAAAACTTAACGGGAGTGATAGGATCGCTGATTAGTGTTAAAGCTGAACTAGGAACTGTTAGGGACCTAGTTCACACCTGCAGGTTCTGGAACTTGAGTAAATAAAATGCAGCGGAAAACTGTGTGTCTAAATATCTTTTATTGATAAATAAACTGTACAAAATATACAGATATTTTGTACACATGCAATAGCAGAAGCTACTACGATAACAATGTTGGAAACTACTCACAGTACTACCAATCCTAGATCGGTGTAGTAGTCTCCCGAACAAGCGTGCCGAAGGTATCAATACCTGAGCTTGTCCAATCCCAACTTGCCTTCTTGGCTGAGTTCTCTGAACGCACTAACACCAAGTGTTTGCAGAACTCCAAGTGCAAGACTCTCTGTGAATGTCACACGGTTTGTCTCAATTGTCTCGCTCACAATATCGCACAACCGCTCTAGCACTCACACTCACGCAAATCCCCCCGTAGTTTGCTTGGTTCGACTTCCTTTTATATGGCATTGAAGTCCAGCAGTTACTTCCCGTGATGTACTTAATCACCATTATTAGGACGTGATTTCGGTTACCATAACCAACCCGTGATTTCAGCTGCGAGATATTCTCCTGGGTTCCAGTCCGTAAATCTCACCATATTCCAAGACTCTCTCTTTTGGCTCCACGATCACTGATACTTCGCGATATGCTCTCAATCGCTGCGTATCCTCTCGTTCCGTGATCTTCTCAGCTGATTGCAACGGTTACTTCGTTGACTTGATCTTTGACCAGATCCGCAGGTTCCAGTACCTTACATGAGGTCCGCAGTTCTTGAACCTGCACACTTAACTCTTAAGTTAAATACCTTGGTGTTGTCATCATCAACCACTGAGGTCCTAACAATTTCCCCCTTTGATGATGACAAACACCCTAAGAAATAAGATGGTCAAAATCAATCAGAAGTTTCAGAACCCGACTGCTACGTTCCCCCTCAGTCAAACAGCAGAAAGACTTTCTCGAGGTCGAGGAACAGATACCTGACCGATTCCCCCTCAATGGGATGCTACTAACACACTTTCCCCCTTTTGGCATCATCAAATAAGGTTAGCTAATCCAATAATGTTAGCATAAGTAGAGTTAGTCAGCAAAGGTCAGTATGCAAATAATCATGTAAGTAACTAGAACTTCAGAAGTAAAAGCAATGTTCAACGCAGTGCATGGATCAGAATCAAAACATAGTTCAAAGTTCAAAGAGGGGATAAGAGTTGGTTGGGATTGAAGGATAGGGCAAGGAAACGGCTGGCACTGGTACTTGCATTCTCTGAATCAGGTTCTGGAACTTGTTCCCGACATCCTGCTCTTCAGATCAGCAGTCCCTGCCTCAATAATCTTCTTAAGTCCACTGACTTCTTCTTCAATCATCCACTGACTTGTGGACATCTTTCCAACTTCAGATTTTAGATCTGCCAACATCTCTTTAATCTCAGCAACTCCTTTCTCGAGCTTGCTGAGTTTGCCATCCACATCCATGGTCTGCTCAATTCTGGCTTCCATAGTATCGTCCTCTTCTGGAACTTTACCAAATCATATACTTCTCCAAGTTGGTTATTGTCCAGAAATTCCTCATCAATGCTGAACTCATCCAAGACAGTCTTGGGTTTCTCAACTGCTGTAGTAGCCTGAGGTTCAGGAACCTTCACCTCCTTTCTCTTTTTTTTGAGGCAGTCCTCTGCTTCTTCTCAGATCTAGGTGGCTGCTCCCTCCTCTTCATTGTTGAGGCTTTCCTCTTTGAGGTTCTGCAAGATGGTTCAGGACTCTCATCACCTCCGATGATCACAACATCATCAAACTGTGAGTGTTTTTCTAGACACAGGTCTTCCGCAGATACATCCACAGGGTTTACATTCTCCACTTCATTTAGTGGATCAACTAGCAACCCACCAGCAGTTTCATTAACAGCCTGGGTCTCTTCCTCCAAGGGAACTATGCTCTTTTCAGCAGCACTCTTCTCTTCCACGTGTCAAATCTCTTAATTTTCAAATTGAAGATCCGTACTCCCAATCAATTCTGAGCCCAATGTCTGAATTGGTTCTGGAACCAAACTGAGTGAATACAGTACCAATACCATGCCATATCCTTCTCAAGGGGTGTTGTGATGGGTCGGCTTAACCGTAAGGGTCATTAGATATGGAAACATCACAACGAAACACTCAATGTTATCACACAAGATATATGTACCTTTAGTCGCAGTAGTCCAACATTAGCAAATGGTCATTGGACGTCCTCGACAAGGTGTGAGCTAAGGTGGCTGTGTACTCTTCCTTCATGGGGTTTAGTGGGGTGCAAAATCCGGAAGATACAAAGGCTAAGAATAAAGGATTCCAAGCACATACAGAGAACACACAACCTTTAATTGAGAGGTAAAAGTATACTAGCATGTTATCACACAAAGACCTCAGTGACGTTCCAATACTTCACGCAACAATACAGGATCAAGAACCTTATTCTAACCAATCATTGAGAGAAAGGTTAAGAGTACCTCATTAGGTAGAGATCAGGCCAAGCGCTATCCACAGCCTCTCAAAAGGCTCTCTGTGTAAGGCCTTGGTGAAAATGTCCGCAACTTGGTCCTCGGTCCTACAAAACTCAATAGAGACTAAGCCCTTTTCGACACAATCTCTAATAAAGTGATGTCTAATTTCAATGTGTTTCATTTTACTATGATGTGTTGGATTTTTAGCTACGCTGATTGCACTTGTGTTATCACAGTAAATAGGTATATTATCAAAGATTAGACTGAAATCACTTAGCTGGTTCTGTAACCACAGAAGTTGTGCGCAGCATGCTGCTGCAGCCACATACTCTGCCTCTGTTGTTGAGAGAGCTACCGAATTTTGCTTTTTGGACCCCCATGAGACTAAGCACGAGCCAAGAAATTGAGCCATCCCGGATGTCGATTTCCTGTCTGCTCGATCTCCTACATAATCTGCATCCGAGAAACCTTCTAGTACCAGGGACTTATCCCTCAGGTACCACAGCACCAATTCCTTTGTCCCGTTCAGATACCTCATAATCCGTTTGACAGCCTTCAAGTGAGCTTCCCTCGGATCAGCTTGATACCTGGCACATTGACACACGCTGAACATAATATCAGGTCTAGAGGTTGTAAGGTAGAGAAGTGAACCTATCATGCCCCTGTACTTAGTCTGGTCTGTGGGCGGTGAGTTCATCTCCTTTGAAAGCGAGTCCGCTGGGGAGCTGGGTGTACTGATGGTTTTAGAACCATTCAACTCGTACTTCCGAAGAACTTCTTTCAAGTACTTTTGCTGATGAATCTGAGTCCCATCTGCTTCTTGCTGAATCTGTAGTCCCAAGAAGAAGGTGAGTTCTCCTACCATGCTCATCTCAAATTCGCTTTCCATGAGGTTCTGGAACTCCTTGACTAGTGTGTTGCTGGTTGAGCCAAACACTATGTCGTCGACGTACACTTGAACTATAAGAAGATGATTCTTAGTTCTGAGTAGGAACAACGTCTTATCCACAGTTCCACGTTCATATCCGTGCTTTACCAAAAAGTCGAATAATCTCTCGTACCATGCCCTTGGTGCTTGCTTAAGACCGTAAAGAGCCTTGTCGAGTACATACACCCAGTCGCTGTGTTGCTGGTTCTCGAACCCTGGAGTCTGTGAAACGTAAACCTCCTCCTTGAGATTTCCGTTCAGGAACGCCGTCTTTACGTCCATTTGATGTAGCTTGAAACCAAACTGGACTGAGTAGGCGATGAGAAGTCTAATGGCTTCTAAACGTGCCACTGGTGCGAAGGTCTCGTCATAGTCGATCCCTTCCTGCTGGTTGTACCCTTTGACTACCAGCCGAGCCTTGTTCCGAACAACAGCTCCTTTCTCATCCCTCTTGTTCCTTAAGATCCATCTCGTTCCAATGACCTTCCTGTCCTTTGGCCGAGGTACTAGTCTCCACACCTTGTTTCTCTCAAACTGGTGAAGTTCCTCGTGCATGGCCTGAACCCAATCTGGATCCTTCAATGCCTCCTGAACCGTGCTAGGTTCCACAAAGGACACAAACGCTGTGAGGGTTCGTTCCCCCTGAACTGTTGCATAACAATGGTAATCTGCAAGTCTGGTACTTGGTCGTCTGGACCTCTGATCTCTGGTCAAAGGTACGACATCTCCCATAACTTCCTGGATACCTTCACCTTCTGATACTTGATCATCGTCATGATCAATCTGGTCATTCTCCACGTCTGGAAGTTGACCGACAATAGGTTCTTGGTCCACCTCAGGTTCTGAAATGTCATCTTCAGACTCATCGTCCTGTATACCATCTGCGTTCTGAGCAGGTTCCTCTAAGGTATTCACTGGTTCTACACCCTCTGGTTCAACCTCTGGTTCTGCAACCTCATCAGCTTCATCAATGATCTGATTAGCACGAGTTAGCACAAAGATCTCATCATCTGAGTCCTGTTGGTCAGGAACCTCTACTGATTTCTCTGCCATGACTCATTCATCGAAAACCACATGCACACTCTCTTCCACTTTCCGAGACTTCTTATTGTAGACCTTGTATGCCTTGCTATCTGAGGCATATCCCACGAACACACCTTTATCACTCCTTGGGTCGAATTTTCCAAGCTGGTTCTTCCCGTTATCATGAATGTAACACCTGCATCCAAATACTCTAAGATGTGATATGTTAGGCCTTCTACCTTTGAGAAGCTCGTATGGAGTCTTGTTCAAAATAGATCTTAGATAAGCCCGATTGAGAACGTGACATGCTGAGTTCATGGCTTCTCCCCAAAAACTTTTAGGAAGACCACTTTCTAGAAGCATCGTACGCGTCATGTCCTGCAAGGTCCGGTTCTTGCGTTCCACAACCCCGTTTTGCTGAGGGGTTCTAGGAGCTGAGAAGTTGTGATGCACACCATGTTTGATACACCAGCTGATGAACTGTGAGTTCTCGAACTCAGTTCCATGGTCGGTTCTAATACCTGCCAATTTCTGACTGTGGTTCCTTTCGGTAACCTTTACCCAAGATTCAAACTCAGAGAAAACGTTAGTTTTGTTAGCAATGAAAATAACCCAGGTAAACCTAGAGTAATCATCTACTAAAACAAACACGTATTTGTTACCTCCCCTGGTTGTAGTCCTCATGGGTCCACAAAGGTCCATATGTATCAGCTCTAAGGGTCGAGTGGTGCTGACCACGTTCTTGACTGGAAATGAGGTTCTTGTCTGTTTTCCTCTTGTGCATGCATCACACACATGTTCCAGACCTTCTGATACCTCGGGTAAACCACGAACCAACTCCAGCTTGTGCAACTTCTTCAGCAACCTCATGTTGACATGACCAAGGCGTCGATGCCACAACACAGAGTTCCCGGTCCTTGAAGCCAAGCAGAGGTACTCCTCCGGATTGAAACTCAGATCAGTGAGATAAACACCATCTTCAACAAAGCCTTTAAGGAGGATTCTACCTGTTGCAATGCACTTCACATAACAACTGTCATCCGTAAAAACAACTTTGTTTTTACCTTTGAGACACAACTGGTGAACACTCAGCAAGTCATACTTCAAACCGTGAACCAAACTAACCTTATCCACACTAATTTTTCTGTTCAATTTGATCATACCTTTTCCAAAGACCTTACACTTGCTCTTGTTAGCAAAGGTTACAGTACCTCCGGAATGGTGCTGAAGAGAAGAGAACCATTTCACACTTCCGGTCATGTGCCCTGAGCACCCACTGTCAACCATCCATGGATGCTTTCCTCTCTTCTCCTGCAAAAATGAGATTAGTTCTTACGAACCCAAACCAGCTTAGCTGCCTTGGGTCTATGATTAGAAGTAGATGAATTGCAGTTAGTATGAACATCAGAAAAACTATTAGAGTTGGCGGTGGGAACTTGATTCCCTCTGTTTGGTTTCCTTGGTTCTAAAACCCTCTTCTGAGTGCTGGGTTTTGGAACCTTCTTCGGGGAAGTTTGTCTGCCTGTCTGGTGAGGTCTTTGAACCTTATTTTGTAGGTTTCTTCCTGGACATCTGTTCCACAAGTGTCCGATCTGACCACAATGGTAACATATCTTCTCCTCTTTGAAATTTGTCTTCTCACGTTCAACATCCTTCCTCTTTTGTTTGCTGAAGTTGATGCCTTCTGAGTCCTTGTTTTTGGTGTATTGGTTCCAAATCTGAAATCCCTTACCATAGACTTTTGCATCATCATGAAGATCAACTTTCGTTCGGGGTGTTCTACGTGGCTCTCCAGCCTTCTGAGGTCTCTTCAGTATTGTTACTTCACCATAGCCAAGTCCTGGTTTGGACTTCTTTCCCTTGGGAGCAATTACCACCTTCTGCTTAACAGGTTCCTGAACCTGTGTCTTAGCAGTAGGTCTCTGAGCACTGGCAAGTTGTTTCTCCAATTTCCGAATTCTGATTGCTTGCTGATGATTTTCCTCAAACATTTCACTCGCTTTGCCATCTTGCTCAGCTATGATTTCTTTGAGCTCATCATTCACCGTTACCAATTTTCTAATGATATCTAATAGCCCTGCACGTGAATTAGTATTTGAAGAAATTGAAGTTTCAGAAGATGAGGATACCTCAGAATCAGAAGATCCTTCTGCAGCCATGAGACACACATCGCCTTTCTCAGAGGTCTGATACTTGTACTCCAGTTCAAGGTCACTGTCAGTTGCTGAATCATCAGCTCCACCCCAAGCACACATGGCCTTCTTGTCCTTAGACTTGTCATCTCTAGGCTTGTATTTCTTTTCGTTCTCATTCTGAGACTCATCATATTTCTTTTTGCGACAATCCTTTTGGTAATGCCCTTTCCTCTTGCAGTAAAAACATTCACTCTTTTTAGTTGGACTACGTTTCGAAAAATTGTGAGGTTCCTGAATCTCTCCACGTCTCTCTTTGGCAACTTTGAGCGCCCTTGTTAGTAATGCTAATTCTTCATCAGATTTTGAAGAGAACTTTCCCTTTCCTTTTTCAGTAGACTCCTTGTCCTTCGAGTACTTCGACTTCTCACCCTTGCTACCCAATGCAATCTGTCGTGAAACCTTCTGAGGTTCTCGATCTTTGTCAAGGAGCATGTTGCTGTCAAGTTTAGCAACGAGGTCTTCCAGGGTCAGCTCCTTAGTGTGGGCTAAGGCTTGCATGGTCCTCACAATGTCGTTCCACTCTGGACCCAATCCGCGAAGGAACATATGATTTATCTCCCACTGTTCGTATCTCTTTTCAAGGTTTGCAAGGTTTGAAACACAACCTTGAAATCGAGAGTGAAACTCATGAACTGTTTCGTTCTTGTCCTGCCTCAGATTGAACAACTCGGCTTGAGCAGCAAGAACTCCGTTCTTCTTGACATCTTCTGATCCCTCATAGATTCTCCTGAGTGTCTGCCAGATTTTCTTTGGACATTTGAGGTGTGAAACTTTCTGCATATCACCTGGTTCCAAAGCTGCGTGAAGAACCTTCATTGCCTTAGCAGTTTTCTCAATGCTTTTGAAATCATCCTTTGTGTATGAAGCCCTCGGCTTTTCTTTCGTTGCGTCGTTTGGATCCGGGATAATTTTTCGACCTTGCTCAATTACTTGCCAGACTTCACCATCTGTGCCTAAGACGTGATTTTCGAACTTGACAGCCCATGTTGCATACTCGCCGGGTTTCAGTATCGGGGGATTTGACATGGAGTCACCTGTCATACCTGCAAACTAATCAAGATCTAGAACCTTCTGGCTCTGATACCAATTGATAGGATCACTGATTAGTGTTAAAGCTGAACTAGGAACTGTTAGGGACCTAGTTCACACCTGCAGGTTCTGGAACTTGAGTAAATAAAATGCAGCGGAAAACTGTGTGTCTAAATATCTTTTATTGATAAATAGACTGTACAAAATATACAGATATTTTGTACACATGCAATAGCAGAAGCTACTACGATAACAATGTTGGAAACTACTCACAGTACTACCAATCCTAGATCGGTGTAGTAGTCTCCCGAACAAGCGTGCCGAAGGTATCAATACCAGAGCTTGTCCAATCCCAACTTGCCTTCTTGGCTGAGTTCTCTGAACGCACTAACACCAAGTGTTTGCAGAACTCCAAGTGCAAGACTCTCTGTGAATGTCACACGGTTTGTCTCAATTGTCTCGCTCACAATATCGCACAACCGCTCTAGCACTCACACTCACGCAAATCCCCCCGTAGTTTGCTTGGTTCGACTTCCTTTTATATGGCATTGAAGTCCAGCAGTTACTTCCTGTGATGTACTTAATCACCATTATTAGGACGTGATTTCGGTTACCATAACCAACCCGTGATTTCAGCTGCGAGATATTCTCCTGGGTTCCAGTCCGTAAATCTCGCCATATTCCAAGACTCTCTCTTTTGGCTCCACGATCACTGATACTTCGCGATATGCTCTCAATCGCTGCGTATCCTCTCATTCCGTGATCTTCTCAGCTGATTGCAACGGTTACTTCGTTGACTTGATCTTTGACCAGATCCGCAGGTTCCAGTACCTTACATGAGGTCCGCAGTTCTTGAACCTGCACACTTAACTCTTAAGTTAAATACCTTGGTGTTGTCATCATCAACCACTGAGGTCCTAACAGGGAGCTTAATCTTCGTGCCAAAAATATTAATCATATATAAAGAAAGTCTTAACATACATTTTAAGAATTTTTTTTATTCTTTTTTTTCTCCAAAATAAGAAATTCTAAATAATAATAACACTTTGTTAATAAATCACCATCTTATGTGAATTTTTTTAAGCAGTGCTAATAGTTGCAAGAAAGCGAGAAAGTGGTTAGTTGGAACAATAGAATACAATAAAAATGAAACAATTTTTCTTATAATCTTCATCCCATGTCAAAAGGAATGCACTTAATACAGAAAATAGTGCTTCACAACTTCTAATTTGAATCGTTTAAATTACTCTAAAATGAAATAACGTGAGGCGTTTTCATCTTCCATACCACCAAGATTCGTGTTTTAAATGGTTTAAGTAGTCTATAAACCTTTTATTATTTGGTTACGCTCTTATAGACTTTTGGACATCTTCAATTAGAAATTAAATAATCACAAATCCTACTTATCAGTAAAAAGATACCTACTATACTAAAAACCAAAAAACAGAAGAAGAAGTGGTTTCTATTTCTAATGAGAACTAATCGAATACACCAAAAAAATGGTTTCTATATCAAAAAAGAAAAAGGAAAAAGAAGTGATCCTGTTTCTAAATTAGAACACTAACTTCTCCGGAAACAACAATCGGACGAAGTAGGAGGAGTGAGAGTGTGGGAGAAACACAATCTATGATTCTAAAGACGGAGATGAGCAATCTGAGAGGGCGAGACCAATCGAATACACAACCGACCTTGTTCTTGCTGCCCATGATTAGAACCAGGCTGCCCCTCCGTCGACATCCCTAGTGAAATCAGATTCACTATCCACTTCATTCCAGGAAAACCCCAAAATTGATGATTGCCGATTGACGGAGTTGTGGCAGATCCATATCCTTACAATTTTTTTGGGTGAAATTCATGTTGGGCACTTGCCCAATAGCCCTCAACGTGCCTCCGTCACTGCTTATAGTGTGATAACAATCCTCTTACTTATCATGAAGTGTATGTGATATACTTTATAAATATATATCTTATATAGTTTTAACAGGGTCGGTTCAAGAGATATTGGGCTGAAGCACATATAAAACAAAAGGCCGTTTTAAGTTGAATGAGTTAATTTATGAACCTTTTAACATTGTGCAAGTAATATGTGATCTTTTTAGGGTGCGGTTCAGGTACAAACCGATTTATATATAAAAACTACAAATCGATTTTTAAGCTGACATGTGTCCCATTTGGTCGAAATCCCGAACAAACACACGGAGGGGTATTATAGTAATTCCACACGGAGGGGTATAAACCTAATAATATTTTCAATTTAGCCCAAGAGTTGTTAATGATCAGACTTAAACTTGGAAATGATCAGACTTAAAAATTGAGAATGATCAGAATTAAAAAAAGAATGATCAGACTTAAAAATTGGTTATAATCTAACTAAAAGTTAAGAATGATCAGACTTAAAGAAAGAATGATCAGACTTAAAAATTGGTTATAATCAAACTAAAAGTTAAGAATGACCAGACTTAAAAATTGGTAATAATCAGACTTAAAATTGAGATGATCAGACTTAAAATAGATGATGATCATACTTAAAACTGGTAACTAAAAGACTACAAATCGAGAATGATCAGACTTAAAAATTGAGAATGATCAGACTTAAAAATTGAGAATGATCAGACTTAAAAATTGTTAATGATCAGACTTAAAAATTGGTAATAATCAAACTAAAAATTAAGAATGATCAGACTTAAAGAGAGAATGATCAGACTTAAAAATTGAGAATGATCAGACTTAAAATTTGGTAATAATCAGACTTAAATTTGAGAATGATCAGACTTAAAATAGATGATGATCAGACTTAAAATTGGTAACTAAAAGACTACAAATCGAGAATGATCAGACTTAAAGAGAGAATGACAAGACTTAAAAATTGAGAATGATCAGACTTAAAAATTGTTAATGATCAGACTTAAAGAGAGTATGATAAGACTTAAAACTGCTAACTAAAAGACTTAAAATGAAGAATGATCAGACTTAAACAGAGAATGATCAGACTAAAAAATTGTTAGACTTAAAATTGAGAATGATCGGACTTAAAAAGAGAATGATCACACTTAAAAAATAAGAAGGATCAGAATAAAAAATTGTCAATTATCAGACTAAAAATTGAGAATGATCAGACTTAAAGAGAGAATGATCAGACTTAAAAAATATTAATAATCAAACTAAAAATTAAGAATGATCAGACTTAAAAAGAGAATGATCAGACTTAAAAAATGTTAATGATCAGACTAAAAATTGAGAATGATCAGACTTAAAGAGAGGATGATAAGATTTAAAACTGGTAACTAAAAGACTTAAAATTAAGAATGAGCAGACTTAAAATTAAGAATGATCAGACTAAAAAATTGTTAATGACCAGACTTCAAATTGAGATCAGACTAAAAGAGAGAATGATCACACTTAAAAATTGAGAAGGATCAGACTAAAAATTGATAATGATCAGACTTAAAGAGAGAATTATCAGACTTAAAAAATATTAGTAATCAAACTTAAAGATAATAATGATCAGACTTAAAGATGGTAATGATCAGACTTAAGGATGATAATGATTAGACTTTAAATGGTAATGATCAGACTTAAAATTGTTAAATGATCAGACTTAAAGAAACAATGATCAAACTTTAAATTATTTAGATTTTGAAACACGGAGGGGCGTTATAGTCTTTCTACATATATGGTTCAATTTTATTTTCAATTTAGTTGCTTGTTGGAAAATCCGTCTGACTATTTCATTCAGTTTACAATTTAAGGTTAGTCGTAGTAAGAGATGGACGATTTAGCCAGCGTCGTTGCAGGTTTGAAAAAATGTACCCTATGGTTTTGATTAAAAAATGTTTTGAATTCTTTTTTAGTTTCTGTATTTCTGTATACGTTTCTGTATTTTTATTTAGTTTATACGGTGTTTGTAGTCTTAATCTGCGCTTTTTTACAGTGAGGAAGTCTTACAAGGATAAACCTTTTATTTTAAAATTTTCATAATTTAATTTGATAATTTTCAGACTTGTCATACTTGATCAATAATGTGATAGACTAACAATGTTGGTAGTTTTGTGGTAATGCATAAAAATCATACTTGATCGATAATTTTTTTTCATACTTATATGTCCAATGTTATAATAATGTTCTCACATCTATACTAAAATTATTCTTTACTTGATAATACATGGGACATTAGCTATGAGAGTGAGAACGAATGTGTTGAGTCAGAATGTTCAAATAAATCTGTTTCTACCTCTTCTGGTGTGCTGATGAGCATAAGCCATTCATAGGGCTTTTGTTTGATACATTGAACGAGGCGTTTAAATTCTATGACAAATATGCAGATATCTGTGGATTTACAATGCGCCATGGTACCAAGAAACTTCATAAAGATGGCATTACAGTGCTCATTCAACATATGTTATGTCACCATGAGGGTGTTAACAAGAAACAAAAACCCAAAGATAGCCTCTTAAAAACAAAAAAAGAAACAAGAGGCAGGAAGACTACTCGATGTGGTTGTTTAGCTAAAATACGTGTCAGGCTTGTTGATGGTGGTAAATATGAGGTCTTTGTATTTGAAGAGAAGCATAATCATCGATTGGCTACTGAGTTGGGGAAGCAGTTTTTACGAAATAATAGACAATTAAGTCTTGAACATCAGCATTTCATTGTTGCTGGAGGAAATATAAATATAGGAGCAACAAAAGCTCATCGGGTAGTATCAGAAATTTCTGGTGGGAGTTCTAATGTTGGGGCATTAGTAGTTGATTTCAAAATTTTTAAAAGGGATTTAAAAAGTTTTATTGGTGAAGGAGATGCTCAGATGCTAGTGAAATATTTAACGGAGAAGAAGAGTTCTGATGCTGGATTTTTATGAGTATTATATTAATGAAGAAGGGGCTCTGTCTCGGTTATTCTTTGCTGACAAGATATCAATGAAGGACTGTAAATTTTTTTCTGATGTGGTTTCTTTTGATGCAACATACCGGATGAACAAGTAAGAAATCTAAATCATAAATCATTGAATTTTTCCGTGTAAATATCCTTCGTGTGCAGTAAAATCTCGAGTCATTTACCTATTTAATATTCATTACTTTTCAGGTATAATATGATTTTTGTTCCTTTTACTAGAGTGGACAACCACCGTAGGTCTGTCACTTTGGCAGCATGGCTTATATCAAATGAAAACATAGATTCTTACACATGGCTATTGACTTGCTTTAAGAATCTACTCTCTGAACAGCCAAATGTTATTATTACTGATCAAGACCCTGCAATGAAAGCTGCAGTTGCTCAAGTATTTGATAGAAGCTATCACAGATTTTGCATGTGGCATATTGCAGAGAAATTAAAAGCAAAGGTAATTAGTTTAAATTATGCAAGACAAAAAATGTTTACATATGGAGACTTAACTTGTTAATGATCAGACTTTAATTGCGAATGATCAGACTTTAATTATAACTAGTTGTTTTATGATGTGCAGGTAGGTCATTTATGTAATGTAAATGATTTTCTGAAAAAATTGGTTCTGTAATTTGGGGACACCACAATGAACCATCTGATTTTGAAGATGGATGGCATAATGTCATTCGAGAATACAAGGTTGAGAACAATACATGGTTAGCTGATATGTTTGACAACCGATCATCCTGGATTCCAGTTTATTCAAAACATGTGCTTATGGGCAATCTATTAAGAATAACCTCCCGATCTGAAAGTGAAAAATTCCTTCTTTGGAAGGTATATTCATCATTACATGACTTTTGTTGAGTTCTACCTTGGCTTTCGTACTGCTATGAAGGAACAAAGGAAAACTAGAATTCACTTAGATTATGAAAATGATACAACATCTCCTCCTGTTCAATGTCCTCTTAAAATTGCTAGACACGCATCAGAAATATTCACACACAGAATTTTTATAGAAACTGAAATTGAGATTGAGGCTGGAGTGTACAAATGTTCCATTGAAGAGGTATTGAAAGACGGAGACATAAGATTGTATATAATAAAAGAGAGAGATCAGACAAGATCAAGCTGCCAAGTGAGTTAAATTTTAATTTAAATGCTCGTTCAGTAATATATCTGAAAAATGTTTAAACACTAATTTCTCTTCTCTTTTTTTATGATGACATTTCTTATAATCATGTGTCATTTGCAATCTCAACGAGTAATGCAGTTTGCAGTTGCAACAAGTTCCAGTCATACGATATTATATGCAGGCATATATTTCATGTTTTGAACTCAAATGCGGTGGACAGAATACCCAAATGTCTTATCATGAAAAGATGGTGCAAGGAAGAATCAAATTTGATTGAAAAGATACATCTATGAATTCTTCTTCTATTCTGATGCAATCACCCTTAGTATCGGAGATTTGGTCTGAATTCCGGTCGATTGTTCAGCTTGTAAAAGATGACGAGGAAAAATGAAGATTTTATTGGAAAGTGAAGAATCTATGTGGAATGTTTCACTCGGATGAAATAACAGACAAGTCAAAATCTAAATCAGATTTTTTTTCACTTCTGTTCTTGGCATTCCACAACCAACAGAAGTAAATATACAAGTACCCAACGTTGCAAGGAACAAAGGACGAGGAAAAAGGTTAAAAACCACAAGGGAAATATGCATAGAAGCATCAAAGAAGAAAAGGTTATGCACATATTGTGGTATGAAAGCTTTTCATAATAAGCGAACCTGTCCATTGAAACTTGGTGACCAAGAAGCAGGAGCATCTGCTGCTTGTGAAGGACAGAACATAGCACAACCATGTCAAGAAGAGGATATAGTCCAATCAAATGTTCAAGAAGAGAGTCCAATCAAAATTTCATAATTTCTCTGTTCTTTAATATATATAAAAGAAGACACTTGTTTTGCTGAATAATTCATTTTAGTCTATGTCAAAAAAATATTCCCGATTTTTTTTATACTTAACATAGATAATGATCAGACTTAAAGAGAAAATGATCAGACTTAATGAAATAATGATCATACATAAATTGGATAATGATTAGACTTAAAGAAACAATGATCAGAATTAAATTCAATTCATAATTATCAGACTAAAATTAGAATATGATCAGACTTAAAGAGATAATGATCAACCTTAAAGACATAAAGCTCAGACTGAAAATAGATAATGATCAGATTAAAGAAACAATGATCAGAATTAAAGTTCAATTGATAATGATCAGACTTAATGAGACAATGATCAGACTTAAAACTGGTAACTAATAGACTACAAATTGAGAATGATCAGACTTAAAGAGAGAATGACCAGACTTAAAATTTGGTAATAATCAGACTTAAAATTTAGAATAGATAATGAATAAGACTTAAGAGATAACGAATGTGATTTTTGTTTGATTCAAAACAGCTGTTAAGATATATCAGAAAAATATTCAAGGATATCCAAAAAAATGATAGTATACTCGATCCATATTTTGGTCAGAGTTATAACATACTATTCATGCAATTTAGATTTCAAAAATATCAGTCTCCTCATCTTTCTACTCGTCATGCTCCTCTTCTTTCTTCACAACCACATGATGATGAAGAGCTTCAGCTACTTTCCATTTCAATGGATTGGAATCAGCAAGCAACATTTTGTGTAGGTATCTTTTTCGAAGTCTTCTTATTTGATCTTTTTGCTGTAAAAAAATTTATTTGGTTAATCAAAAGTCAATTCATCAGTAATTTAGATAATATGAAATGTATCTTTGAATTCAGGATTACCTTTTCAGATTCAGGGGCAAATCCAATATACCAATTCCTAACTGCTTCCCCATAATAAGTTTCCATATGGCGCATTGCAAAAACGCCACAATCATTTCCATTAGAAAATGTTCTCCATGACATTTCTAACTGATTCTTTGGTGTATCTACTGATATCCAAGATTTATCGGGATGCTTAATCTTAAGAAGATAAGTTTTGAAAATTTTTATCTGGAAAATTAATCATGCAAAACAAATATATCATTAATATAAAAAGAGACAAATTTTTCAGGCGTGGGAGGGAATGTTGAACATGAGAATAACAAAATGGTTTACCCTGAAATGAATATATGATCATAATTATAAGAATTATCAGACTTAAAAAGGTAAAATGAATAATGATCAGATTAAAATTAATAATGATCAGCCTTAAAAATGGATATATGATCAAACTTATCAAAATTATCACATTTAAAAGCTAAAAATGAATAATGATCAACTTAAATTGATAAATGATCAGACTTAAATTGATAAATGATCAGACTTAAATTGATAATGATCAGAATTAAATTGATAATATAATGATGATCAGACTTATTCGACTTAAATTATATAGACATATCATACTATGCACAACAAGTAAAATGAAACATACCTGGTTTGGAAGACTTTCTCCATATTTTTTTCAATGGATTCTTCTCCTCCTGCATTGTCTAATATATCTATAGTCCTTTCAGAGAAATTGAAACAGACAACAAAGTAGTGTGACGAATGACAGACGGAAAAGAAAACCTGATAAGAACAGAATAATTGTTAAAAAAATAAAAGGTTGTCTTTACTTAATCCTTTTTACATAATAGGAGATTAGTTTACCAGTTTAGCTTTCTTAATATCTAATTTAGGGAACGTCTCTTCTATAAATTTCATATTGCGTTCGAAATCCTTATATCTACGTCGCCGATATTCTTCATGAAGAGAGTAAAGCTAAAAAGAAAAGATAAAGGTTAGGAAACTGCTAAGACATAAGGAAAAATAAAAGCAATATACTTACAGTCTCACTGATAAGGCAGAAGTACCGCCCTATAGATGATGGATGACTACTTTGTAGTTCCATTTCATTCAAAATAACTATCCAGGAATTGAGAGCATTCTCACTTATAAAGTGTTTGAATTTCAATGACTGAAAGTCAGATCTTAGTGAAAACAGCCCACTTGAAGCAAAGATCACCTCATCTTCACTGTGTAAAAACAGAAAATCATAACATATATGGTAAAAAGATTGTCCACAAAAATAAGATGAGTTATTCACGTAAAAAGAAGACTTACGAATCAGATATGACAGTCATCACCCAATCATAAATTTTAATTTCTTCTTCTGACAATTCATCATCAATAGGAATTACTCTATTGTTGTATGGAGATTCTGTAGGAACTACAGGCTTCTTTAATCATTCAAGTATCTTGTGTGTCGTATCAGCTTTCTCCTGAGGTTTTAGTGATGTAGTTTTACTTGACTCATACATGGATTCAATTTTCGCAACCTCCACCAAAATTGCTTCAAGGTCATTTCCCATGCTATCTCCAAGTGTACTATAGTTGGTCCTTTCAAAACCTTCCTCAGCCGGTTGTGTAGCTTGTTTTTTTGATAAAGGAGAATTTATTACATCTCCTAAAATTAAATGAAAAAGGTCTTCCTCTGAAAAATCATCCAATGACCTTTTCTTGTTTGACGACTCTGGTAAATCGTCATTCATTACAGACTTGATCCTCCCATATAAAGTTTTCACTTCATCGTAAAAATGTACATTATTTTTCAGCATAATGTACAAATTTTTGAACTCATGTATGTTTTGTTCTAACTTTCCATATAGAGTCCTAAAAACTGCCATCATATCCTAAAAAAATAGAAATAAATTATCAGATTATTACAAACTAGACGAGCCACTCTGAAAACAGCAAAATAGAGTTAAAACAGAAATGATCAGAGTTAACAATGTGACTTATACAGAAATGATCAGACTTAAACTAGAATAATGATCAGACTAAAAATAGCAATATTCAGACTTAAAAAGAAATGATCAGAATTAAAATATCAAATGATCAGACTAAAACATATCAATGATCAGATATTAAAATTGATAATGATCAAACTTAAAAATTGATAATGATCAGACTTAAAATGATAATGATCAGACTTAACAATTGACAATGATCAGCCTTAAGTTGGTAATGTTCAGACATATCACATTTATCAGTCTTTAACAGCAATGATCAGAAATAAAATCAATATTGTTCAGACTGATCAGAAATAATTATTCAGGGTACCTCGCTGGAGATTTGATCAGTTGTTACTTCTGCTTGTTCGTGTAATGTCTTGTCTTTTGGAGTTTTAACTTGTCTTTGCATTGGCTAGATAAAAAGATAACAATGAATCACCAACTTAAGATATAAAAAAATTCTTAGAATTACAAAAACAATGTGATCCCCAGACAATGAATCACAAAATTAAACGTTTGCTACCTGAAATGTTTTATTTTCTATAATATCTCTTTCAGAAAATGTGTCGAGGAGTTTAGACCGGGCGAGATTTACTTTCGGAGTATTGCTATCAGAAAGGGGCTGTGGGGCACACATAAAGTAATGCAATTGTCAATGTAAGAAAAAAAAGCTGAGTAAAATAAATTTGTATAGATATTTGGTGATAGTTATGTTTTATTATCTGCGTCAGGGCTGTCTTCTCTGATTCGGGTTGCTGTTTATTATTTTGCAAAGTATTTTTTCTTTGTTGTATAGCCTTAACAAATGACAAAGAGGGGACAATCTGAAGTCCCTTGTACAAACCATTGTATTCAGGTACAACGCCAAATTCTTCACTATCATCTATAACCTCATCACCATCACCACTGGTAACACGTTCTATTCCTTCAGTATCACTACTCTCACCTTCTACTCTTTCGGTTCCTCCACTCTGCGCTTCCAATATTTCAGTATGACCATCACTCTGCGCTTCCAATATTTCGGTATGACCATCACTCTGTGCTTCCAATAATTCAGTATGACCATCACTGTTCTCATCAACCTGTTCAACATTTGTAGTATAATCAGTGTCATGATTGTCACCATCAGATGTCAGGTGGATGATTTCTCGTTGTTGGCCTTCATATTTGCCATATAATAGAGATTAAAAATGATTCACAAAAACATTGCTCTTTGTAGAAAAAGCTTAAATCCTAAAAAAAGAGTACCAGAACCCGATATGGAGTCAGATGCTTTGATCTTCATGTTGAAAAATTTGTGTTCGAAACTCTATCTTGCCGTTGTTCCTTTGCGAATTGGAACGATGATTGAAGGAGACGTTCTTTGACCAAATAGATTAAGATATTTTTTTCTTTCTTTAAAGGACATTTCAAATAAAAAAAGTTTTCATTTCTGTAAAAGTATTAGGAATCAGATCAAATAGATAATGATCAGACTTAACGAGAGAATGATCAGACTTAATATTTGGCAATAATCACACTTAAAAATGAGATATGATCAAACTTAAAAAAGAATGAATGATCAGACTTAAAATTGAGACTGATCAGATTTAAAGGCTGTAATGATCAAATTTAAAATTAGAAATGATCAGACTTGAAGAGAGAATTATCAGACTTGAAGAGAGAATGATCATACTTGAAGAGAGAATGATCAGACTTAAAAAGACAATAAGCAGACTTAAAACTGATAATGATCAGAATTAAAAGTGATAATAATCAGACTTAAAAGAGAGAATGATCAGACTTAAAGAGACAATGATCTGACTTAAACAAACTATGATCAGACTTTAAGACATAATGATCAGACTTAAAAATTGAGAATGATCAGACCTTAAAGAGAGAATGATCAGACTTGAACAGAGAATGATCAGACTTAAAATAGATAATGATCAGACTTTAAAATTGAGAATGATCAGACTTAAAGAGAGAATGATCAGACTTGAACAAAGAATGATCATTATTAAAAGAATCTGACTAGAAATTGATAATGGTCAGGCTTAAAATAACAATTGATCAGACTTAAAAAAAATTTCAAACTAAAAAAAACAGAGACATGAAAATGTTATTTGATATATCAAAATGTTCAAAGATATATCAAAAGACATTCATAAATACATCAAAATGTAGACACATATAACATTGTTTTTTTGATCCTTCAGTACATAAAAATAAACGTTGTTTTCTTTATCTTCTTAAGTTGACCTCTTTTCCTTCAGACTCCTGCTGTTGGATGACTTTGGGAACTCGTCATTCAAAAGTGATTTGATCCTCCCATATGTATTATCCACATCAATTTGAAATTGCGTATTACTTTTTAGCATTGCGTACAACCTTTTAAACTGACATATGTCTTTTTCAAGTCCTCCAGATACACCCCTAAAAATTACCATCATCTCCTACAAATATACATAAAATCTAAAGATTAATAAAATATACTTGGATGATAATTAATGTGAAGAAAAGTTTCAAATAATCACATTGGTCATTGAACCGAAAAAAATATTGGAAGAGAAATAATCAAAATGTCTTTAGCAATAATGTATCAATTCTAAATTCATTAAATCAAAAAATTAAGTTGCATGGTGAAAAATGTAAAGAATTAAGAGAAATAAAAAAATCTGGACTACCTCACTGGACATTTGATCCCTTATTTCTTCAATATTTTTCCTTGGAGCTTCAAAAAGTCGATCCAACAGCTTCAGGTTACCAAATTTATTTTTGCAAATATCTGATTTTTGACGAGATATCAAATACTCGTTGGTCATGTAGCTGATGACTGGCCATTTTCTTGTCGTATCACATTCACTGTTGTATAGTCTATCAGCATACAACAACTGCAAAATAAAATAAAATAAATATAGTAGTTCAGATATACGCTAAATGATCAGAGATAACATTAAAAATGTTCAGATAAAACAGAAAAATGTTCGCACATCATATAAGGTTGTTCAGATATAATTATAAATTTTCAATCATTAAAGGGAAATAATGATAAATTTAAACAAAATTTTGAAGACAATACAAAAAATGCATAAATAAAAATTTAAAAAGAACATATAGTGAGGAAGAGGATTGGTCCCTTGTAATTTGTCATCTTGTTTTTCATCCATTCAATCTTTGATTCCTTAAGTAGTTCAACAATGAACTTACACCAATTAAAGCGTGGTATCTCATCCCCAGACTCTAAACAGTTTATAATGTTTGAATGACACCAAGTATTGTTACTTGGTGATATCAGAATGGAGTAAAATAGGACTAAAAAGTCTAGCTTGAACCAACTGTCAACAAACTGCACATCTTTCAATCTCCGAGCAATCTCTGTATTTTTTGGATATAATCCTTTGGTGGTTATACCATATTGTTGAAGCCATCTCTTCTTTAATGCCTTATTAATTTTTTCCTTTATTATGAGTGGCTCGCTGCCTAAATCAAATCCGAAAACATTGCTCACATTAAGTTCATCAATTTCCATTGTCTCACAGTCAGTGTTCTAAAAAATGGCCGCCTAGGCGGCCTTTTTTTAGAACCCGTTCCGTTTTATGCAATTAGGCGGATGGGCAGTCTTGGGCGGTCCTGGGTGGTGCCTAGGCGGTCTGGGCGGCCCCTGGGCGGTCCTGTGCGGCGCCTGGGCGGTCCTGGGCGGTTAAATCGGCTTCTGGGCGGTCTAAATCGGTTTCTAGGCGGAATGGTCAACTACATGTCAATAGTCAAACTTGAAGGGCTTATTTGTTAATTTTTAAAAATTAACTTATTGAAACTAGAGATTAAGATTTCAATACTTCAATTTGTATTGTTTCTGCTGCATGTTTCTTATTTTTCATAATTTGGATTTGATTAAATGTTCATATTTCTTTGCAATGTGTTTGAACCCATGAATTGATTAAAAGTCTATATTTTGGAGAATAGAGAGGAAGAAATTTGTATATTAAATAATGTATATATAATTATATATTTAAAAATATTAAAAATTCAAAACCGATCCCGATTAATCCTTGAAGACCCTTTCCGCCCGATGCTGATCGGATGCAAATATAGCTAAAGTATTCGAATAAGAATCCAAAAACTTATGCTAGGTCACGTCAATCAAAACATTTATATTGACTCGGGTGAACCGAGGTCGAACCCAAAAGATAGGTGATTAAACTAATGGTGCTAACAATAAGATTAGAATGTCTATTGTTTGGGGGGTCTCTTTTTCAATCCAAAGTGAGATTAAATTTGCAAAAGGGTTAACTTCCAATTAAAAGATGACTAGGGATTACTTCACCACCTAGACTATAATTATGACAATGGAATGATATACCAATGATGAAATCACATGCACACGTATAGAATTTAGCTCATGCAACATTAATACTAAGTTCAACTAGCGCTACAACCTAGTACCAAGAGGTTACATCTCGCATAGCACCTCACACTCGCGCTCTATTGGCACTATAGAATATGAATCTCTAACCTCACACTCACGCTCTATTGGCTAAATAAACATATTCTTGTTAAATTCAAGCAATTCTCATTAGGTTATTGAATTATCCAACTAACTCAAAAGTCCTAATGCTCCTTCATTTAGTTCATTGAAGTCATGTTGATCAACGTGAGCTACATCAAACATGAGATCAAGCAGAGTTCCCATTGAGGACATTTCACAAACACCTTATAGGCAACTTGAAATATTAAGTTCAAATGAAGAAGATTCATGTGCAAACTCATTCATCAATGGCATATATAGTGTTTACAATGTCACACACATGTCTAGGGGATCCATAATCCCCAATCAAGGTCACTACTCACTCATGGTGAGATTACAATCAAAAACAAATGAAAGAGATGGAGTTTAGGAATCTAAAACCAATATGAGATTGAAGAGTATGAGAATCCTTGTTGTTGATCTTCTTCTTCACTCAATCCACCTTGAAATTCGTGCTGGATGCTCCTCAAAATCCGTGCCAAAAGTCTCCAAGAATCCCCCCAAAAAGTCATCCTTTGGGTTGATCTCAAACTTTCTATTTATAGCCAACATTAGGGTTTCTGGTACTGTAGCTCCAGTCGGTCGACTGGTGGGAGCTGATTTTCCCAGTCGGTCGATTGGTGCTGAGAATAAGGCTGATGAAGGAATTTCTTAGTCGGTCGTCTGGCTGGTTGAGTCGACCGACTCGATTGAGACGCCTGGAGGTCCATCTGAGAAGTTCCCATCCTCGACCGACTGGAGGTGGCGAGTTGACCGACTCGAGATTTTGAGCTGTCTAAGCTTCATGTCAGTCGGTCGACTGGCTGGTCCAGTCGACCGACTCGATGGAGGTGCTTGAGGAGCTCACTGGGACGTCTTGCAACTCGACCGACTGGTGCAGGGGAAGTTCCCAGTCGGTCGACTGGGGCTCCTTTGTGCCTAAACTAGCTCAAATCTTCGAAATTTCCCCGAATTCTCGTGTTAAGGTCTTGAGCTCAATGGATGGTTGCTCCAAGCCTGAAATGCAATGATAATGGTCAAATGGCATCGAAATAGCATCGAGAATGGACCAAAACTCTTCGTAAATGGGTATGTAAACGAGTCAAGGATTCGACTCATCAGATGCCCGCCTAGCGTTTTTTGGAATACTGCTCATAGTTAACCTTTAAACTGGATTCATTTGCGTCAAAACATTCAAGGACTTCAATGAAAGTTTTGTTGGTAACTTGTATATCTTTAATTCCAAAATGTGTTCTAGAACCATTGAAGCAAAAGCAACTTTTTGAACTTCGCTTAAGCCATCAATGACATCCTTGAGAATTTATGGAGTTCCTCTTACATGGATTCCAGAAGTTGATTTTTGACGTTGTATAGGCTTAGCAGCAAATGCCAAATAGGGGACAATTTCAAATCCTTTGTTGAAATCATTGTATTGAGTAAAATGGTCACCTCCTTCGCTATGTTGTTTAGCATCATAACTGCTCTCTCTTTCAGTATCACTACTGTCTCTTTTGGTGTCACTAATCTCTCCTTCAGTATCACTACTTGCTCTCTCCTTTGGTGTCAGCAATCTTTGACTGAAACTTTCTGAAATGAATTCAGCAGGACAAGTAATTACTTTTTTTCCTTTAGAGATGTCTTTCATCCATTTTGAGTATCCTTCATTTGGTGGTATGCAGCTTATCACATCATCATCAAGGTAAGATCGATTATTTCTCCTCGTTTACCTTTATATTTCCTGCATTTAGGCCCTAGTGCATAAGGTTTTTTTTTTTAACTCTGAAAAAAACCTACGATACAGATTCATGTGCTTCACGTTGCATTCTCGAGAAAAGAAAAATCCTACAAAATATAAACCCTAAAAAAACATACCCGAAACCGATTTGGAGCCAGCTACGTTCGTCTTCATTTTAGAAAAATGCAAACCAAAGAGCTTGTATCTTCGAAAACCCTACTTGGGATTGGAATGAAGCTTTTGCAAATTAGAGTAGTGACAGAGTCGTATTAGGATGATAAAACCTAATTGGTGATGATAAAACCTAATTGGTGATTATTACCAGTTTTAAATCAGTTTCAATTTTAAGTCAGATTCCAAACCCTACTTGGGATTGGAATGAAACTTTTGCAAATTAGAGTAGTGACAAAGTCGTATTAGGATGATAAAACCTAATTGGTGATGATCAGACTTAAAAGACTCAAATAATCAGACTTAAAAAAATGAATAATCAGACTTTAAAATAGATAATAATCTGACTTAAAAGACATAATGATTAGACTAAAAATAGAATGAATGATCAGACTTAAAATAGATCATGATCAGATTTAAATTCTTAATGATAAGACTTAAAAATAATATGAATGATCAGACTTAAAATACATGATGATCAGATTTCATCACTCTCTTTTTAAGTTTGATCATTCTCAATTTTTAAGTCTTTTAGTTATCAATTTTAAGTCTGAGCATTCTTAATTTTAAGTTTTATTATTACCAGTTTTAAGTCTGATCATTCTCTCTTTAAATCTGATCATTACTCATTTTAAGTCTGAACTTTTCGGGGTCTTTTTAAAAATATTAAATTTTGTGGTCTTTTTTTAATTTTGAAAATTCAATTGTATTTTTTGAGAGTACACAACTTAGAGCAGGGGTAAAAAAATATAACGACAACAAGAAAGAATGAACATCGAACAAGCTCAGGCGAACGAACAACCAACAAGTTCAGGCGAACGAACAGCCAACAAGCTCAGGCGAAATGAAGTTTTGCAGTTTTTCAATATGTCCAGTGACGGTGGCAGTATGTTTTCTTTTTTCTTCAGAATTTGTGCTGTCTATGTTTTCTTTCTGAGTTTGATGTGTGTTTTTAGGGTTTGCAATAATCCTGTTTATTTTTACCACGCTACTACTGCACATTTTCAATTTTATTTTTGATAATTACGAAGTTAAGTGTGGACATTAACATTTTATCTCAGATCATCTCTTTAAGTCTGATTTTTTACTATTTAACTTTATCATTACCTATTTAGCATTTTGAGTCGTATTATTAACTAGTTAATGATCATTACTTGGTTAAGTCAGCTCTGATCATTACAAAGTTAGCTCTGATCATTACATAGTTAGCTTTGATCATTTCCAAGTTACGTTTGTATATATCTTCTAATTTTGATTATGTGGTCATTTTTCTAAATTTTTTGTGTTAATCCTGCTCATTTTTATCGGAGTTAAAGATGCATTGTGTTAATCCTGCTCAGCATTTACAATTTAATGATGAATCATCAAGTTCTTATTCAGAGTCGTTTTATAAGAGTGACATTGAATCTGCTCAGTTGATGCTTAGTTTGGGGGGTGTTCATGTAAAAGATAAAAAGAAAAAAAAGAACAGAAAGTCTGGTCTTCGGCAAAGAGGAAACCCATCTCTATTAAAAGATGTTATTGATGGCTTAAGCGATGAGCAAAAAACTGCTGTGGCTTCGATGAGGTTAGCTCTTATTTTGCAAATGAAATTTAAAAAAATCCCTACATTTCTAGTCCTTTTAGTTCTACAGTCTTTCAACCCGGACACACTAACCTTAACAACTGAAGCCGGAATTCTACATATAAATGAATTCGACATACACTGCGTAATTGGATTTGATTTGAATGGTGAGGATATTTTTATACGCAAATGGAAAAAGAAAGGTTCCTTATTTAAGAAATGGAAAGAATCATACGCGTTTGATATTAACAAGCAACATCTGAAAAATACTGATATCGCTGCACGACTGGGAGGGATGAATGGGGTTGACTATTGGTTCAAGGGGGATTTCCTAGTTCTCTTCTATTGTGTCCTGATACATCTACCCAATAATCAAAATTCCCGATCAGACATTCTTGAATTTATAGTTCCGGAGGATCATATTCCAAAGTTCAACTGGTGCAAGTTGATAATCTCACAACTTAAACAAGCAACAATAGATTGGAAATCTGGTCCTGTTACAAGTTTCTACCAGGGCCCCATTACTTTTTTTTTCCAATGTAAAAGTGCAGCATCTACATCTCATTAAAGAACAGCTTCAGTAATCCAGGGCCCCATTACTTTCATTACCGTAAGTTGATTTTGTAATGATTCTTTTATTCATTTATCAATGATGTCTGATCAATTATTATTAACTCTGATTAGTTTGTACCTATTTTATGCATATTATGCAGATGTTGCCCCATTAGAAGAATGGGGCCCCATTAAAAGAATAAGTCCAGTCATCAACTATATTACTGATGACTATTTTGTTGCTCGGGAAAAATATGATTTCTATTTAAATCAATTTGGAAAAGGGATGTTGATCGGACAAGAAATGCCTCCCAGAGATGTACGGTTTTTTACAAGAAGAAAAAGGAAAATCAATGAAATACAATTACCCCGCACAGAATTAGCCCACACAGAATTACCCCACACAGAATTACCCGAGGTACTTAAATTACAATTTATATTAAATATTAAATGTGAACATTATGATTTCAAGTCTGTTTTTAAGTCTGAATATTATAGGTTAAGTCTGATCATTATGTTTTCTATCTGGTCATTGTCCATTTTTTAAGTCTAATCATTATAAATTTGTGAGTCTTATCATTGTCTATTTAAGTCTGATCATTATCAAGTTTTTAGGCTTATCATGTGTCTGGTCATTGTCTATTTAAGTCTGAACATTATGCTTTAATTCTGTTTTTGAGTACGAATATTACTTGATTAGGTCTGAACATTATGCTTTAAGTGTGAATTCCACGTCCCTGTTTGTATTGTCCTTTCTAAACATTATTAATTCTAATAGGAAATGATTGCAAGATTACGGATTATTCCTTCAAAAATTATTGAAGATATGGGTAAATATCATGAAATGTCCGGACTTTTGATAAATAATCCTGAATATAAAAATGAGGTTCAGTTGATTGACAAAAGTATTCTCATAGCGGTTGCAAATAAGCAATGTCATTCAACATCAAAGAAAAAGAGGGCATTTGATGATTTTGATCAACAAGCTGATGCTTCTCAAGTTGATGTTAATGATAATGATAATGATCAACAATCTGATGCTTCTCAAGATAATGTTAATGATCATGATCAACAATCTTCTGCTTCTCAAGATGATGTTAATGATGATGATGATCAACTAGCTGACGCTTCTCAAGATGATGTTAATGATGATCAACAATCTGATCCTTCTGAAGATGATATTGATCAACAAGCTGATGCTTCACAAGATGATGATGTTTTCATTCAACAACCCAAAGATTCTCTTATTGAATCAACAAAAGATGGTACAATTTGTTCTTTGTCTGAGTTTTATGATGTATATGTTTTTTTATGGTTTCAACTGTGGTTATATCTAAGTATTGAAATTTCTATTAAGTTTGATCATTTATTCTTTAAGTGTGATCATTGTTCATTTCATTGTTTATCATTGTCATTTTATGTCTGGAAATTTCTATTAAGTTTGATTACGTTTTGCATTTTCTAAAGTCATCGTGTTTTATCTGATCAATTTAATCTTGTTCAATACAGTTACTTTTCAAGATTCTGTTGCTGTCGATCATGTTCAAAATCTGGGTGAAGATGATGCAAATGACACTGCTATTTTGCCCATTGTACAACCAGAACCACATAATAAACCAGTTAATGATATAACTCAAGAAGATGGTCCCGAAGATAGCGTTAGCTCTGCTAGTCTGTCTGCTTCTCAAGATAATGTTGATGATGTGAGGATCAACAAGCTAGTGTTTATAATCAACACATGGATGAAGTTAATGACTTCGTTGAACAGAATGTTATTAAAGATCGTGTTATTGTTGATCATGTTCAAAGTCTTGGTGAAGATGAGGCAAATGACACTGCTATTTTGCCCATTGTACAACCAGAGCCACATAATAAACCAGTTAATGATATAACTCAAGGAGATGGTCCTGAAGATAGCGTTAGATCTGGTAGTCTGTCTGCTTCTCAAGATGATCTTTGTGATGTTGATGAAAAAGGTGTTACAGGTGATTATTTGTTTATTTAAATATGATAATTGTCCATTTTATTTAAGTCTGAACATTATCATTTTAAGTCTGATCATTTGTCATTTTAATTCTGATCATTATCATTTTAATTCTGATCATTATTTTTCTATTTAGTTTGATCAATTTTAATTCTCATAACTATTCTGATCAATACAGATTCTTCCCAAGATGTTATTACACCTTCTCAAAACATTCAAAAAATGGAAGAAGACGTCTGTGAAATGAAAAGTCTGTTTTCATTGTTTCCAGATTTTAGATCAACACCTACAGGGCCCAATTCATTCACATCCTCTTTTAAATGAAAAATCTCAGGATGTTGATCATTTTGATAATACACTTCAACGTTGTGATTGGTTTGTTTTGTCTGATTTACCAATTTTACAACCAGTTGCAAATGCTGATGTTCACCTTCAAAAAATCCAAGATCGTCTTATTAAGTCGACAAAAGATGGTACGATTTTTTCTTTGTTAGAGTTAATTATGTACAATTCTAATAAGTTTTATTTTATGTCTGCATTTTCTAATAGCATCATGTTTATTGTAATCAATTTAATCTTGATTAATATAGATACTTTTCAAGATCCTGTTATTGTCGATCATGTTCAAAATCTGGGTGAAGATGCTGTGAAAGACACTGCTATACCTTGTTATTTGCCCATTGTACAACCAGATGTACATAATAAGGCAGTAAATGATATAAATCAAGGAGATGCTTCAGAAGATAGTGTTGTCTCTACTATTCTGCCTGATTTTCAATCAGAGAGCACCGTAGTTCAAAATATAACTACTGAACAGCAGGGTACAATTTTTTTCTTGCAAAATTTTAAGTTTGATCATTATCAGTTCTAATTCTGATCATTATTAGTTTTACGTCTGCTCACTACCAAATTTTAAATCTGATCAATACAAATGTGCAACCAGAGGCAGTAAATGATACACCTCATGAAGACGCTTCCAAAGATACTGTTATCTCTCATGGTCTGCATGTTATTCCTTCTCATTTTCCTATTGTGCAACCAGAGGCAGTAATTGATACAACTTAAGGAGACGCTTCCAAAGATAGTGTTATCTCTCCTACTGTCCCTGTTATCCAACCAGAGAAGAGTGTATTTCCAAATATAACCACTGAGGAAGGCAATCAAAGACTGAGGAAGCCAGGTCTTATCATTAAGTGTTAAAGTCTGATCATTATCTTTTTACTTTCTGATTATTCTTTTTTTAGTTTGATCATTTTTTCTAATTTTAATTTGGTTATGTGTGTATTTCTAAAAGAATGGTATTTAGTCTGATCACTTTAATCATAATCAATACAGATGTGCAACCAGAGGCAGTAAATGATACAACTCATGAAGACGCTTCCAAAGATAATGTTATCTCTCATGGTCTTTGACGGACGCACAGTCGTCGTGTGCAAACGTCAAGAATAAATTTATAAGTCCGCTACTCGCGACTTTACTACTGGGTAGCAAGTGGTAAGTAGGGGTCGAACCCAAGGGAATTAGGGGGATACGTTGTTCTTTAAGGGATTTGTACAGCGAGGGAGCGTGTTTTAAGGTTGATTGAGATTTTAGCGGTTATGACTAAGTGACTTTTTTGGTTGTTTTTGGTTTTGAGTGCGGAAAAGTAAATTATAGAAAAATAAATACTGAAAAGTAAAAAGAATGACTTACAGTGGGTGATGCGTGATTTGCGAGTCCTCCGGAAGGTGAGTGCAGTTGATTAAGGCAGTTATACTAGAAAAGTAAATACAAGGGGGTTTTGTAATTCAAGGGAAGCATTCGGTTTCGAGGGCACTGCATCATAGCCTGTTTTATTATTTTAGTAATCCTTCTAAGTATTCAAACGTGCATCAAGGCCATTTCAAGCGCTCGATTTGCCACACTATCTAGTCTTTTGCAAAAGTGTTCAAAAGTGAATCAAGGCCATTTCAAGCACTCGACTTGCAACACTGTCTAATCTTTTGCAAAAAACGTAAAGCCCTTGTTCTACTCAGACTAGCACCCCATTTCAAGGTATACTAGCCTATGGCATCCATTTGAATTGTCTTTTCCGATTTATCCAAATGGTGTTTGAGAGAGATCGAACTCCTCAGATAAGCTTTGCCATTTCAAGCATTCACTTACCCGAGTATGTTCACGAACTTCCACGGAAGAGCTTTGCCATTTCAAGCATCCACTCAACCTTGGAAATTCTGATCTAATATATGGCACATAGAACAAGTTTTGAATACAGAGAAAAAAACACTAAAATAGTCTAAAACATTTTATAATATAAGTACGCCCCTTTAACCGAATAAAGAGTTTAGCTACGAATATCCATAGAGGTGGATACCATAGCTAAATACTCGGGGTTTTTGAAAGACAGTAAGAAGAGAGGGGGTGGAATACTCAAGAACCAACAGGAGTATTCCCAATCCTACTGAATACTCAAGAACCAACAGGAGTATTCTCTAAAACTGTTATAATACTCAAGAACCAACAGAAGTATTATTTCAAACTGTTATAATACTCAAGAACCAACAGGAGTATTATTTCAAAAACCAAACTTACAAAGTACCAAACTTAGAGAGAGAAGTGAATTATGGATTTGTGGATTGTGGATGTGTGATGTTACAAATGAGGAGGGGAGGGCTCATATTTATAGCCTTGGATGAGCCATGAGGAGCCAACACTTGGAAAGATGGGTGAACAGGCTTGTCGTCGTACCTGCGCAAAAACAATTTATATTTTCCTCACTTCGAACTGTGGATTAGAACAGCGGTAAGCAAGGGTCGAACCCTAGGGAGCTAGCTAGTTACTACTTGTTCTGTGAAAAGAAAAGACAATTGGTTGTGAGAAAACGATTTAGGAAATAAAAGAAAGTAGGAAATAAGCGAAGATGTAATAATCAGAGAGGAATATTCAGGTTAGGGTTTCTAAATTGTGACTAGTTTATCATTGACTTCTAAATATCATGTTTCTAAATTCCTAAGTGTGGTTACTCCCATTCCAAGTTATAACCTAAAATAGGGTCTTTCCGGACGCCTATACCACAATCTACTTCCTTTCCGGGTCGTAGAATTCTAAACCTAGCAATTTAACATTCCATTCCAAGATATATTAAATTCGTGCTCTATTTGTTTGTAGCTCTCTAGTATCAAACAAACAGTAAAAATAGAGTTTATATTCCTCGGCTAAGTCTAACCTTTCCGGGTATCAACTTAGCTTCGTAATATGAACCGAGATAAAATAGCACAAGGATTAGTAGAATAACGAAACAAGCATTAAAAACCAAGTCTCAAAACATTGTCACAATGTTAAAACCCTAACCCGAATAAGCGGATTAGTTACACATAGCCATAGAATGAAAACAATGCATAAAAAGTAAAGACTTCTCTATAATGCCGAGAGTAATAAACTGAGAACTGGCCAGAAGGACTGATGGATGATTTTGGGACGCTGATCGGACCAGTTGTATGGCAGCATTGCTCTTCTATTTATAGAGTTGTGATGGGCCTTGCTCTCCCCAAAATTCGGCCGAACCCTTAGAGTTTTGAGGAAAAGTCGGACACCCCTAATGTAGATTTGGAAAGATTTCCAAATCTCATTCCTTGCTTGATCTTTAAGCTATCATATTGCTTGGAGATGACGCAACCTGGAAGCTTCTGGAATCCTCTACGCCGCCTCAATAAACCGCCGTGGAAGGAGAGGAAAAGACGAGCTGGACTTGGCTTGGGCTTTGGTCTCGCACAGCCGGTCGAACATGCACTCGGATGGCCGGGCGGATGGTTGGGTGCGCGCTCGGATGGCCGGGCGGATGGGAGGTCGGATGCCCGAGCGGATGCTCGAGCTGCGCAAGGCATGGAGGTCGGACAGCCGCTCGGATGGCCTAGCGGATGGATGCTCGGATGCCCGGATGCGTCTGGCCTTCTCGGGTGCTGACTGTGCTCACATGTTGTTGCTCCGGTCGTTTCTTGCTCGTTGGTCGAAAACCAGTATGGTTTGGCCTGAGATGTAGCCTAACATGTGATCTATATCATGGTGTCAACCAATATTCCATTCGATCCTCCTGTGTCGAACGACACGAGGGTAATCCCCTGAGTACGACCAGCTTTCTGGCGCATGGGCACATGGGACAATCCCCTCGGACGCCGCCTGGAATCCTCGGATGCCTGCTCGGACTCGCGCTCGGACGCCCGGTCGGGTAACCGGTCGCATGGCCGCTCGGACGCACGGGCGCATGGAACTCGGATGTCCGCTCGGCTGCCTGTCTTTTCTCGGACGCGGCCTGGTCCCTGCTCGGCCCTCCCTCAATTTCTTCGGGCAATCTTCATTTTTCCTCGGGCAATCTTCATCTCAAATGCATATAAACCGGTCATAAACTCCTTGTGATGTTTTTGGCTCCAAAAGCCGTCTTTTGAATGAGATTCCTCTTAGAGCGTCCAAATTACCTGAAATGCGAAACAACACTAAGAAGTAACTGTTTGCATATAAAAGTACTGGAATTGGTGGGATTTGATGACTCGATGAGTCGTATAAATACGGCTCATCAAACCACCCCACACTTAAACTTGTTCGTCCCGAACAAGAACTAGGTCATAAGAGGAAATAAATGAAGTACGAACATCACAAAGCTTCGGCATCCTAGACGTGCTACATGGACATGAATTGACTACTCTAGATCTCGCCTGTTATGCATGCTTGCTACTAATATCATTGTGCGAAAACATGGGTTAAAGATACGTGTTACCTTTGGGTCGAGATGCAAATCAATTCGGATGTATCTGGAGATAGCCCTGTTTAGACCCATGAACCCTCATTCTCGGACTCGAACTCGCTGCTATATGGTTATGCTTTGCCGCTTTTTCTTGCACGTGATTGATTCGAGCTTCAAAGTGTTGAGTGTTTTTCGGTCAGCTATAGTGTCTGGTTTTGATGTATCAGTGGCACTCTTCACTTGTTTCGGTGTAAACCTTCACAATGATGATGGATTTGATGCTTTGTAGTGCGGATTGTGACTTGCTCGAACCGTGGTTCCTTCTCCTTTTGACGCGAGTCAAGCCGAGGGTCGCTCGTCTGTTTTCCCGGTTTACTCGGATTAGAAACCTTCCTGCTCTCACTCATCCTCGTCCTTTTGACACGGGTCAAGTCAAGGGTCGCTTGCCTATTTTCTCGGCTACTTGGACTAGAGCTTGGACGGTGTGAAGTATTCCCGTCCCGACCAACCGCAAAGGGTACCGCAGTGGCGGAGCAGACTCGTACTATGTTGCCTCGAAGTGCTAGCCTCCACGAGCTCCACATAACCATACATCCTGAGTTCGGTCTTTGAATGATCTGTCAAGTCTCTCTAGGGCGTTTCTATCAACTCCACATCCCTGTTTATCTCAACTAACAAAGGCACGTAAAGATTTTAAGATCACATGTTAGTCGCACAAATCAAGTTTCATCAAAGACATGCATGTGAAATCGGCTATATCTATTTCACCTAATCATTATCCAATACTGCAAGTCTAGGAAATAGTGAAGTATCATGTACAAAAATTTTAAAATTGACCCGAAACATGCTGACTCTGTGTGGTGGGCATGCTGACTCGATAACTAACTCGATAACCGTCCCGCTCGGACGCCCGGTCGGGTAACCGATCGCATGGCCGCTCGGACGCACGGGCGCATGGAACTCGGATGTCCGCTCGGCTGCCTGTCTTTTCTCGGACGCGGCCTGGTCCCTGCTCGGCCCTCCCTCAATTTCTTCGGGCAATCTTCATTTTTCCTCGGGCAATCTTCATCTCAAATGCATATAAACCGGTCATAAACTCCTTGTGATGTTTTTGGCTCCAAAAGCCGTCTTTTGAATGAGATTCCTCTTAGAGCGTCCAAATTACCTGAAATGCGAAACAACACTAAGAAGTAACTGTTTGCATATAAAAGTACTGGAATTGGTGGGATTTGATGACTCGATGAGTCGTATAAATACGGCTCATCAATGGGAGAGGAGGAGATGGATGTGGAGGAGAGGAGCTCCACATGGCAAGCTCCCATGGAAGCTTGGAAAGCCGCCGGCGGCTTTGGGAGGAGGAGGAGGAGCCGCCCCCCCCCCCCCCCCCATGTGGCACAAGGGGAGTGGTTTGTGGCTTTTGTGATCTCATTCCAAAAAGCCATCGGTCCATTTTAGCTCCGGACTGACTTTGGTTGCTCCTCGGTTGGATTTGTTTTGAGTGATTCCACGTCAGGATCTTGAGATTTCTGCATTCAGCATTTGATCGTGACCTTGGACTGACTCGTAATATCTTTTCAGCGTAAAATCCTCTCCTTAGCGTGTTTTCTCTCTAGAGTCCAAAATACCCTGTAGAAATATATCGGAACTAACAAGCAAAAGTTAAATAGACAAACAGTCTAATTTAGTGGGTTTAACAAGCAAAATATGAAAGTTAGACTGTGGGACTCGATTTATCCTAATTCATGCATTGCTTACTTATTACCAAATTGAACTGTGTAAATGAATAGAAGAAACTTGATACTTGTACCTCCGTGCTGAGATGCAAATTATTTTGGATGTTTCGGGAGATAGCCCTTTTTAGGCTCCTGGACTGCAATCTTGGAATCGTCTCGCACTATATGGTTTCATTGTAGCTTTCTCTAGCACGTGATTCGGTTCGGGTTTCAATTGTTTGGTCTTCGATCTTCTTTTGGCGAGGGATAGCTTTTTGTAGTGAATCGGCCTTTGGCCTTTGATTTGACTCTTTGAGTACTTCACTTTTTGTTCGGTTAAAACCTTCACAATTTTGGGCCTTTGGCCTCTTGATTTGCTTCTTTGAGCTTTTTGCGTCTTTGTGACTTGCTAGTCCATTTTCTCAAGCCTTTTTTGGGAGGTCCAATCATCGCCCGCAAGCCTATGGAAATACCTCCCCGCTCCTCTCATCCTTGCCGTTTCGCGCGGGTCAAGATGAGGGTCGCTCATCTATTTTCTCGGCTACTTTGACTAGAGAGAGGACGATCTGATTCCCGTCCTCGCCTTTTTTCTTTTTGCATAAACACTGCATGGCGGAGATGACTTCAATCTTCACTGAAACCCGAAGTGCAGCCTCCACTGACTTCGAAAACCACATAGTTTGATTCGATCCTTCGAGTGCTTGCCAAGCCTCTCTAGGGCAGTTTATGTCAACTCCACATCCCTGGTTTATCTCAGCACAAAGGGACAAATGAGAAGTTACATTCTAAGTTTTTAAACAGTTGAATTTTCACAAGGTTAATGCATGAATTATGATCTATCTTTTTCACATTCTTAAGTTCATATTTTCAAAAAGATAATTTTAAAGAAAAAGGAAAAGAAAAACATGTTATGTACACAGGTGGTTCTCACCCCACACTTTTGAACGAAGGCGTGCCTTTCAGCAAGACTTAGTTCAAAAGCCATGCAAGCAGATGTTATATGAGAAGAAAATGACATTAAGGAAAAGGGAAGAACAGAACTCCCTTTAAAGTGTCGAGTGAACGACATGGCATGAGGCTGGATAATCGAGGAAGTTCGGCTGGGGCCTTGAACTCTCAGCGCAGGCCCGGTAACTCATGGAAGCTGCCTGGCTGGCTTAATGTTGCACCCAAGTCCGATTCCTGAATAGTCATTTCTTCTATGCACCAAGTGGGTGAGAGCGATTTATTGAAAAGAAAAAAAAAACTAAAATGACAGAAAATAAATGACAGAAAGTAAGATAGGTGTCGGGTTACCTCCCGACCAGTGCCTTTGTTTAACGTCGTTGGCTCGACAGTACCTCATTCCTGGATCACTGGTTTGGATCCCATGGGTGGCTCAGGTCGTATTTTGCCACTGTTCCTGTGTTGATTCTTGCCTTGATTCTTCCTGATTTCTTGCGAGACGATGTGCTTGGGTCCAGTTCCCATGATTTTGGTGGTTTCTCCTTCCAACGTCTCTGAGAAGGCGAGGGACCTTTTACCATAGCTGCTGGTCCTGTTACTCTTTCGGTCTCCCTTGGCAGGTCAGAATTCTGTGTACCGCAATCTGGAATTGGCATAATGTCTGGCGGTTTCTTTGTATCCGTGCGGCTATTATCAATGGAGAAATTTGCAATTTTGCCGCCGAACTTAAGCGATAACGAGCCCTTGCCCACATCGATCCTTGCTTTATTAGCGTAGAGGAATGGTCGTCCCAATATTATTGTTGGAGGGTCATCTTCGCTGGTCTCTCCCAATTGTATTACATAAAAGTCTGAAGCAATGACGAGCTCTCCCACATGGAGTATTACATCTTCTAGTACTCCAACCGGACGGATGCATGATTTATCTCCTAGCTCGATATTTGACCTGGGTGGTTTTAATGGACCAAGTCCTAATAAGTAATATAAGGAGGAGGGCATGGCGTTGACAACAGCTCCAAGATCGACTAAGCACTTATGAATCTGTGCTTCACCAATACTGCAGGTGACTGTGAAGGCCCCTGGGTCTTTATCTCTTTCCGGTTGTGGCTCGTGATCTGAAGTGAGGGCTCTTTCTATTGCGGACCATTCTGCCCGTTCCTTGGCTTAGGATTTGTATAATCGGATCCCTTAATATTTTGCTTCGAAGCATAAATATTAGTTGGGGAGTCCCACCTTAAATTGTTACTGTCATCCCATCCAGATGCTGGTATGTCAGAGTGTATGATCGGTGGTGGTGTTATACAAATGGTGAATGCGTACCGTCCATTGTCAGCATGCGTAACCCATGTTTTGCCATCAATGGGTCGGTCTTCCTCTTGATTCCAATCAGGTCGACGCCTCCGGGTGAAGTGCTTGTTTGTAAGTTTGTAAGTTGGGGATCGTGCTATTTCTCCCAGTGTCGCCTTTTCGTTTGACCTTTTTATCATGCTAAGATTCGCTTTTGGGTTTTGGATGGTTTGTGAAGGAAGTCTGCCAGGCTCATTAGTGAGTGTTGACATTGCAGTGGCGAGCTGGGACATTTGTTTGGTCAATTCTGAAATTGCCCCGTCAGTTTTCGCCTGGTATTGGTGTAACGAAGTACCCAATTGATTTATGCTTCCTGCGAGCTCCTTCATCGTGTCATCGAGCAACTTG